>JAMJFZ010004093.1:5365000-5777500 GCA_026225945.1 Cricetomys ansorgei | reverse complement strand
CAAGAACCATAGACTAACAAAAAATAATTAGTAAAAACTTTTTAATAAAGGAACACTCTGAAATTTTCTTAATGGGAAGCACGGCACAGCTTTGACAACAACATACCCACACGTTTTCATTGTTTGGCTCCACATCTCAGTCGCTGTACCATCTGTCCACCATCCTCTGCTCTCTTGTCCTCTACAATGTAGTCTAACCTTGAGTGCCAGACACTAAAACAGCATTTCTTGAATTGAGGGCTACTTAGTTCTGGATGAAAAAGCCATGTCTCTCTCCCTCTCTCTCTCCCTCCCCCTATCTATCTATCTATCTATCTATCTATCTATCTATCTATCTATCTATATATATATATCTCACCTCTATCTCTATCTATCTATTAAAAAAACAAACAAGGAAACTCGCCTATTAGATTCTGTGTTACCCAGACAGCAGAGACAGGACCTAAACATCTAAAATCACAGTTAACATGTGCCCACACAGACACACAGGTACGACCAAAATGTTAAACTGGGAACATATCCTTTCAGTGTGTCTTTTTTCCCAGTTTGCTTTGGACAGCTCTGCTAAGCATCTGTAGGTTTGAAGGCAGTTCAAAGTGGGTACAGAAAGGAATGAGCTTTAAATCTTTCAGCCTGGTGCCAGTCATCCTCTCCTGAGTCTCGGAGGAATGTGGTTTGAACTTCATCATGCTAAGCTGAGCTGTACAGGAATAGTGGAATGTTACAGTGAAATGAGAGATTGAAGCAGGTCATTCTCTTTTGTTGAGATTCTCCTTCTTGTCAAGCCACCGGGCTGTGAGTTGTAGTTCTTGCTTGTTGTTGGGAGCCTATCACAAAGCCCCTTCTGTTATGACACCACACCTGAGACTACCACCAGCCAGCCGAGCATAAACAGTAAGGTGGAGCCAGTGTCCCAAAGCTCCCTGTGCACAATAGCCTCTGCTGTCATGGAGCCGCAGTTCCTGGCTCTCAGGGTGGTATATTTTTCCCTATCATATGCATGACAGAAAGTCTAATGGAGCCTGGAGTAGCTTTTAAGACCCTATAAAATGCTCTGTTATCAGTTTCATCGGTGTCCCCAAGATGTCTCCCTGGATGTCAGAGAGCCCACAGTGACTGTATTTTCAGTCCTGGGGTCAGCAGGGAGCAGAAAATAATTAGGTGAAGAATGGGGGAGGGGGACTGTTTGCAAACCAGAATACAAGCTCACTGCTCACGGCTTCCTGTGATGAATAAGTTCTTCTTCACTCCCTTTTGATTTTGCTTTATTTCATTCTTCACAACGGAAACAAAATGTACTGATATAGACGTGTTTTAATAAACAGTTTGATCTCTATCCTTAATATTAAAAATCTTAAAATCTTGAAAAGATTTTATGTCCAACTTTGGAATACATATTTTTAAAATTATACCATGATATTAGAGGAAATGTAAAATGGGACAGGACATTGAAACATCATCAGACAATCATGTCTGTCCTTTTCTAAACATTGTAGTAATATTGAGAAGACATTTTTGGTGTCTTAAAATTTTTTCTTTAATTTATTCTTTAGGTAAGATCTCACACTGTAGCCCAGGCTGGACTGGATTCACTGTTTAGCACAGGTGATCTCACACTCATGGCAATCTTCCTGCCTCGAACTCCCAAGTACTGATTTAGAAATAAGCCACAATGTCTATCTGGAAAAAACTGTAAAATATTTTAAAATATTTATTTCTTTTTGTTTTATGTGTATGATGTTTTGCTGGAATGCATTTCACATGTGTACCACATGCATGCATTGTCTGCAGGGTACAGAAGAATATTGAATCCCTTGGGCTTAGACTCACAGGCAGTTGTGAACCAGGAGATGTGCAGTCTGGGAACTAAACATAGCTGCTCTGCAAGAGCAGTGAGCTCTCTGAACTGCTGGTTCACCTCTCCAGCCCCTGGAAAAGACTTTGACATGTAGGAAGTCACACTCTATCTGACCTAGACATTATATTCTAGTAAGAGTTTAAACTACTATTTTACATGTTGGTTCCTATTAACCTTCTCAGGGTTCCTGAAATCTCTGTCTTTCCTCTTGAAGTAATAAATACCATTTAGGATTCCTCATGGAGTGCATGAGCTTAGGGCTCTCTCTTATTTTAGGTTATTATTGAACATAGCTCTCTGACCACAAGCTCAGCTGTACACTCTTCATTTTATGGACCATTGCCAGTTAAACTGAGAATCCCACCGTCTTGCAGGGAAGGCATTTGAGTTGGATGGGATCATATCATCTAAGGCATTCAAGTGAGATACAGTTGACCAAGGTGTCCTTTGTGGCTGATGGCATTCTCCACACTGCCCTTAGAAGCTGCTAACCACTTGTTTTCTCATGCATGGCCCCCGCTACAGGAGTGGCCCTTCCCTTGGTTTCTGGTTTGCTTTACTGTATGTAAGCCTTTATGGTCCTAAGTGGCACGGATGTGGAACCTTCCAAGGTGCCCATGGCCCAACTTCTCATGTACAGGGTGCAGCATTTCCTTTCTGGCTGCTCAGAAATCTCTCTAGGAACACAGGGCTGGGCACCTCTCTCCATGAAAACAGACCTCTGCTTCCATAACCTTCTTCTGAGGTTTCAGCCTCCCACACTGAGGGACTCCTTTGTGAGCCTTGGGAAAAAGGCCTTCCGAGTTCCACCACTTTCCCCTTGCTTTTTCCCAAGGGGATAGACTTCAAGACACCACAGTGGTATAATTAGCCACTTTCTTTTTATCATGCCTTTCTCTTTCTTCTGGTCAGTGAATTGAGTGCAGTCCTGACTATCTGATTGGATAGGGGGAAGAAAGGTGAGATTCAAAGTGGAGGAGGGTAATTTATACTTCAAATCTATTATTCTGTCTTTCATGACCAATTACTTTTTACTCAGAATAAAGCTCAACAATTTAGCATTAACTTATATAATGCTCAAATGTTTGTACTGTTTTCTTAAATAAAACCCAGAAATTCAAGCGCATAAGCTCAGATTTCTCTGTTAGAGCTGAGTCCCTGTGTTAGTTTAGAGAATTTCTCTCCGCAGTACCTGGATCTTTCTGTAAATGTTGGTGGACACTTTGAAGTCACCTTCGGTTTATACTAGACAGGCTGCTTAAGTTAATTGTTACATTTATTTATTTATGTGTGAGGGCTGTACATGGAAGTCAGGACACCTTGGGAGAGCTGGCCTGCTCTATCATGTAGGTTCTGGGGATAGAACTCAGGTACTTAGAAATTCCTTTGACCCACTAAGCCATCTCACCGGCCTTTAAACAACATTTCTTAAATTTGTGAATGGACATTATGATCACGAACAGGGATCTGTGATGCGAGCTGTTTGTGCACAGAGCAATGAAATATTGCATGATATTAGGTCCTGATGAGGAATCAAAGGTACACAGAATAGGACTGTACGTTGAGTTTTGGACTGAGACTCTGCTTTTCAGCATTCCATCCAGAATATTAATAGCACAACCTGGGAATTTCCTAGCAATGCACAAACCCCAGAAATACTGAAAAACAAAACCAAACAAAACAAAACAAAATAAAAACAAATATAAATAAAATAAAATAAAACAAATAAAAACAAAACTAAAAACTGGCATAATATCTACACGGCTGTACTTTAACAAGCATTCAGTATAACTCTGATGTGTATTAAAGTTTGGGAGCTACTGAACTTAAGTAAGTGATGCCAGACCAAGGTCGATTCACGCCCAAGACTCGTTTTCTCATTCAGGACTAAGGAGCATTCTCTACTTACTCTCTAGAGGAAAGGTGTATGCCCAGGGATCTTTGTTGAGTTCTATGATTATGACATGTCTCCTTGACCTGATCCTTTCTCTCCTGAGCACAGATGTACACCCAAGTGTTTGGAGATATGATATGGGTAAGATAACAAGATGAATACGGTTCAGGCTCTCTGAAAGTCAGTCCGAGGTCAAATGCTGAGCTGTGTTCTTACTAAGTGATTTATGCTAAGCTCTCAATTTCTTAGTGCCTTGGTTATGTCACTTGCGACATTAAGATCATGCAGTAGTAACTGTCATGTCATAGAGACAGAACGACATGACATTCATGTGAGAATGAGGTTGCACAGAATGGATGCTTACAGAAGGGCATGCTGTGTTGGTGCCAGGAAATGGCCATACATTTTTTAGTTAAGCACATCCCTAAGGGTCAGAGCCAAATGACACGATTTCTGCCTTGGAGGATCTTCTAAGAAGTACTAGGCATGCAAATTATAATTTCAGACGTATTTGAGACTTCCTAGTACTATTTTGAAAGAAAATATGAAGACACAATAGTGGGAAAAGGCCAGCTGGTATGGAGGAAGCCAGTCCACCACCTCAACTGATGGACAGTTAACAGCACTTTCAATAAAATCTGGACTGGGACTTTATGAAGGAAAAGGCTGATAAGGAAATAAACACACACCGGGAGGCAGAGGCAGGCAGATCTCTGTGAGTTCAATGCTAGCCTGGTCTACAGAGTGAGTTCCAGGACAGCCAGAGTTATAACAGAGAAACCTTGTCTCAAAAAACCAAAAACAAACAAACAAACAAACAAAACAAAAAGCGAAAAAAAAAGAAAGAAAGAAACACAAAGTATTGTAACAGGCTCCAGAACATCGCAAAACTACGCCATATTGGAAGTGCCCATCTGACCTCACATCCCATCATGTAGGCTCCAGCACCTGTAAAACAGAAACAAAGACCTAATCATCAAAGACCTGGTCCGTAGATCCAGTGTCCAAGAAAATCTCTGAATGTGCTAACTTTGGTTTTTGGCTTCTATAGTTTTGTTTCTTGCTGACAATTCTTGCTAACCAAAGTGTGTCAACCGTGGTGTGGTTCTTGTGCACATAAGACAAAGGATGAGGATGGGGGCGGGGTGCATGATCTGGGCAAATTCCCGTGAAGTTGCCCGCAGCGATATTTGTATTTGGCAGTAAGCATGTGTGTGTGTTCTCTTGTAGAGTTAACCTTGCAACAGTGTTGCACAGAGTGTCAAGCCTGAGAGTACTTCAGAATTGCCTCCGAGTTTGGTACTGAGGGTACCTAGGATTGCGTGGTAGTGCTCAGTCACCTGATGCTGCAACACCAGCCAACTCCACCCTCTGAGCATCTTGTATTCTCTCTTGCTCTGTGGTACTAAACTATTTAGTGGACCCTCCTTGTTACCCCCACCTGCATTCAAACAGCAACTTGACCTCATCTGAAGAGTCTTGATTGAGAAAAATACATGAAAACAGACAATTCACAGTGGTAGTGGGATTGCCGAGCAAGTGAGAGGTTCAGTCTCCAGCACGGAAAAAAAAAAAAAAAACGAGAGGCAAACAATTAATTGATATGGGAAATGTACTTTAAAAATAAAAAAAAAAAAAAACACAAAGAGGAATGATCAGATAGCAAAGAAAAGTGGTTTTATTTAGCATAATGTCACAAACTGAAAAAAAATAGCTTGTTAGTTAGACATGGAAGCTAATAATGAATAATGATGCTTTAATCCCAGCATTTGGTCAGCATTTGTGTGTGTGTGGGGGGGGTTTATTGCAGCAGGATTGTTAAGAACTTGAGGCCTGCCTAGGCCGCAGTGGGTTCCAGGCCAGTTGGGGCTACACAGAGCTATAACTCAAACAAAAAACAAATCAAAGCAGCAAGAACAACAAGAACAAGAAAACGGAACCAAAAACAAATAAAAAATTGAAACCCAAAAAGTTTTGCTTAACATAATTTTTAGGGGAAATACATCTTTGAGCAGCCTTTCATAAAAGCGTATTTTTGGACCATGTGCAGAGGGCGGGGTTTGTAGCTTCTAATGAAGGCCTGAAGCCTGTCAGAAGGTGGATGTCATCCTGGAAATGCAGACAATCACACGCTGGATGAGAAATATGCGAACACTCTATTCCCCTTTGGTTCTGAGAGTGTCACAATACATAGGTCACCCAAGCGAACAATATCTAAACTGTTCTAAGACTTCCTTGGGTCTCCTGGGAATGGTAAAACAGGATACAGCCTTTCATTCTCATTTCCCACTGTGAAATGCTCTCTCCTTGTCTTGGAATGCAGGCTGGTTGCTGTGCATACAGATAGGCACTCACAATGGGGAATGACATTTAAGTATCTCACCTTCTATGCCGAACCAGCCTGTTTGTCCTTTTAAACCTTGCTGCTGGGCCAAATGCAAAGGCGCTACTGGGTGACTTTTCGTTTCTCTTCTGTGCCCAAGCTACAAAGTTAGTGCTTGAGTGTGTCAGGTGTCACCTGGGGACTTGGGAAGGAGGCTTTTTACAGTGAACACAATCCCATGACCTGTACCACATTGCCTTTGATGTGAAGGCGGGTTAGTTGACTACCATGGCGGCCCACTACATTAATCAGATTCGAGTTCACCTGAAATGTGGGCACACAGTAATTGCTAGTTTGCCACACGATACCTTTTGGTATACTCTGTTACACGCTGGGTACATGTGCCAGAGGGAAATGGGGCTGCTTTTCCTCCTGTGTGCTGATTGGGCAAGGCTTCCAATTCACAATTCTAAGAAATCAGAAGTTGAAAGAGGAAGAACGGTTCACATAACATCTCTATGCTTTACCGGAGTTCTTGTTTCTCATTTTCCTTTTGGCTCTTTTTTTTTTTTTTTTTAAATCTCTATGTGTGCATTGTAGTGTCAAACACAGTGTTTAAACCATTTTCGGATAAACCATCTTTAATGTGTTGCCTAATTTCTTAATACTTTAACAGATATTACTCTTTCATCTTCTGTTTTTGTTCTGTTTATTGATTCAGGGTCTCATTACGTAGCTCAGGCTGGTCTCCAATTCCTGATCGTCCTCCCTCAGCTTTTCGGGTACTAGGGCTACAGGCATGTGTAGCTAGAGATGGTTCTTAAAAATAAGATATTCTCTTGCATATTGCAGTTTATCTAACAGTTCTTGTACTACAGTCTTTATTTTTTAAAATTTGTGTGTGTGTATGTGTGCATGTGTGTGCTCACACACACACACACAAATACAAGTGAGCCTGTGGCAATGCATACATACACGTCACATGGGTGGAGGTCGGAAGGCTTTGAGGGGTTGATTCTCTTTTTCCATCTCGCTGGTTGTTTCTATCAAGACTTGTCCTTCTGGCTAGCTGGACTGTGCGTTTCCATAATTCTCCTGTCTCCATCTTCCATCTAGTTGTAGGAGGGCTGTGATTGTAGATGCCTGCCACTCCAGCTGGAGTTTTAACTTGAGTTCACGGGGCCATACTCAGATCGTCGGGCTTGTGTGTCAAGTCCTTTACCCCCTGAGCCGTGGAGCCTTCCGTAAGACTGAGATTTTCACACTGATAAAGAACGCTTCTCAAATCTGCCACGCAGGACTTCAGTCTTAGTAACTGACACGATACATTTTTGTCCTAGTGAGTCTAGTGCTCACCGTTGTGTTTGGTTGTCAAACTTCCACAGCCTTTAAGATCCACACCATGTCTATAGCCTTTTATTCATTGATATTCTTATTACTTTATGTGTATGTTTGTGTGTGTAAGTGTGGACATATGTGCCACCGTGCATGTGTGGAGGTCACAGGACAGCTTTTGGGTGTTGCTTTTCTTGTTCCTTCAGTGTATAAGTTCCAGAGCTCAAACTCAGGATATTTGGCTTACATGTGGCAAATACTTTTATCCGCCATGCTGATTAGTTTTATGTTAACGTGACACGAGCGAGAGGTATCTGAGAAGAGGGAACCACGTTTGTGAAAATGCCTCCGTAACACGGGCCTGTAGGAAAGTCTGGGGGGTATTGTCTTGATTGATAAATTGTTGCGAGAGGGTCCATCCCACAGGGTGTAGAGCCACCGCTGGACAGCTGGCCCTGGGTGCTCTAAGAGAGCAGGCTGAGCAAACCATGTCGCACAAACCAGTAAGCAGGACTCCTCCATGACTTTTGCATCAGCTCCTGCCCCCAGGTTCCGGCCTTGATTTCCTGTCTTGACTTCCCTAAATGATGGACTAACCCTTTCCCCCGCAATTTGCTTTTGGTCATGGTATTTATCTGTTGTGGAAGTTGAGTTATGTATAAAATGTTTTATGCACTATTGGGTGAGGGGCTAGCCTAGGTCTTGGAGTTCTGTATTGTCTGCAGGTGTTGGGTTTTTGTGGGGGATGTCTGATTGCTAATGATCTGCACTTGAGGAGTTCTGAACCAATAATAACACCTGAGCTGAGATGCTCAGGTTCCACTGTCTATGGCATTGGCCGTAATGGCAGTTCCCTCTACTGAGGTCTGGCAGGGCTTCCACCTATGAGTGTGCCTCCATCTCTTCCTTGCTGAACCCACACTGCAGTGAACAACTACATTCATCACAGCAGTAGAAACTCTAAGGTAACATCTGCTGAGCCATCTCACTGGTCTTACACATCTTTGAGGAGTATAACCTCTTAATTAACAGCAAAAGAAGATGTTTGTTCCTCATTTTTCACTTCTCTGATGTTAACTCATGGCTAGGCTCTCACTAATGACTTGCTCAGCATACTACATGAGTGACATGGACTCACAAGGATCCCTTCTGCAGGCATTGGGTGATCACAGCAGGTGATACTTTTCACCACCTAGTTAATACTATTTGTTGTCTTATGTCAACTTTCTACGATTGCTGCTGTTTCCTTTCTGCCTGACAGCCACTACATGGAGACAAATTAAGGCCATATTGACAATTTTTCCACATCAACATTTCTCCTAGTGAGTTCACCCCGGGAAGCTGGGAATAGATAGATATACATCAAGACACAGCTCTATTCAAAGGACTCTACGTCCTACTATAGAGTCATTTGCTCATCCATGTTCATTGCTGCTCTATTCATAATAGCCAGAAATTGCAAATAACCTAGATGCCTGTCAATAGATGCATGGATAAAGAAAATGAGATACATTTATACAATGGAATCTTATGCAGCTTTTAGAAAAAAACAAAAAAAAAAACAAACCAAAATCATGAAATCCATAGGTGAGTGGAGCTAGAGAAAAAAATCATCCTGAGTGAGGTAATCCAGACTCAAAAAGACAAATGTATGTATGTATTGCTTATATAATGGATATTAGCTGTTAAATCTTCCATAAGCAGGCTACAGTCTGTATAACCAGAGAGGTTAGGTATAGAGTAAGAGATTAGGGGCAAGGGAAGGATCTCCCTAGAAAGGAGAAATAGAATATATAGTTGTGGATTGGAGAGGACTGTAATGGGAGATTTAAATGAGAGGAAGAGGAGGGAACAAGAGAGGGACTATGGGGAGGGACAGCTAAAACTAAGGAGCATTTGAGAGGTTATATGGAAACCTGCTACAGTAGAAGCTTCTTAAAATATGTACATATATGAAAAAAAACCCATCTAAATGGAGTCACCAAATAATGGGGAAAACAAAGCCCCAACTAGACATCTCCTGCTGTCAAATGAAACCTCCAGTGCCAGGAATAGGTGAGTTACATATAATGAAGTTGTTGGCTAAAGAGGCAACATGGAGATCTCCAACAACCCAGGTTATTGCCAAGGCTATTGGTTGTTTTCTGCAACCTGACGGTAAGGCCTTGTTGTTAAAGACAACACCTACATAATTCACTGAACATGGAGAAGTTGAGCTGGTGCCAACCTTCACCCCTTCTGACTAGTGTTCATGGTACTGGAAGGTTTCTCTGCACACTAGCAGAGGAGAAAGGTAAACACCAGCCCAGCTACAAACCCTGAGGTTACAATGGTGACCTGTCTGAAGATACACAGGTGCAGTAGTAGCACAACCACTATCTGAATGAATTTAAGTTTCACTCCGTGAGATGGAACACATCTCCAACATTTATTGGGTGATGTACTGGCTAGTTTTATGTCAACTTGACACAAGCTAGAGTCATCAGAGAGAAGGGAGCCTCAATTTACAAAAGGCTCCTTAACATCTGGCTGTAGGCAAGCCTGTAGGGCATTTTCTTAATTAGTGAATGATCAGGGAGGGCCAATTCCATTATAGGTGATGACACCCCTGGTTTGGAGGTCCTGTGTTCTATAAGAAAACAGACTGAGCAAACCATGGGGAGCAAGTCCATAAGCAACACCCCTCAGTGGCTTCTGTATCAGCTCCTGCCTCCAGGTTCCTGCTCTGCTTGAGTTCCTGTCTTGACTTCCTTTGATGATGTAATATGATATGGAAATGCTGGCTGAATAAACTCATTCCTTTCCAAGTTGCTTCGATCATGGTGTTTCATTGCATTCATACTAACCCAAATTATGACAGGTGGCCAAGAACCCGAGACTAAATAGGCCATTGACCTAGAGGAGAACCAAAAAGCACTACTGTCCTAATACAGGAATTTAGCAGTAAAATGACTCTTAATGCCATTCTGCTGTACGCAGCTGTCATCAGAGGAGCTTCCTCCTCTAGGAGATGGTAATCGATATAGAGACCCACAACCGAACAATGTGAAGAGGGTGAAAAAACCCCTGAAACACTCGGTCCTAAATGGGATGTCTCTATCAAATCCTTCCACTCAGGACTCAAAGAACTCTGTGGAAGAGGAGGCAGAAGGATTGCATGAGCCAGAGAGGATGGAAGACACCAAGGAAACGAGGCCTTCCTAAACACAGTGGGACTGATGCTCTTATGAACTCACAGACACTGTGGCTGCATGCACAGAGCCTGCACAGGTCTAAGCCAGATTGGGTCCCAGCACCGAGAGGGGAAGCAGACATATGCCGCCATCCCTAACCAGAAGCTATCTCCACTTGATAACTGCTTGCCAAGAAAAGATTAGCTTTCACCAAGGGAGTCTCACTGGGGATACAAACCACACTTAAGGGCAGACATCATGCCCAGCCGTAGATGGCCAACACTAAATGAACTGAGTGGGAGATTCTTCAGATCCTGATCTGCAGGAAGCTGGAAGAGAAAGATACAGGGCCTGGCTTGAGCTTTTGAAACTCCAAAGCCCTCCCCCAGGGACACACTTCCTTCAATAAGGTCATACCCCCTAATCCCTCTCAAGTAGTGTCACTCCCTGATGACCAAGTATTCAAATCTATGAACCTTTAAGGAGTGTTCTCATTCAAACCACCACAGATGCATATGTTTTTTGTTTTTGTTTTTAATTCAGTACACAGAGACATTTTAGTAACTTCCTAAGGAAATGAGACTTATTTTTAGTTTGAATGTTTGAAGGAAGAGAATTACAAATGAAAACACTTTCAACTTCAGGTAAACTAGAATTTCTACATCTGTAATTGGGGAGTTCATTTCTTTGCATTAATACTGATAGTCATTTAAATGAAAGCAGCGTTCAGTGATAGACGTCCAGTGTATGGGTTCACAAACTCAAATCAAGTTAGATCACAACAGAATTGTGAGTACTACCTTGGATTACTAAAGGCACACTGATAATGACTTTAAGTATAAAACAGTGTTCCTGCATGAACTACAGCATGTTCACAGAAGAGTACTTAGAAGTACTTAGAAGAGTGTAAGCAAGTTCCCGTACATTTTAGTTTTCTTTCTGTAGCTGCAACAAACAACCCCTTGACCAGAAGCAATTTGGAGAGGAAAGGGTTTGTTCCATCTTATAGTTTCAGGCAACAGGTCATCACTGAGGGGAGTCAGGGCAGGAGATAAAGGCAGGAACTGTAGCTGGGACCACGGAGGAGTAATTCTTTCTGCATTGTTTCACATGACTTGTTCAGCTTTTTTTACATACAGCCCCGGCCAACTTTCCCGGTGATGGTACTGCCCACTGTAGGATGGGCCCTTCTATATCACTCAGCAATCAAGAAAATACACTCAGGCAGGCTTACAAGCCAATCTGATAGAGGCAATTTGCCATCTGAGACCCCCTCTCCTCTTCCTAGATATGTCTACACTTGTGCCAAGTTGACAAAAAACTAACCAGCAGTGTACGATTGCGAGCTACATTAACACATCATAAGAATGAATAAATTCACAAAATCATAATTGAGTACTAGTAATACTTATTTCCCCGGAAACAGGGATATTTAGTCTCCTAACACGTAGACAGTTCTTGAGAAACAGTTGAATTCCCCAGTGTATTATAAATCACCAGGAGAAATGAGTGCATACAATAAACCATGCTGTGAGAGGAGCTGTGAAATGAGAGACTTGCACCGCCTGAGCCTCTTGGGAGTTGACTCAATGAACTTCCTCAACATGGTCTAGCAGTGGAGCAAACACTAACAATTGTGTAGTTACATGGGAGGGAATTGTAACTGAGAACCAAGTAGTTATATTTAATATGGCTGGAAGTGCGTATCTGAGAACCAATTTAAAATGTGCCCATTTTAGCAGACTACAATTTTAATTTCTAACATTTTGAATTTCAAAGGTTTCTTAAGTCTCTATTACTTTTATATACTTCTTTAAAATATCGTTCTTAGCTGCTTTTAGAAGCCTGGTTGCTCAATGTTTTCCATCATCGCTTACTTAGTATTTAACTTCATTTTGCTGTGTTGGATTGGGTGGGTGTGAGCATGCCACATTGTCCATTATGGGCATCAGAGAACAACTTGCAGATGTCGATTCTCTCTTTCCCTCATGTGGGTCCTACAGATAGAACTTAGGTCATTATTCAGCAGGCACCTTTACCCATATACTTAGGTTTTTTTGTTGTTGTTTTTGTTTTTTGTTTTTTGTATTTTTGTTTTTCAGAGACAGGGTTTCTCTGTTGTAGCTCTGGCTGTCCTGGAACTCACTCTGTAGACCAGGCTGGCCTCGAACTCACAGAGATCCACCTGCCTCTGCCTCCTGAGGCATGAGGGTCATCACCACCCAACTTATTTACTTAGTATTTTAGATCAAATAATTGAGCTAGTTGGTACGTTTTTAAAATATCAATTTAAATTAAACTTTAATGATGACATTTTCCTCAAACACATGCGTGATTAAATGTATTTCACAGCTTGCATAAACATGGCAGAAAGTATTTTCCAAAGATTCTAGTATAAGCTGAGGGTATGCTGATGTGGGTTGGATATGATTTAACAAGGATTCATGTGGTATGAGGTTGGTACCCAGCTTGGAGAGATTATGAAGTGATGGGACTTTTTTAAGATTAAAAGCATTTTTATGTGTTGGAGTCTTTTGACTGCATGTATGTATGTGTACTACACGTGTGCTTGGCACCCACAGAGGCCAGAAGGGAGCGTTCGATCCCCTGGAACTGGAATTACAGGTGTTTGTGAGCAACCTTCTGGGAACAGAACCTGGGTCCTCTGCTAGAGCATCAAGTGCTCTTAACTGCTGAGCTATGACTCTAAAGAAAGAATGGGATCTGTAAAATGTGGTACCCATAAGGAGGTTCCCAGGGATTAGGGAAACTGCTGTACCTTTCTTGTAACCGTGGCTAGTTCCCAGTAAGTGGTTGTCCAAACAGCAGGACACTATTCCTTTCTCGTTGACTTCTTGTCTCATTGTGCTCTCTCCTTTTTTGGCAAGTGCTTTTGCTGTGATTCCAAGTCACTGGAGCTGAGGCAGCACCAGCCTGTTCTCTGAACCCCAGAATTATGTACCCATTTTAATCAAAACATCCAGTGCCAGGCATTTTGTTTTAATAACAGGAAATAGAACATTGTTTATGTATCTTTCCAAAACTGATGTTGCTTACTACAGTGATAGTCTTAAGAGATGGGGCCTTTTAGAGGCAATTAGGTCATGAAGGCTCTACTGTCATGTGAGCGTAATGCCCTTATAAGGTGGATGAAGGGAGCTAGCCTGGCTCTTTTGTTCCCAAATCTCTTCTATCATGTGAGGTTACAGCATTTGCTTCTTTCGGAGGACGAATGATGTTGTAACAGGACTCCATCTTAGAAGGCAATGTGAGCCTATATCAGACACTGAATCTACCAGTGGCTTGATCTTGGATTTTCCAAATTCCAGAACTGTGTGAATAAACTTTTATTATTTATAAGTCTCAGGTATCTGCATTTTTAGCAGCACAAACAGATGAAACAGGACACAACCTTGTGCTCATTCCCTTGCCCAGCCACACTACCTGCCTGTCTCCTACCACAGTATGATGTGTTTTCTCTATCTTCTTGAAGATTGACAGTCTCCATGATTGCTTTAACCACCACAGCATATCTTAGTGATACCATGAGGCTTCAACTGAAATCTTTAGGTGGCCTGGTAGTCTCTGTATCTATCTACTGTAACAGAAGTGTAAATCACTGAAAATATCAGGATACAGAAGTCCAATTGTTTTAGACACTCTGGAAGACAAGAACTTAAGTAAAAAGGGGAAGGGAAAGAAAGAGAGAGAGGGAGAGAGAGAGAGAGAGAGAGGTATGGAGAGAGAGGGAAGGAGAGGGGGGAGAGAGGAGAGAGAGAGAGAGAGAGAGAGAGAGAGAGAGAGAGAATATGAATTGCTACAAGGCATGAGTGTGACCATAAATGCTGTTTCAGAAGAGGTAACAGCACCCTTAGCCACCATGGTTAAAATGGAAAGCCATGTAGTTCTTAGATAAATTGCTCTGCTAAGCTATCTTGGGATTATTGAATCACAAAATCATGAACAAAGTAAGTATTGCTTTAAGCAATTAAATCTTGAGTTACCTTCTTAGGCAGCAATCCATAACTAAAATGTAAATATTGAACATGTTCAAGTTTCATTGTCCTCCAAACTGTAACGGATGTTTTCCTCTTCCTCTGTGGCACAGTGCCAGGCTGTGTCAAAAGTGCTGGCCATAGACACTTTAAAGGTAAATTTCCCTGGTCCTTAGTACTCAAAAGTTAGACACAGAAGCAACTCCCTAGGGTGTATGTGACAAGTGCAATTATAATATAAAGTAAGAACATAAAAGGAACAATTAATTATTATGTTAGGAATTAGAAGCCAGGAGGTAGTGGCCCACACCTTTAATCCTAGCACTAGGGAGGTAGAGGCAGGTAGATCTCTGTGAGTTTGAAGCCAGCCTGGTCTACATAGTGAGTTCTAGGACAGCCAGAGTTACAACAGAGAAACTCTGTCTTGAAAAACAAAACCAAAAACAACAAACAAACAAACAGCAACAACAAAAAAGAAAGACAGTAGACACTGCAGGAAAAAGAACTCTTTATGTCCAGAGAGTACCATGAGAACGTTAGATGCATCTGGACTCTCTCTCTCTCTCTCTTTCTCTCTCTCCCTCTCTCTCTCTCCCTCTCTCTCTCTCCCTCTCTTTCCTGTCTGTCTTTTTATCGTGTGTGTGTGTGTGTGTGTGTGTGTGTGTGTGTTTGCAGTGCTGGTGATCAAACCAATTGCCTGGGGTGTGCTAGGCAAGTGATACACCACAGAGATACACCCTCAAATAAATCTTTGTTGAATAAGCAAGGGGCTGACTGACTGGATGAGGGAGATGATGATCGTGTAGGGTATGAATTTTGGGAAGAACATCTGAAAGAACTCAGAAAGGACATGATATGAACCAAATCTCAATGAGGAGTGTTTGGAATTTAGATTAGAGTTTAGAGTGTTTAGAATTTAGTGATTAAGGATAGAAGGAGAAAAAAGAGAGCTGCTCAAATATGATAGAACTGATGTGGTCTATCTCGTGTCATCAGGAAACACTGCATGGTCAGCAGAGACAGAGAACAGTGAGGCTGGACTGGATCTCTAGATGAAAAAATCTTAGCATCCTACTCAAATCATTAAATGGAGTTGATCCCTAAACAAAGACATCTTCCTCCACATCTACGAGTCCCAAACATCTCTCAGACTCAACAACTGTCATGATTCAGAATTGATTCTTGAAGATAGTTACCACATTTTACTTAATTTTTAAACTCCTGGGCTTGTTTCATGAACAACATAATCTTTATCAGTAAAATAAGGTAAAACATACATTTCGTTTTACCTTTGAGAAGTCCCAAATGACTACTTTTTGTTTGTTTTGTTTTTCTGAGACCAGGACACTGTATCCCAGGCCTCTGATCCCAGGTCTCTGTATTCAGGCCTCTGTATTCTAGGATGTCATTGGATTCTGTGTGTAGAGGATCATGGTCTGGAATTTCTTATCTGTCTGCTTCAGCTTCCCAAATGCTTGCATCATAGTCATGTACCACATTACACCCAGTTTATGGGATGAGTCCCAAAGCACCAACTCAGGGAATCCTACATGTTAGTCAAGGAACCTAATACCTGAGCTGCCTCAGCCCAAGACCATCATTCTTGGTGACTAGAAGTCCTAGCTTGCATCGGTTGCCTGTGATTCATGGGCGTACCCTGGTATGCCCTATATGTCCTCATGCGTTAATCCATACATATACTTTCTTATATTTTCTGTGGGTAGCATCCAAAAATAATCCTACTTGAGTAGGATTACTAATCCTCCAAAGATTTGATCCTTATTAAAATCCCAACAAATAAGAACAGATAGACCCCAAGCCAGAGAAGCAGATCAGTGCCTTGCTCACCCATCACTAGAGAAGACTCCTCCTACAGCAGATAGGAACACATACAGAGACCTCCAGATAGACATTATGCAGAGACAGAGAGAGATATTGGAACATTCAGCCCCAAACAGGATGTTTCCATCAAATCCCTCACCTTCAGGCCTAGGAAACCATGAGAAAGAGGAAGCAGAAATAGTATAAGAGCCAGAGGGGATGGAGGACACCAAGAAAACAAGGCCAGCTAAAAAAACATGGTCACAGCACATATGAACTCATGAGACTGAGGCAGCATGCACAGGGCCTGCAAGGGTCTTCATCACGTGGGGCCCTAGAGCTGAAAGGAGAAGTGGACACACACCCCATCCCTAACCCAGAAGCTGTCGCCAATTGATGACCACTTGCAAAGGAGAGTTTAGTTTTCTCCAAAGGAGTCTCACTGAGGAAGCAAATTACTCTTAAGGGTGAGCTGCATGCCCAGCAGTAGATGCCAACAGAAAAAGAACTCCATGATATCGTCAGAGGTTCCTTGTCTTATAATGTCAAGTCAAGGCTTTTCTTTCTTTTTTTTAATAGAAAAATTGTCTTATTTTTATTATATATATATATATATATATATATATATATATATATATATATATATATATATATATATATATATCCTCCTTTCTTTTTACTCTACGGGTCCTTTGCATAAGTATTATAGCTTCCAGGTTTGTGTTTTTATTGAATTCTTGAGTGTGTGAATGAATGAGTCTCTGTCTCTTCTGTGTCTTCTCTTGGGCTCTTTTCCTTTTATTTGTTTTGTTAAATTTTTCTGTGTTAATTTTTGTTTTATCTTATTATATTTTATTATTATCTGTTAGAAGCCTGTTTTTTTTTTTTTTTTTTTTTCTAATGAGAGACAGAAAGGGTATAGATCTGGATAGCAGAGGAGGTGGGGAGGATCTGGGAAACGTAGAGAAAGGGGAACTTGAAATCAGAATATATTGTGTGAGGGGGAAAATCTATTTTCAATAAAAGGGAGAAAAAGAAAAAATAAGAATAGGTAAAAAAAAAAACAGACTCCTAAAGCTATTGACATATTGATCCTGTAATGGAATTTTGCACAAATCTATTGAAGAAATAGGAGAAAATGGAGCATATGGATTCTATTTATAAGGTGTCTAAAGTAAACAGTGCAGAGTAAGCCCAAATAAATACATATGAACTCAAATAAAATAAAGAGGTATTAAATAAAATATGAATATACTGATAGTGTTAACTATGGGCTATTTCCAAGCCATGCATAGAATTAGATTTGTTCTTTATATGTCTTTCGTTTTCTTGTCTTTGTTTTTCATTTAGACATCTCACTAGAACCCACTGGAGGAACCCTTTGTGTGCTCAGGCAGAACTCAAACTTGCATTCCCCTGCCTTGGCCTTCTAAGAGCTGGGATTCTAGTCAGGCAGTGGTGGCTCACGCCTTTAATCCCAGCACTTGGGAGGCAGAGGCAGGTGGATCTCTGTGAGTTAGAGGCCAGCCTGGTCTACAGAGTGAGTTCTAGGACAGCTAGAGTTACAACAGAGAAACTTTGTCTCGAAACAAACAAACAAACAAAGAAACAAAGAAAGCTGGGATTCCAGGCATTTGCTACTGGCTAGGATCGTTATGTTTACAATCCAAGTCTTAGAGGCTTGTGGCAGCCCACCTGAAATAGTGAAAAGATGGCATGCTTCTGTGAGATTCTAGAAAGTGAGTGGGAATGCTAAAGGCCCTTGCTAGGCCAGGATTATCTAGCAATTCTTACTCAGCAGTATTCTTAAAGAAAACTCAAGAATTAAACTGGCAAATTTCAATGTTGAATGAAAATCTAGAAAACCATGATTTTTGTTTCAAGTTTCACAGTATGATCTATTTATTTTCTGCTTTTCCTTCTCCTTCCCCTTTCCCTTTTCCTTCTCCTCATTCTGCTTCCCCTGCTCCTCCTCCCCCTCCTCTTCCTCCCTCCTCCTTCTCCTTCTTTTTGAGATAAGGTTTCTGTGCTGTGACTCTGGCTATCCTGGAACTCAACTCCGTAGATCAGGCTGGCCTCAAACTCACAAAGATTCGCCTGCCTCTGCTTCCCAAATGCTGGATTAAAGATGTGCCCCACCACTGTCTGGCTATTTATTTTCTAAAATGTCTGATAAGCTATCGATATGAATTATCTGTTCTAACAACTATATTCTTTTACATACCTTAATTAAAATATTGATGAGCTAGAAGTCATTGTCGTTTTGCCTGCACGTACATCTGTACATCACATGTGTGCAGTGTCCACAGAGGGCAGAAGAGGGTGTTGGTCCCCTAGGACTGGAGTTACTGCTAGCTACAATTCATCATGTGTGTCCCACAAATTGAACCTGGGTCCTCTTGAAGAGAAACCTGTGGTCTTAATGGCTGAATCGTTTCTTCAGTCTCCATTATGGATTTTAAAAAATAGTCCTTGACTTAAATTATCAGTGGAAATGGTGCTAGATGCTTGAAAGAGTTAATTCTATGTGAAAACTTGACTAGGACATGAAATGCCCATTGTACTGGATGTGTCTGTAAAGAATGTTTTTCTGGTAGAAAATCTGAATCAGTGAACAGCATAAAATAGATGGGCCTCTTTACCATGGGTGGGCACCCTCAATTTGGGAAGCCAGAACAGACCGAAAATGTGGAAGGATATTGAAATTCCCTGTGGACTCTGACCTTTTCTTGCTCTCAGCTGTTGGTGTCTCCGGGTGATTGAACTCAATCACCAGCTTCCCCGGGCCTTCAGCTTGCGCATGGAAGGTCGTGAGGTGTTTCAGCCTCCACAGTGTGTAAGCCCATTCTATACAACAATTGTTAACTCTTTTTCTCTTTCTTTCTCTTTCTCTCTACCTTTCTTATTAATTCTGTGTTTTTTCTGGAGAAAAAAAATTACTAATATACCATGTGCCAAAACACTCCCTGGATTAATATGCCCTTCAAACCAGATCTTAGAAGCGTTACACATACGACATTGTATGATAACTGGTAGCCATTAACATTAAATTCTGTGCCATTCCCTGGAAAGGCTCTTGTAGACGGCAGGTGACGTGGTTCAGTTCTCAAACCTGTCTAGACTGTACAACTAATTGCCTTGTGACTGTGAGCTGTACAGGGTGATTACTCATTCACTGGTGTTTGGTATCAGTCCCACTACTGTTAGAAGACAGGTGTTGGGCTAGAATCTGTTCACAAGAGTCAATCTCTTTATTTTGCATTATCACAGCCAGTGATCGAGCATAAAACTTTATAGCGCTCATGACACCGACTAGAAGGCAGCAGCGCGCCAGAGCTCTTAGCAATGGTTTTCCTAATAAGAGTAGGAAACATTGCTTCACCACATGCTATATGCCACAGTGCTGGAAATTTCATAAGGGACATGCACTTTCATGCTTAAAATATCTACACCAGACACATCCGCACTCTACACATCTCTCTCCCACATGTGCGCTCACACACACATCTGGTACCTCTGTTTTATGGAAGTGAAACTGAGTACTGGTCTCACCACTACTAACCAGTTGCTCAGAACTTCAAACTCAGGTTTGGGCTCCAGAATTTCTTTTTCTAACCACTATGTTGACGTTAGACAGCGGGCGGATATTATTGTGGCTGTTTCTGTTATGAGGTTGGAATCAATGAGCTCTTTAAGGATTACCCTTGGATGTTGGATACTAGTGATAGATTTATCTTAGGGTAAGTGATTAAGATCAAATTAACAGCTGTGTTCTGAAAGAGACATGGAGACACAAATTCTAATCACACTGCTGTTCAACGTGAGTCGTTCACAGCAATTGCTTGAAAGAGTGGAATGGTAGATGAGCTCATCAGCCATGAGAAGGAACTAATAAGATCATTTTCTACTGTTCAAGCAAGAATATAGCCAATGCAAATGGGAAGAGCAATGCCTTTAAATTCACAGTGGATGGACTTTTTAAAAGGACAGCGTGCTTCAAAAATGAAAGAAAGAAATGCCATTCAGAACTCTGAGAAAAAAAATTCTACAAGTAGGTCATTTCAAATACAGCAGTCTTGATATAAAGGTCAATTGTAAGGAAGTTTAGGAAGTTGCTTGTAAATTAAAAGCAGTATAAACATAAATTAAAGGTTTTGTAGCACCACTCATACAAGTATAAATCTATATGCAATTTTATTTCTTATAAAATCTTCCAGCATGACATCAATAAAACCATTCAACATCAAAAGGGACAAAGCCCAGAGCTCCCCCATGTGCTATGTGCTGCGCGGGCCGTTTCACACACCTGCTCTGGGTGTGTTTCTATTGGCAACACACAAGTCACGGGCAGAAATCCATTCTAGAAATAATTTATCCAGAATAAAAAAAAAAAAAAATCCAACAAAAACCCTTTCTTTATGGTACTGATCAAGATAGCTAATCCTATTGCATAAAATTCAGAAATGGTTTATATTTTTTCATTTTTTTCTTTTATTTTTGAGATTATAATCATTACACCATTTCTTCCCTCCCTTCCCTTCCTTCGAAGCCCCCCACATACCTTTCTTTGATCTCTTTCAAATTCATGGCTTTTTTTCTTTTAATTGCTGTTACATGCATACATGGAAATATATATACACATATACTCCCAAACTGTGGAATATTACTTGGATGTATGCTTTCAGGGCTGACCATTTGGTACTGGACTCCACTTGGTATGCTCTCCCCCCACACCCCGGGGAAGACAATTCATCCTCCTGTCTGCATTCCTCAGTTGCCTATAGTTCTGTGTGTATTAGATGAACAGTACCAGAAGTATCATGTAGAAATTATGACTTTATTTTTTTGTGTGCAAGTTTTAGTAGCTAGTAGATTTAAAAATATTAGGATCATAATCGATAGTTTGATTGGGCTCCATGAGAAACGCAAGTGAAAGAAGTCAGATGAAAATTTATAACAAGAATGCTCTTGTTATGTGTAGAAAAGTCATTTTTCTATATTCAGAAAACTACTATCTCTATACTCTGTTAACTAAGTATACTTTTGCAAACATTAAAACTGGAATTGAATGGGGAAATTGCAAAATGCCAGTCCTTCGGAAACAAAACAAGAGAAAACAGCAATAATAAAAACCTTCCTTTTTTTTCTTTTTAAAGACAGATCTCACTCCATAGTTTAAGTTGGCCTCACACTTAGATATTCCTTCTGCCTTGGCCTCCTAAATGCTAGGTTACAGGGTGAGCCACTATGCCTGCGCCTCTTCTGCACCCAGAACACCTTCTACCAGGATTCCTGAAGGAGTCTGGATAAGAAAATATTGGTGTGAGTCATGAACAGGCAGAAAGAAATTGCCAGCTCTTCTGTTACTGGTGCTGGGATCAGGGGTTAATGCCTTTCTAAAGTGTTATGTGTTGATGCTTCCGCAGGATTTAAATATTGACTAATTTGTAAACTCCTGTTATTCCTACAGTTCCTGCTGGAAGAGTCTCCGTGAATCCTGGAACAGTGAGTCCTTTCAATCGTGATAGAATTACCTCAAGTCCTAGCCCCTGAAGAATACAACTATTGTGATTTCCTCCTCAAAGTCTCTTGCTCTTTGGGGGGGTGTTTTCTCTTTCAGAGTATTTCTCTGTGCTCTAAAAAGTGGAGAGAGATTACAAAGTGTGCTTTAAAGTGTATTAAATATAACTTATGGTAAATTAGTAATACCTCTTGAAAAACCCTGCTCTCGGCTCCCCCATGTGCTTCCTCTGGGGGAAGATAATGCAATTGTGTTGATTTAAAGGTTCTGTCTGCTTCTTTTAAGCATTCCTTTGATGCTGTGTCGCTCTGCTCGTAATAGACTGTTATTGCCGTATATTGAGTTTACAGAGTGAGGGTAAATCTTTGGTGATGTAATTGAGCCTCTGCAAACTCAATATCGCTCACCCGGCCTTCATAACTCTTCAGCTCCACTGCAGCAGAACGACACACATTTTCATTTTTACCTTTTTAGATTTTCATTCTTTGTTCTGAAGTTGAGCGTGTATATGCTAATATTAGGTCTTCGGTGTCTATTTGGGGAGGCAGTAATTTAAAAGCAAAAGGAACACTGTCAAGAGAGTTATTTTGCTCTTTCTGAAACCATTGATTTTGTGGTTGCTCTCTTTCATTGTGTTCCAGTAGGTTCTCAACTCTAACACTGAAAAGGCACAGCAGCTGAGGAAGCCTTAACCCAAACACAGAGCCCAGGTCTAGTTGGAATGTTATCTTAGAGGCCCCGAGGACACTCAGAAGAGCTTCTCTGAAGACCTGGAAACTCAGATAAGCTGTCTTCCCCTTGTTGAAGATTACAGACAGGAGGGCTATGTGACTGGAAGTATCAGCATGAACTGTGGGAAATGGAGAAAGCCCTGGGTGAATAAAGTCCTGGGTTAATGTTTGCTGTTGACATGCCGTGACATAACCCTAGCCTCACACCTACAGGAAAATGCCAAAGCCTCTCCACAATGATGCCATGAGGCTCAGAGGGATGGCAACGTCTTCCAAATGTGGATATTGATGGTGTGTGCAGAAAATGCCTACCATAACTTCCTCCCTAGAACCCGAAGACTGCTTCCCTACAGAGACAGTGCCTATGGAGATTAGCTACACCTGCCTCCTTGTTCAGCTGCATACCATAAACCCTACCTCCTTGTTTATCTGTTTGTAATAACCCTGCCTCCTTGATTGTACAAAACAACCCTGGCTACTTGTTCAGCTGTGTGCAAAACCCCCACCTCCTTGTTCAACTGCTTATAACAAATACTGAGCTTCCGGGTGCTGCAGTCTCTCGGAGAGCCCAGTTCACCTGAACCCAGCCTCTTTGTCTATGTGTCTGTGCGTGCTTGTTGTTTCTTTGTTCCCTCCCCTCCCCTGTCAGGCCAAGTCCCTGGGTGCCGTGTAAGGTTGTGGCAAGAAATAATCTAATGTTAACACTGACTTTCTTGTCAGGTGTTTTAAGTTATTAACAACTTCTTTTAAACATCTTGTAAAAATTAGTGTTTCCCAGTGAATTATAATTCAAGTCACAGTTTAAAACTGTTTATAGAGACTAGGGTGTACAGTACTTGTGTAGCATATACTAAAATGGCCTGGTTTTGATACTAGCACCATGTCTTAGTTAGGGTTTTGCTGTGAAGAGACACCATGACTATGGCAAGTCTTATTATGAAAATCATTTAACTGGGGCTGGCTTACAGCTTAGAGGTTTAGTGCATTATCATCATGGCAGGAAGCATGGCAGTAGGCAGGTAGACATGGTACCTGAGAGGGAACTGAGAGTTCTACATCTGTATTGGTGTGTAGCAGGAAGAGGATGTGAACCACTGAGTCTAGCTTGACCTTCTGAAACCTCAAAGCCCATCCCCAGTAATATGCTTCCTCCAACAAAACCACACCTACTTCAACAGGGCCATACCTCCTAACAGTGCCTCTCCCTATGAGCCTATAGGGCCCATATTCATTCAAACCACCACACACCATAATAATCCCCCACCTTACCCCAATCTTGCCTATAAACTGGGGTTGTTTTACAATACTACTACTACTTCTGCTGCTGCTGCTTCTACTACTACTAAGTTTTTGAGACAATGTCTCATATTACAGGCTATCCTTTGAACTCACTATGTAGCTAAGGATGACCTGATGCTCCTGTCTTTGCTTCTTATGTGCTGGGATTACAAACATATACTACCATGCTCAGCTTAAAGTAGGGTGACATATTCTATTGATATTGTCCTTTCTCCTATTGTTTTAAGAGACATGATCACACAGTTTTGGAGTACATATCAATTGATAAGTCCTTTGCAATTGCTTCTTCTGCCATTCTTTCCCCATGATGGACTTCACATTCCATTTATAATTACCTATTTGTTGTGGGTTGAATGTGAAACATCCCCCAGAGGTTCATGTTTTCTAACACTTGCTCCAAAGTTGATGGTGCTGTTTGAGAAGATCATGGGACCTGAAAGGGGTGGAACTTTCCTGAAGTGAGTACATCACTAGACACAGACTGAGGTTTTATATCCTGGTTCCACTCTCTGGTCTCCTTCCCTGCTTCTGGACTACAAGTACAGTATGATGGGCTGGCTTCATGGTCCTGCCCTTTAGTTGTTTTCGATAGAATATTTTTGTCATAGTAACAGAAAGTTTATTAGGGCAGAAATTGGTACCAGGAGTGGGGTAATCATTGTGATAAATCTGATCATGTGGCTTTTAAGTCTTTGTAAATGTTTTATGGGAGGAAAGTGGAAGAGTTTGAAACTTTGGGTTAGAAAAGTCTCAGAATGCTATAAGTAGAGCTTAACAGACTATTCAAGTGGGAGACTGGAAGATAAAATATGGTGTGTGTGGGGGGGGCGGGTCTGACTCATGACGTTTCAGAAGGGAGCAAAGACCTTCAGAACCTGGGATAGGGGCCATTCATGTTGTGTTCTGGCAAAGAATGTAGCTGCATTCTGGTCATGTTCTGAAAATTTGGAAGAGGTGAACTTTAAAAATAATGGATTGATTTATTTTGTGGAGGAGAGTTCAAGAGAGTATAACATCGATTTGGTGGCATGGTGATTATTGATTTGTCTTATACAGGTCTACAGTGAAAAATAACAAGTGACAGAAAGACATTCTTAAAATGTGCAGTTTGGTATGGAAAGAGCACCAAGAAACTCAAGGTTGCTGCTGAAAAAGACTGCAATTGCTAAGGAGATTAGCTCCATTAAAGAGAAGCCTCCCTGCTTTGCACTGGAACAATAGGAAAGGTGCCTGAGGTCAAGGACCCCATCAATCAAAGGCTCCAACATCTGAAAATGCAAGTTTATTTGGAAAAAAAAAAAAGAGCCTAAGGTCAGACTACCAAAGGACTTTTCCAGCTCCTGTAAAGTAGCTGCCTAAGGAAGTACTCCCCTCCTTCACCCCCACCTTTGGTCCAGCCTCAGCACACAAAAGCTGCTGAAATTGTGGTCCAAGAAAACCAAGCCCCATTCTAAACTGTCCACATAACTTGGTAGTATCATCCACAAAATACTGGTTTTGGACACATGAAAGACACAAAATTGAAGAGGTTATGGATCTTCCCCCACAAGTTGTAGAGAGCTGCTGAGGCCAAGCAATGAGTGACAAGGTCAGAGGTCCCTGCAAGGGGGTCCTAAGAGGCCATTGTGTGAAGCCATTAAGGTGAAGCTTTGGTTACAGTGAAGACCTCGAAAGGGTGTAGATGCCAGAGCCATGGGATGTCTGCCAAGAAAGATTATGTGTAGGAAATAGAAGCAGTCCATGAGACTGAAGTGTGTTGAAGGCAGCAAAGCCAAAGAGGCGGAGCTGTCTAAACACTTTGAAATTGAGGTAATTTTATCCTGCAGCCCACATCAGGGCATGGAGTTGCACAGTGTGGTGTTTGCCCTGCTAAGTTGCAGCTTGTGTTGGTCCAGCCATTCTTTGCTGGGTCTACATTCCCCTATTTTGAAATGGGAAGATTTTTTTCTGTTCCATTGTATGTTGGAAGTGTATATGAGGGTTTCAGGGCCAGATGTATGTGAGGGGAGCACAGTAAAGGCGCTGCTGACATGTCCACATGATATGGTTAAGGGGAAGGTTTTTATTGTAGATATGAGAGAGATAGAAAGGGATGGACAGAGGGTAGAAGGGAGGGAGGGAGGGAAGGAGAGAGAGAGAGAATTCAGAGGCCCATGGAAGAGTCCAGAGAAGAGAGAAAAAAGTAGATAGAAAATGGCCAGCAGACTGGACATGACCAGTGCTATCTGCAAGAGAGGGGAGAGCAGCAGGGGATAGAGAGCAGAGAGAACATAGGGAGAATAGCAGGAGCAGGGAATAGTGAAAATATTCAGGTTATAAAGAGGAGGAGTAGCTGGTGCGGGGGAAGGGCCAGAAGCCTGGCGTGGGGGCTTTGAGATGTATACAAATACTGGAGGCTAGCATGGACCTTGGTGTACTGATGGGTATCACAGGTAGCCATATTCCCTTTCGCCAGAGGTAAGGGAAATGATGTCTTTGGCAGTCTGAAACTGGCTTCACAGGTTCCTGAGGAATGCTGGTTTTCATCTAACTGTCAGAAATCCTCCTGTAGTTCAGTTGAGCTCATTTCTGGATATTTGGACTGCCTTTTGGAGTTTTGGGAATTGGAGTTTCCTTTGGACCTAAAAGGAAGTATGTAATTGTTTTTATTATTATCATTACTGTTTATTTTATAGGCGCTCAGCATTTAGAGATTGTCTTGAGTCTCAAAAGAGATTTGGATTTTGAACCATGTTAGACTGTTAAAGATTATGGGGACTTTAATATTGGACATCATGAAATGGCCATGAATTCACTGGGGCAGAATATTGTGGTTTGAACGTGACGTGTCTTCTATAGGCTCATGTTTGAATACTTAGTTTCCTCGTTGGTGGTTCTGTTTGGCAAGGTAGTGACACCTTACAAAGGTAGAGCCTTGCTGGTGAGAGTAAATCACTGGGGGCAGAGATGGAAGTCTTACAGCCCAGCCCCATTTCCTGTTCCAGACTGCTGGTGCAATGTGATAGGCTGGCCTCAAGCTCTTGCCCATACCTTCCCCACTGTGGACCCTCTCTGGAAATATAAACCAAAATTAACCTGTTCTCCGATAGTTGCTTTTGTAAGGTAACCAAGACACCGTCCCATTGAATACAGTCACAGTAATGTAAAGGAAAGGAATGATAAGGTACTGCTTAATAGTAATCTGGTTTACAGATGAGTGTACAGTACTCACGAGAATGGATGTGAAACTCCTTTCTCCCCAAGTTTCTTTTCCTCTCTTTGATTTCTCTCAGTCACTCAACAATTCCCAGGGCTCTCTCTCATTCTAGAACCTTTCTCTGTCCCTTACTATTTGTACGGGCTCCTCCTTGAGTGTATTGTGTTTTACTTTCATTTCACTTAATGTCAGCAGTTGAGCACCAGGAAGTGGGGAGAAGAATGGCTTCACAGTGTACACAAATACATTGTACTCAATAAGTTCTTACATGTTTGTGGACCTGCACAGCATCAAACCAGGTTAATATTCCACCATGGAGGGAGGGAGGGTCTCCCAAAGCCCAATCTCCAGATGAGGAGCTAGCTAATAGCTGCTTGGGGAGAAAGATTCACTTTTCTTCAGGAATGTGGCCACTGGGCTTTCCCCATCTTTCCCCATACCCATGTGCGTATGTACAACACTAAGTACACTCAGTAAGTTAAAATATATATATATATATAAAAGGACAATGGAAACTGAGAGGGAGAGGTGATGGGGAATTGGAGGAGCAGAATGTGGGTGGTGGGGCGATGAAGATACACTCTACACATGTTTGAAAATTTCAAAGAATAAAAACTAAAACAAAGAAACTATATAAAAATGTAGTTTTGGAGTGAATTTAGTGGCATTCATTTGGTTCTTGCTGTGAAGGGAAGAAGACAAGAATCCTGGCTACCTGGAACTCTGCAGTCTGTGTCTCTTTTTTTCAATTAAGCACTTGGCTCTCCTTTAACATGGCCCATGCCTTATATTCTTTATTAAGAAAAGTAGTTACCACCTCCCCAACCTTTGATGTTGCGAGGACTTTGTTCACACACAGCATCTTTATATCTGTGACCTTGGCCTCGAATGCCGAGAAACTCACACACAAAGTTACTATTAATGGGTATTTTACGAATTTACCTTTATTATCTAAAGCTTATTTGCTTTATCATTTATTTTCATTATCTAATATCTACCTTAGTAGATTTTGCTTCTCATTACTGAGGAATTAAAACCTATAGGGTTAATGTGAAGCTGAACAAACTCTGCGTGCTAGCCTGCAATAGCAGGGAGGAGTAGTCTTATAGCACATTTTGTTCTTGGTTCTGTGTTATTTCACTAGACCAGCCTGTCCTCGAGCCACAGAGACCCACCTGCCTCTGCCTTCCCAGCGGTGGGACGAAAGGCGTGTGCCACTAAGCCCAGACTGTGTTTTTAATTTTAGGCCACCTCTAGTTCTTTCTTCCTCCTCTTCTTCCTTTTGGGGAAAATTATAACAAGACTAAAGATGATTTTTTTTTTAACATGTAATTTCTACACAGATCAAAACCGTGTATGCACGATTCATATTGCATGTCCTCTGTGGTGTGTGTTATGAGGAGGGAGAGTACCAGTGTCTGTGTGTACTTGCTCAGGTGTGCTCATCCATGTGAGTGTGTGCATCTTGAGGTCAGAGGTCAGTCTCTGAGTGTTGTCCTTGCCTTCCCACCTCCCTGAGACAGAGTTCTTCACTGCTGCATAAGTTGGGCAATCTCGCAGTAATTCCCGTGTCACCTCCTATGTGCTCCATGAGGGACAGAGATAATAAATGCATTCCCTACTGTTTCTCATTTCTACCTGGGTTCTGGAGATCAAAACCCAGGTCGTCACGTTCATAGCAGGCGCTAATATCCTTGGAGCCATTGTTCCAGCCTCAGCACTCACCTGTTAGATCACCAAAACTTTAACTTTCCACTTGAGCTATCAAAGAAACAAAAGCAGAAGGGTGAGGAACGCAATCCTTCAAACGTTATTACTATCATCTGTATCAACAATTATAAGGTGAACTAGTAAACAGCAGCTTGAAGCTTCTCAGAGAATAACATTAGAAAATAATTTCCGTTCGTCTTACGTCCTTTCAATAAGTCATCGATTGACAATCTGGCTTTATTTTCACCTTTTACTTTTTCCCTTTGGGTGTGGCAGGATGCTCAAGATCTGCCTGGTGGGCATCACCCATCGCCCCACCCCTATCTCTGGGTTTTCAGCTCCACTTCTTGTAACCTCTGTCCCTTTGCAAAGGCTTCATCCACTCAGACGCCGCCTCTCATTGACTCGTCAAACCAGGTTCTCTTCATTTGATTCGCTCTGCTAACTGTAACCATGGACGCCATGCCAGGTTATTCAGGTGACTGAGACCCACTCAGATCAGGGATTTGGTGTATATCAATTTGGAGCAGTTCAGGCTATCTTGTATGGAAAGACGTTCGGAAATTTTAGGGACAAGCTAGTTAAAAAGAAGTGTAATCTTTATGTGCTGTCCAAATTTGAGAATAACTTGAATCAGGAAAACCCTGATTCATCAAGGTACAGAGCACAGTTGGTAGACACATACAGAAGAAGCAAGGAAATGACAAAGATCATAAATGTCAAAGCCCATTCTAAATTTCTACAATGCGATTGCAAGGCAGAGCTTCCCTGAGCCCACTGAGCTCAGCCTCAGCACGGTCAGCTGTTCTTAGTGATGGGATACATCAGTGCTTGTGACTTTGATGACGTCGAGTATCTAACATGAGAGATTTACTTATTAGAAACCGGCGCGAACGAGTAGCTTTAGAATTAAAAGGCGTACATTTCCCTTAAATATCATAGGTTTTCACTGGGTAACTTACTGGAAGAATATATTTTTACTATGCTAGGATCTGTTTTCAGTACATCTCAGTCCACTGTGTGGCTACAACAGAGTACCTGATGCTCAGAACATTATGAAGAAAAGAGCTTTATTTAGCGTATGTCTCTGGAGGCTGAAGACCCAAGCTCAGGCAGCATCATCATCTCAGCCTTGGAACCATCACAAATGGTAGATTGCATTGTGGTGTGAATGCATCTGAGGGGTGATCTCATGAAGATACAGAAAGTTAAAAACATTCAACAGTCACACCTGATTTTTAAATAGTAACTTAGTCTCAAAAGAACTACTAGGAACGCCACCAATCTCTTCTGAGGGTAAATCCCTACTGACTGAATTATCTCACTAGGTCCAGTTTCAGCGATATCTCCACCTTCCAACATTACTGGAGACCAAGATGCAAGTAAATCTGTATGTCTGAGAAAGTCACACTAAAACCATATTCAAAACATAGCATAAGAAAAAGAATGCTTTAAACACTATCCGTCTTGGTTAGGTTTGTTATTCATGTGATGCAATAACACGACCAGCAGCAACTTGGGGGAGAAAGGACTTGGCTTCGGCATCCACATCACAGTTCATCGTGAAAGGAAGTCAGGACAGGAACTCACGCAGGGCAGAAACTTGGAGGAAGGAATTGGTGCAGAGGCCATGGAGGGGTGCTGCTTACTGGCTGGCTCCTATAGCTTTCTCAGCCTGCTTTCTTGCAGCACCCAAGGCCACCTTCCCAGGAATGGTACCACCCACGATGGTCTGGGTCCTGCCCTATCAACCACAAATTAAGGAAACATATTCTGTATATAATTATTTAGTAAATAATTGCTTATTTAAATATAAAGAGAGAGAAAATAACTTTGCTTCTTTCTGGAAAGTCTTGTTTATTTAAATAAAGTCCCTCATGTGAAACCATTTGGAAGGTTTTCGTTATTTGGCTTTGTGGGGCACAGCTGATGCACTGAACACTCTGACAGATCTCTTCTGTGTCTTAGCTCCTGAGTTAACTTTACCTTTGGGCCTTGATTTAGCTTGGATTTTGGTACAATTGTACTGAAAACTTATTTAAATCAGCATGAACCACAGTAAGAATATTTCCTGTGATGGAGCCATATATAATCCAGGAGGGTAGTGCGCTGAGGTCTCTACTGCCAGTTAGAGGATGGGTATTATTCCCATGAGCCTACCTCTCAAAGTAACCCAGTCTACAAGACAGGTGTTTGATTAGAATTTAGAGTAGTTCTTTGGGAAGACAGGTAGTTACAGCATCATATGCTTCCCCACCTCAGTGCTTGAACTTGTGCTGGGTCCCTGAGAGACAACTTGTACCAGACTGTGCACTGTGCACAGGTCTTTAATAAGATTCCACTTTGTCTTGGTTAACATGGTCTTCTAGCCATTTCAACTTGCTTATTGCATACTTAAGAAAAATATTAATGAAAAAATTTAAAAAGCAGCATCACTTATTTAAATATGTGCTGGAAGCTACTGATACTCCAAGGTTTCTTTTGAATCTCTGTGACAACCAGACTCATGGTTTTAAAAGTTGCAAGGCAGTTTTATTTAAAATTATTTCTTTTTAAATATTATAATATAACTACATCATTTTCTCTTCCTTTCTTCCCTTTCTTTCCTTTAAACCTTCCCATGTACCCTTTATTGCCGTCTTTCAAATATTGAAAAAACACTTTTTTCATTGTCGATATCTACCTGTCAATATATCATCTATCTATCTATTTGTCTATCATCTATCTATCTATCATCTATCTATCTATCTATCATCTATCTATCTATCTATCATCTATCTATCTATCATCTATCTATCTATCTATCATCTATCATCTATCTATCTATCATCTATCTATCTATCTATCTATCTATCTATCTATCATCTATCTATCATCTATCTATCTATCATCTATCATCTATCTATCTATCTATCTATCTATCTATCTATCATCTATCTATCTATCATCTATCTATCTATCATCTATCTATCTATCTATCTATCTATCTATCTATCATCTATCTATCATCTATCTATCTATCATCTATCTATCTATCTATCTATCATCTATCTATCTATCATCTATCTATCTATCATCTATCTATCTATCTATCTATCATCTATCTATCTATCATCTATCTATCTATCTATCTATCTATCTATCTATCTATCTATCTATCATCTATCATCTATCTATCTATCATCTATCTATCTATCTATCTATCATCTATCTATCTATCTATCTATCATCTATCTATCATCTATCTATCTATCTATCTATCTATCTATCTATCATCTATCTATCTATCTATCATCTATCTATCATCTATCTATCTATCTATCTATCTATCTATCTATCATCTATCTATCATCTATCTATCATCTATCTATCTATCTATCTATCTATCATCTATCTATCATCTATCTATCATCTATCTATCATCTATCTATCTATCTATTTGTCTATCATCTATCTATCTATCATCTATCTATCATCTATCTATCTATCTATCTATCTATCTATCTATCTATCTATCATCTATCTATCATCTATCTATCTATCTATCATCTATCTATCTATCTATCTATCTATCATCTATCTATCATCTATCTATCTATCTATCTATCTATCTATCTATCTATCTATCTATCATCTATCATCTATCTATCTATCATCTATCTATCTATCTATCTATCTATCATCTATCATCTATCTATCTATCATCTATCTATCTATCATCTATCTATCATCTATCTATCATCTATCTATCATCTATCTATCTATCATCTATCTATCTATCTCTATCTCTATTTCCTAAATACAGATATATAGCCTGCTCGGTCTATATAATGTCACTTGTATGTATGTTTTCAAAAATGACCATTTGGTTTTGAATAACCTATTTGTGTGCTCTTTCCTGGGGAAGATTATTTCTCCCATTCTCAGAATTTCTTAGTTGCATGTAGTTCTTTGCGTAGGTTGAGGTCTCATGGTCTTTCCCCCATCCACTTTGGCATGTCTATTGCTGTTGTCCTGGTGCAGGTTTTTCACAAAGGCAGTCACATTTGATAAGACTTTCAGACTTTTTGGGTGTAGCTGCTGACATTCCTAGAAGATACAAGCTCAGAGCAAACCCTCCTGTTCCTCCGGCTCTTATAATCTTTCCACCTCCTTTCCCACAGTGATCCCTGGGCCTTAGGCACATGCAGGAGTTGTATTATTCTTGTATCTACTGGGACGGGGCTGTATAACTCTGCATTTTGATAGGTTTGATATGGTTTTCTGTAATGGTTTCTGTTACAACGAGAAGTTTTCTTGATGAAGGGTGAAGATTAAACATACCTGTGGGTCAGGTTCATTTCTCTAAAAAAACAGATTGACCCATTTCCCCCTTTCCTTTACCTGTGCTGAAGTGTTCTGAAAGGAGAGTCCACAACAGTGAAAACAGAAGAACACAATCCTGCCTCACCTTAATTCAGCTAATAAGAAATGTGCAAAGTGCAATTGAAACAAATACTAGTTAGAGTCCCTGTCCAGTTGCTAAAACAACAAAGAATGAAAAATAATAATACCATGCAATCAATAATATAAAATCTTTGGTTTGGTTTGAGTAAGTTATCAGAACACTGCTAGATTCTCATTATCCTAACAAAATACCTGAGACAATCTAGGAAGGAAGGGGTTTTGTAGTAGTGTGCTGCTATGGTGGCTCATCAAGGAAGACACAGAGGCATATTCATTGGTGAAAACCCTGCCAGACCTCAGCAGAGGGAAACACTGTGACAGCAAGTGCCATACCGGACAGTGGAACCCTGAGTGTCCCCGCTCAGGTGTTTTTATTGATACAGAACTCCTCAGGCGTTCTACTGATAGCATGTGTAGATCATTAGCAATCACACATCCCCCACAAAACCCAACACCTGAGGACAATACAAAATGCCGAGTTCTAGGGAACCCCTAACCCAACAGTACACAAAACCATTATTTTATACACAACTAAAAATAATTTTCTACAACATAGATTATCTATTTCATATAAGTGATTCAAAACTGAAGATCAGGACGGAGTGGCAGGTGGAGCCACATCTTGTTTGGCTGTGCATGTGAGTGAGGAAGCCAGAGAAAAAGAAAGAAAGGCTAATCTCTTCTTTGACAGCAACTCTCTTTGGAGAACTTTGTTACTGTCTTCCAAGAGCAGGTTTCCTAAGATCTCTGGCTAAGTATCACCTTTCCACCTCTTCCCAGCCCCACCATGCAAGGCCCAAACTCTCAACATACAGGTACTGGGGGATACATCAACATATCGAAGCCAAAAGCAGCTTTTATCATGGGACTGCATACTTACTCTCAGGAGGCTGGGTTCATTTCTTTGAGAGTGGTATTTAACAAAGCAAGTGTGATAGTAAAATTTTGCTCTCACCTTGACTGGGATCAGTGAAGCACACCTCAGGGTATTTCTTTGAAGACGTAGGATCCGGAGAACTTTAACTTAATGAATGGCTTGATCCCCTGATAGACTATTAGGAGGCTTGCCACTGAGTTGCAAACTGAGTTGCTGACCTCAGCTGGTGATTTTAATTCTTCAGCGGTAGTGGTTTGAGGATGATTTTCAAAGTTACTAAGAATTTTTCTGTTCTGCAATACCAACAGGAGCAGGGTGCACTGATTTGAATGTGGAAAATTCCAGTTTCGGTATTTTATAGGAAAGACCGTGAGAGAACACGTCAAGAAGAGAAAGTCAACAAAGGCAATGAGGTGAGTGAGCAGAATCCCACCAGGTCTGAGCAAATTTTTACAGGATGGAAACTCCTAAATCACCTTCAGTGTGTGGGGCCTGGTTCTGTCCAGTCCACAGCAGCACTAAGGACAAATCAACACCGACAGCAGCAAATCAGCCTCAGTACAGGCTCGCAACACATGCCCACCCAAGACTTATGTGGAATGAACTTCCATATCTAGGCACTTCTAGGGATCTTCCTAGATGTGCGAGCCAATTTGAGGAATAACTAGCTCCAGTTGTGAAATATCTTAATGGGCATTAACTGCGGACACGTTTTGGGTGCTGAGATATCAAGCTCAAAGTACGGTCAGACTTGATGTTTGGAGAGGGGATGTCTTGTCAACGGCTGAACACCTTCTTTGTCTTTATATGTTGGTGGGGGAGATCAGTCCTTTAGGCCTTTTAGAAGGGCACTGATCTCATTTAGAGGGATCTGTTTTCTTGGCCTGATTACTTTCCAGAGACCTTTCTTGCAAAAGCCATCTCTTGGAGGATTTGGGCTTTAGTGTATGACGCATTCAGTCAGTGATGGCCAGAAATTATGTGCAGTTTCACAGAGGAGTAAACAAACTTTTCAAGCATTGGCATGGGTTTGCCAAGTAACTTCTTTCAAAAACACCTACCACTTATTTCTAGAATCACCTATCTCTGCACAATGGTGAGGAACAGCATCCCAGATACAAATAGAACTTTCCCCAGTCCAAAAATTTCATATTTACCCTTCCTACTCTCTCACACACAGATATCTCTCCTTCCACTTCACTCCCTCTATATTTTTCTCAATATTACTGATTGACCATAGTTCATAGAAAAGCATTTTATCTAACTTACTTTATAAAAGCACTAAGATTAGATATTCTATAAAGATATATCTACTTACTTTAATATTTATGAATGGATATGTTTTTAAAAATTCTGTTCTTGCTACAGAGTTTTTAAATTTTGTTTTAGAGACAAGATTTTCAGACAGAACCCAGGTTGGTCTCAAATTCAAAACCTTCCTGCATCTGCCTTTGAGTGATTAAAAGTATACACCACCATGTTTGCCATGACTGCAGGTTTCTAAGAGTTGTGTGCCTCTTAGTACTGACTGCTTCCACACACTTTGACTTTTTAAACCTGTTGCAGAAGACTAAAACACATGCGTGTGCACGCACACACACACACACACACACACACACACACACACACACACATACAAACACACACGCATATGTGTGTATATATAATATATATTATATATATTATACATATCTATCTATCTAAAGACAAAACAACTTATATGCTGATGCTCCTTGAATAATTGTCATTGATAAACCTTACTCATTTTTTTTGAGAAGGCTGGGGACAGACACTTGGTGGTCTTCTGTTTCAAGTGAAGCACTCCATCAAGTGGAATATTAGATGCAACAGGCCTCTGCTGGCATGCCTGCGGAGTTCAGATGTGAATAGTGTGACCCTGGAGATGAACTGCAGGAAACACAGCAGGGAGAAACATCAACAGCCATCATTCAAACCAAGTCATTTACAGTTCTCTCCTACCACACACCTGTTACTTCAGATGAGTTGGCTGTTCTGCAAGTGCCCTGATTTGCATGGACTCTCAGTGACCTACCTGTAAGTGCACAGCAAGCACACACCTGCCTTGAAGGTTGAACCTTCTGTTTATATGCCATTGCTTATTGTAGAGAAAAATAATAAAGCAGATATTTAAAAGGACACAGGAATAGCAAGCTATCTGAGTAAGAAATCGGAGTATGCTTGTCAGAGAATAAAACAGAACTGAAGCCAAACTGATTTATATCCAGGAAACTCTCTGTGAGCCCCACAAAGTGCTTTTGTGGAGCTGAAAAGAACACAGCAAGGTAAAGTTCTTTTTACTTAGAACAAACTGAGTTTGTAAGGGAAATGTTGAAGCCAAGAGGGCCTGAGAGTCCGAATGTGTAGTCGGTTGATCATTTTTGTTGACCCAAGGCTCTTCAGTCACAGAGGAATGCTGGACTCAGCAGATCAGGACTTCTAGAATGTTCTTGAGGACAGCCGCTTCATCCATCCTGGTGGTGCCCTCAGGTTTTGCTGAGAAGAATTAGGGTGCCCTTTCTTGACGAACCCAGCCAAATAAAGAAAAGGGAAGACTTAAGATCAGAGGGACAGCTTTTCAAGACACTCTTTGTACTGAATTTAAGAAAAATACTTTTATAAGAGGTTTTTTTATTACCTTAGACTATATCCTGAGCATTAAGAGGAATACAGGCAGGAACTGCACCTCTGGAAGATGGGAAACCCAGATGTGGAGTCAGGGAAGCTGACTCTTAACTCTGCTAATTATCAGTAATCAGTAACTAGGGGAAAATTACTACTATCTCTAGGTTGTTGCCTCGCATTCACAAAATAAAGGGTTTAGATTTGATTTTTAAAGTCTCTTTCAGCGCTAACATGTTATACTATACCTTACTCTCCCCGAGGAAGCTTTTCTCATAAATGATAACTTCATTGTCGCATGTTCTGCTCTGGTAAGAATAGAAACCTAGACTAAAATCAATATACAGCACTTCCCAGTAAGAAGTAGATAAAAGTGAATTCTAAAGAAAATCCATCATAGCATTTCCTATTGCTATCCCCAAATAGGAATACGAAACAGCGTGGCTAGCTAGAATAAAGCAGGATAAAGTTTTCCCGCAAAGAAATCTCCCCGCACATATGATGGCTTAAATTTGAAGTGCCCCCTATAAGCCCATGTTTTGGATACTTATTCTCTATTTGAAAGTACTGTATTTTAGAGTCAAGTAGGGCCAAGTTATCAGCTCGGCATCAGTACAGGGAGGCTCTTGGAGACTCATGCCTGGCACCTAGTTCTTGCCTCTAGCTCAGTTTTTTGGTCCACCGTGATGTGAACAGTCTTCACTACACACTTCACCCACTGAGACCTGAGCTGCTTTGCCAGGCCTTCCCACCACGATGCATTAAACCCTCTGAAAGAGCCACGATGAAGCTTTCCTCCCTCGAGCTGTTTTTCTTCAGGAACTGTACAAAGAAAACAAAGTTTAAAAATTTCACTTTCTAAAATATTTTCCCTAATGGCACTTCGTATCGTATTGGTGATTCATTCTACTGAAGAAGTTGTCACTGAGGCGAGAGGCAGGAAAAAGTCTCAGCCACAGGAGAGCAATTTCTATGCAACAAAGCCTGGGATTTGAGATTTCACTCTTTTTCTAGAAAAGGAAATGATTTCCCCGATTCTGCATTTGGAATCCCACGATCAGTTTTATCTGTTTTATTTTGATTTCTATCCTAGGATCATAAAAGGGACAGAGCTGACTCTTGAAGGCAACAGCACTAACTTTGCCCCTTGGTTTCTGTAGAGGTTAGTTCTAAGGGGTTGTGGGGAGAAACAAGCAAATAGAAGAAAGCAGCAGGGTGTATCCCTGTCCCCTGTGGCTCTGGCTCTGGCTGCCCTCTCACAGGGCAGAGTTCTCTGAGGTCTCTAAGCACAGCCTCTTCCACTCACCCAGGAGTCCCACTGTAGCAAAGTGCCCTGCTCTTGCTGCCTCCTGTCTGGGCTCATTCGGGTCCTGATCATCTTGTTCATGTTTCTGGAAATAGTCTTTAGCATTTCTCAGCTCTGGCTGAGAGGCCCTATCGTGTTCTTCCAACAGTTTCTAAACCTGATCTTTAGCAGAAATTTAGGGAAAAGTATGATCAAGGTAAACTTTGACTTTAAATCCAGGCCTATAGTTGGTATGAATTCTTGAGTATTGAAGTCCTCTGCCAAAGGAAACAGATTTCTTTGTAGCTGCAGCAAGCATTGTGTGTTTTAGCTTTGTTGTCAAGTCAGACAGCATATTCATAGCCAACACTGATCCTGAGAAAATCTCCAGGATACCATTTCCTTCTCTTACAACTTCTTTCTCACCCCACTGAAAAATAAACCAAGCTTTTCTCCACCCTTCTCTCCCAGAGGAAAAAAGAAACCCATGCAAATCTTTTTGGATACACTAGTTCTTATCAGTGCCACTTTATACCCGAGAGAGTAGCAATTTCTTTTTTGGTGACTTTTTTTCAGCCTCCTTAACATTTATGTGCAATAGATGGTATAAGATCGACTCTCCAGTGTTACCACACAGCACATCATAAGGCATCCACAAAAGATGAAAGGCCCTGGGATAGGCCAGCTGATAGCCGAGCCTTGATAGCCAGTGCCGCCATCTCTCTTTTCAATTAGCCAATGCTTTGAAAGGAAGTGGGAATAAAAGGCAAGGAGCAAAATGCCCAGTTGTCCAGCACAGATTTCTTTGGACTGAAGATCACCTAACAGGCTTGTCTCTGCTTCCTTCTTCCTTGTTAACTGTATCTGGCCTGCCCCACAGAGGCTGGATCCTGCTTCATCCTCCCACAGTGCCGCCTGTTTCTCCACTCTTAACTTTTCCTGATTTCTACTATCTTGAGATCTTACCAACGACCGGCATCGCAAGTGTGGGCTTTGAGACATCCACAGAAAGAAGCAGTCTGATTGTATAAATTCTTTATTCAAATTGCAGTGTGGTCGCAGTGGGTAGCATATAAACTACCAAAATGTAACAAGGGAACTGCTTTAATTTTGATGGGCACTTTGGAACGCCATGGAACTTGCTGCAAGGACAGCAGCATGTTGAAAAAGGATGAAATGAATGCCATGGTATACTACCTGAGACTTTTTCCCCCTCCTGTCTCCTACTTTGCCTGTTTCTTTCTCTTTTTTTAAAGGGTTAAAGTGGGTGGGCTTTAGAGTTTTACAAGAGAACTATTAGTGAAAAACAATCTGATACATTCAACTTACTAAGGCCCTACTCTTTCCCTCTAATCTTTCAGCGGGACCCAAGGGAGGCTAAAGTTTAGATCCGTCTATTCTCCACAAGAACTTTGATTCACTATTAAATTCCGTCTAATGAAGATGACTTTGCCATCCCACGGCCATCAACAGGCTATGTGTGGGACAATGCGGAATGCACCTTGTATAGAGGGACATTGTTCTTTCTTCTTAGTTCCCCCAGTTGAATAGAATCCTGTGGAAGTTCACATGCAGAGGAGACCTGTGAAGCCAGCCACAGCACTCACCTGCGGGTGTGCCATGTGAGTGGACTTAAGGAAATGACTATTTTGCTTAGGTACACACTTGCTCATGTCTTGCAGCATGACACGCATGTTATAAAAGCAAGCAGGTGAGAGAGAGGAGAGGGAAGGGGAGGGGGAGAGAGGGAGAGAGAGGGACAGGAGGAGGGGGTGGAGAGAAAGATGTATCTTAATGCTAAAAGTTACAATTTATGTCAATAGTTGCATAGTTACTGAGTACACGTCTCACAAATAAAAACCAAACAGGGAAATGTTTCAGTTAGGGAGGTAAAGAATTCGATTTAGTATATAGTGACTTTCCATGTATTACCATCGGTACAAGAAACACTGCATTTTATAGAATAAAATTTGATTCTGAAATCAAACTATCTATTAAAACTCTATAATCGTGTTTATTTACTTTTACTTATTATGTACGCAACATAATAAAATCAGGGAAATGTTAAACAACACATTAAATCTTAGACAAATGTTGGCATAGGCCTATAATCTCAATTATCCTAGAAGATGAGGCAGGAGGATTACAGGTTCAAGACTGGCTGGGCTATGAAATAAGTTCAAGGCCAGCTGAGGACCTTAGTGAAATCTGTCTCAAAAATAAAGACAAAAGAGGGACTGAGATGTAGCTGATTGGAAGATTTTAAGTTTTGCCTATATTGTGTGAGGCTCTAGTCTCAATCCCCGGTACTAAAGAAATAAAATTAGAACAGATGCAGCCATATGCATGATGGTTTTCCTACAGTCAATAATGACCAAGATAGAACCGGAGATGGAGACCTTAGAAGACATAAAAGCACATAAAAGATGTGTTTTTAGAAGAGAGTACAGCATGTGGTTGTTCGTTCTGACCACATTTTCGTTTACAAATTCTGCCACATACCACCTATGCAGCTAAGACAAAGTATTGAATCTCTTGAGTTTCAGTTGACATGTTCATAAAATGATAATTACCCCTCTGAGAATGAATCCTTTGTCTGCAGCGCCGATATGAAGTTTTCTTTTGAGATAATGCATACAAAGAATCTGGAAAAATAATTGGAGCGTAAGTAATACATGGGCTGTTTCTACTCCTGTTTAACTTCACAGATACCATGAATGCTGTTAATTAGCAAAACAATTGACTGTTTAGCAAGGCAAAATAATCAAAATGCTAAAGAAAAGACTTTGAAAGATGATTCATAACCACTAGTTAGCATAGAGTGAAACGTTAATTCTTGTATTATTTTCACCTATTTAATTGGTTAAAAAACAAACAAACAAACAGGTGACTCTACTCTGATTTCTGTAGATCCTATTAGATCAAACTTCCCACTGATAGGAATTCCACACTTGCTGGGAGGGGATTAAGAAAGACAGCTGCCAGAGACTTGGTATAGCAAGTTAAACAGAGGACAGTCTGGAGGCCAGGAGTCTTGGAAGATGGCACAGCTCTGATGAGTTTTTGACTTGGAGATTTTGCCTGAAGGAGTCCCATTCAATGCTGCACGTAACAACTACAGCCTGGGTAGACGTCTGTGTTCTTCATGGGTAGAAGTCTCAGGAGGCAGAGGCTGTGGCTGCCTCAGAGGATGAGCAGTGAGGGAGGGCACACTGAGTAGAGCCACCCCAAAGTTAGGTCTAGATGGGATTTGTGGCATTGCTTGTTAAGGATAAAGCCTTTGTGGGAATTCTTTGTACTACATAATCTTTAAGCATAATATTTCAAATGGAAGTTTTACAATTTTTAAAATATTAACGCTTCCAAGAGGTTGAGGCACGGGGAATACAAATTTGAGGTCAGCCTGTGCCACATAATAACACTGTGTTTGAAAAAGTTTGAACAGAAAGTAGGCCTTGTACATGGCTTGCTTCCCTCAGCCACAGTTATTTACGGGGTGTTCATTGTCTATCCATTTCTATGGTAAAATGGTTACAGACACAGTCTCTGAGTTTCTAGAATTTTCATTCTGGTAGGGCATTTACGAAACAAACAAACAAACAAAAAACAAAACCAGGAAAAAAAAAAAAACAAACTAGAGGAGGGTAAATCTAATATCCTAAATTTACATCGCTGTCTCCAATGTCAAATTTGCAGTCCTCCCTCAGTCTCCACCCAGACCTGCTCTGTCCAACATCTCTTTATCCACCTTTTTATTTGGATAGGAGGTGACACTAATGTCTTGTGTGTGTGCCTTACACACATTCTTGTGGTGAGGATACAATATATATATATATAATGAGTAATTATTTCATAAAGTTTTACTTAAATTTGTTCAAAATTTAATATCTAACACATATACAGTGAAATTAAGACATTTGATTGAAATGGATGGAATATATATTATATATGTATATATTATGTATGTATGTATATATATATATTACATATGCATGCATGATGATGATACTAGCAAAAGATGCTAAAGACGTGGGGTGGGAGACAATGGAGTGCATGTGCTAAAGAAGCAGAAAGGGGACAATCTGGGGAAGGACAATTAGATGAGCAATGGGAAAGGTCCGCGGGCGAGAAGAATAAATGCAGCGAGGTATAATGACTTATGCCGAAAAGCTCATCATGAAACCCTTTACTTTGTATGCTGGCTTAAAAAAATTAGATTACTTTGAAAAGTCACGAAGTAGTGATACAGAATCCTAAATTCTCTACAAGATCCATATAAATATTTCATGTATTTTGGCACACATCAGTAACACCTGTAGTTGGGAGGCTGAGGCAGGAGGATTGAGAGTTCTTTGTCATCTGAGACTACATGATGAGAGTCCATCTCAACCACCAAAAAGAACTCAATTCGCAGTTTATGTGTGTATGCATTGCCGAGGACACCAGCCAATAGTCATTGCTTGCGAACATACCAGCAGTCTGCCTGTTTAAAATGTCTAAAAGAAACTGAATAGCCACGGACCAGTCCATGTGTATCCTTAGAGAGTCTGGAGAAGACACATTGGTGAAACAATCAAGTCTTAGTCAAATCGCCCAGCAAGAGTCGCCTCTCGGCGACTGCCGCAGCTTTTTCCTTCTGTCATCCAATCAAGTGCTTATTGTGGTCAGCGGGACACACTGACTGCTATTTGGGGCCATACAACTTTCACTGAGCTAACACCACAGCCTAAACCTCTCTAGAATGTCCCCTGGTTAACTGAGTTCAACATAAGCTGTCACTTAGGACAAGAGGCAGGATTGCACTGGTAGCTGACTGTGCTGCAGCTCTGGTTCCCCAGAGACCTCTCTGCCTCTCCGCAGAGCTAGCATGATGGTGCAGAAAAAGTGCTGAGTCAGGGTTTAAAGTCCTTCATGAGGTATCTACACTCATTCTTTAATTTCTTGCTCAAGTGATGAATGACACCACAAATACAGGGTTTCTTTGATTTTAATGGTGATCTTTTACATTGCACGTCCCCCAAGGTATAAACTCTTAAAGACAAAGCCTTTCGTCTCTATACGATAGTCGGGATCAACTGATTCTTTGGGTCGATTGTTCACTGTGAGAAACAACGTTAAAGACTGCATCTCCCACATTTCTTTCACCTTTCATTAAGCTTTCAAACCTTGATATGAATAGACATTTTTCCCCCTTTTCAGGCCCTTTTAATTTTTAATCACTTGTTGTCTCAAATGCTGATCGTATTTCTGAGAAGTTATTTCGTGGAAAAGATGGAGCAAGATAGAGTTGCCACGTACTTCTTTTTTCTTGTCTGTGAAATTTTTGGGCCTAAATTTGTGGTGACAAGGTTGGTTTTCTCTAACAGGTCTCACTGCTATGGGAGGAGGCTGTTGAAAAGAGCGGCAGCCGAGGCCTTCAAGTCTCTCTGGGCTTCAATCCTCTTTCACAAATACACGAACCTTGGCTTTGCGTGGGAAAACATATAAAATGAATCTTGTTGATAATGTAGTATTTAAAAAACAAACAAACGTATCTTATAGCAAAGCTGACCCAGAGCCAGACAGTGTTCTTTTATATAATAACTGATGATTTGAAATAAATTTTAAAAAATCTCTATAGAAAGAGAGTAACTGTTATTCAAGATCTGAAATGAAAAAGAAGAAAAGAAAAGAAAACAGGCTACCGCTTATTCTCAAGTCTCATCGGTATAAGGTTCACGTCCACCATGTTTTCTTTCTGAATTCTTTGCATCTATCTATCTATCTATTTATTTTTTTATTTCATGGGCATTGATGTTTTGCCTTCATGTATGTCTAGGTGAGAGTGTTGGATCCCTTAGAACTGGACTTACAGACCGTTGTGAGCTGCCATGTGGTTGCTGGGAGTTAAACTCAAGTTCTCTGGAAGAGCAGCCAGTGCTCTTAACTGCTGAGCCATCTCTCCAGCTTTTTTTCTTTTTCTTTTATTGAAAATAGATTTTTCATATAATATATTCTGGTTACAGTTTCCCCTTCCCCAACTCCACTGAGATCCCCACTCCCATCTGAATTCACACCCTTTCTGTTTCTGTACACAATGAACAAACATCTAAAGAATAATAATAAAATAAGATAAAACAAACAAAAAATCAGAATAGGACAAAACTAACGAACAAACAGAAGAAAAAGAGCCAAAGAAACACAAGAAGTCCAAGAATCCATGGGTCACTTCAGCCTGGGAAACAGATAACCTAATTTCAGATCTTTACCTCTCCCTCAGCTCCTCCAAATCTAGCCCCCTAATCTCATCCCTAGCTCTGCAGCAGACCACCTGCTGTGGCCTCTCCTCCCTCCCTGCCCCCTTCTCCAGTGGACCACACAGATCTTACCCTCCAACTTTTCTTTCCTTAACTCATCTCTTTATCCCAGTCCCTAACTCCAGCAGGATAAATGGATAGAAATAGATATTCCAGGAAAATGGACCTAAGAAACAAGTTGGTATAGACATTTTAATATCTGACAAAATAGACTTCAAACCAAAACTAATCAGAAGAGATAGGGAAGGACATTACATACTCATCAAAGGAAAAATCCACCAACAGGACATTTCAATTATTAACATTTATGCACCAAACACAAGGTCATCCAAGTTCATAAAAGGAACCCTACTACAGCTTAAATTACACATTGATACACTGATAGTGGGAGACTTTAATACCCAGTTCTCACCAATAGACAGGTCATCCAAACAAAACTAAGCAAAGAAATACTTGTGCTAATTGATGTTATAAACCAAATGGACTTAACAGATATTTACAGAACTTTTCACCCAAACACAACACACACACACACACACACACACACACACACACACACCAAAACAACAAAAAAAGGTTCTTAGCACCTCATAGAACTTTCTTCAAAATTGGCCAAATACTCAGACACAAAGCAAATCTCAATAGCAAGTTATAGGAAAATTGAAACAACACCCTTTATCCCATCTGACCACCATGTATTAAAACTGGATACCAACAAACAACAGAGAACTTAAAATCTCAGGGAAACTGAACAACTCCGTACTGGATGAAGTATGGATCAAGACAGAAGTTAAGAAAAAAATTAAAGACTTTTGAGAATTGGCTGAAAATGAATACATAACATACTCAAACTTATGGGACACAATGAAGCCAGATCCAAGAGGCGACTCCATAGCTGTAAGTGCCTACATTTAAAAAAAAAAAATGGATAGATCACATACTAGTAACTCAACAGCACTCCTGAAAGCTCTAGAACAAAAAAAGAAAAGCAAAACAAAAACAAAAAACAAAACAAAAAAATTCACACACTTAAAAGGAGTAGACTGCAAGAAATAATCAATCTCAGACAGAAATCAATAAAAAAGGCAAAAACAACAGCAGCAGCGACATAGCAACAAGTTGACTTGTAACGACATTCTGCTATCCCCATAGAGTAGTATCTTGCTCGGCCATCATCAGTGAAGCTCCCTCCTACAGAAGAGGGGGAATAAACATAGAGACCCACAGCCAGACATATGTAGGCTGAGAGACCTTGGAATACGCAGCCCTAACTGGGATGTCTCCTTCAAATCCGTCACCACAGGACTGGGAACCCTGCAGATGAGGAGTCAGAAAGGGTGTACAAGCCAGAGGGGATGGAGGACACTAAGAAAACACGTCTCTCTAAATCAACATGATCAAAGCACATATGAATCCAAAAGCTATCTCTAATTGATAACCACTTGACAATGAAAATTTAGTTTCCTCCAAAGGATCTCTATCACCAGGAAAACAAACTACTCTTAAGGGTAGGCTGCATGCCCAGCAGTAGATGGCTGACACAAAACATACACATCAGCATCTATGGGGGTTCCTTTTCGTGGGGTGGGCCTTAAATCCAGTAAGATATAGGTTGGTTACTCCCACACACTTTGTGCCACTATTGCCCAGAGCATGATCCCAATGACTCTCTTACTAAGTTTATGTTAAATGAATCAAATGGAAGCCATGCTGACAGCAAAGAGATTTAACTAGCAATGGTATAGAGAATCCAAGGAGGAACGTAGGGATATGGATTCTGCTGGACTCAACTAAAGTTGAATAGAAACCCTTTGTGGTCACACATCCATTTCCCTGTTCTATGACAGGTACTGTGTTAACAGTTCTTAGATGGCCCACAGCCTTTTCATATTCAAGTGCTAGGTGAGGGTTTGTTGTTGACATTCACTCTTTCCTAGACCATTTTTCAAAAATTAGACATATCAAAATTAAACTGTATAATGTTTTTAAATTAAAAAAGGAAATAACTTTAAAGGTACAAAAACGTTACAGAATCTTACATATCAAAGGTTTTTGCTTACTTCCTTGAAATGTTGACATAATAATTAATACTAAAAAAGTATACCTGAAGAGGTAAACCACACTAAATGTTGCACAAGCAATAAATAATCTCAGTCCAGTGAATTAAAGAGGGGAAGGCACACACCATAAAAACAAAGTAAGAGGAATCAACAAACATTGTTCATAGATAACTCATAACACCAATGGTCTTGATACCCCAATAAAAAGACACAGGCTAACAAATTGGATGAAAAAATAGGATCCATCCTTCTGCTGCATCCAGGAAAGATACCCTTAACATCTAGGATATACATTATCACAGAGTAAGAGTGTGGAAAAAGATATTCTGAGCAAAGGGACCCAAGAAGCAAGTAGATGAGGTGATTTTAATATCTGACAAGATAGACTCAAAACCAAAACTAATCAGAAGAGATGGGGAAAGACACTACATAGTTATCAGTGGAATACCTGAGGAGTTTTGAAAGAATAAAAACATTTGAGTTCAGACTCTCTGGGTTTGACTGTCCAGTTAAGCACTGGCCATGGTGGTTATTCCCTCTGCTGAGATCAGGCAGGGTTTGAGTCTATGAACATGCCTCCTTGTCTTTCTTGGTGAGCAACGTAGCAGCATACTACTACAGTGATGTCTGAATAAAATTCCTCCTGAAATGATTAAGGAGCTATGCAGAGGATGAGGTGGACATTTATAAGAGCTAGAGGAGATGGATGACGCCAAGGAAACAGTGTCTTCCAGACACAACAGAACTGATACACATATGAACTCACAGAGACTATCACAGAATGCACAGAGCCTGCCCAGGTGCATGCCAGATGGGGTCTCAGTGCTGCAAAGGGGAAATGGACATGTGCTCCTATCCCTAACAAGAAGCTATCTCCAATTGACGTCCATTTGTTAAGGAAAATTTGTGTTTTCCAATGAAGTCTCACCAGGTATATTAGGGAAGATCCTATGACCAGCAGTAGATGATCAAAACAAAATTAACCCAATAGAATTTTTGTAGATTTTTTTATGATTCATATTGCTTTGTTTGGGAATTTTGTTCACTGGTCTTTGCTTATATATTATTGTTGCTTACTTTTTGCTGTATTGTGGATTGTGTGTGTGTGTGTACTTCTTGTTCTTTTTCTTTATAAAATTTTCTGGTTTGTTTGTTTTTTGTTTGCTTGTTTGTTTTCTGATGAAAAAGAGAAAAAGAATGTATGCAGTTGGGTGTGTGGGGAGATAGGGAGGATCTTGGAGGAACTGAGGGTGGGGAACCATGATCAGAATATATTATCAATTAAAAAATATAAAATCATTGTCAAAAAGAAATCTTGAAAAGACAAGAACAAACCAAATCCAAACCCATTCAATGACAAGAAATAATAAAAATCAGAACAGAAACCAGTGTAATAGAAACAAACAAAAATTAAAAAAAAATGAAGTCAACGAATCTAAGAGTTTGTTCTTTAAGAAAATAATAAACCTTAACAAGCCCTTTGCCCAACTTACCAAAGCAAAGAAGAAAGGACCCAGATCAATAGAACCAGAAATGAACAAGGAAAACATTACAGCAGACACCACAGAAATTCAGAATATAATAAGGGAATATTTTAAAAACTTGTACTCCAAGCTGGAAAACTTAAAAGAAAAGGATGAGTTTATATATTCAGCCAAACCATGAAAAGTAAACAAGGAGAAATCAAAAACTAAACAGAGCCACAACAAAGAGGGGATTAAAATGATAATAAAAACCTTCCAGCTAAAAAAATGTCTGGGGCAAGGTAGTGAATCTACCGCAAAATATTACCTTACATTCAAATAATATCTATAGTGAATCCTTCTTAAATTATTCAAGGAAATAGAAACAGAGGGAACACTCCCAAATTTCTTGCATGAAGCCATTATCATTCTGGTACCCAAACCAGGCAAAGACACACAACAACAACAACACAAGAAAGCTGTAGGACAGTATATCTGATTAGCACAGACTCAAAAATACTAAACAAAATACTTGCAACAGTGTACAGACATACACCAAAGTGGTCACCACGATCAAGTTGGCTTTATTACTGAAATGCAGGGATGGTTCAACATCCACAAGTCAATAAATGTAATCAACTACATAAAAGGACCTGAAAAATCACATAATCTTCTTAATAGGTACAGAAAAATTCTTTGACAAAATCCAACACGTCTTCATAATAATAGAGAATGTAGGACTAGCAGGGATATATCCTAACAAGATAGAAACTATATATAAAAAACCAATAGTTAGAGTCATTCTCTGGAGAAAACTTTAGCAATCCCACTGAAGTCAGGAATGGGACAGGCCTGCCCACTATCCTCATTTCTTTTCAATTTTGGGCTTGAAGCACTAGATGGAGCAATAAGGCTAAAGAAGGAAATTAAAGGTATAAAATAGGGAAAGACGTCAGACTCTCCCAATTTGCAGATGACATCATATATGCATTAGTGATCCCAAGACTTCTACCAGAAAATCTCCAGAAATGATGGATTCAGCAGTGTAGCAGGATACAGAAGCAACTTGTACAAATCAGTATCTTTCTTATATACCAAAAACAAACATACAGAGAAGGAGATTATGGACACACTCCCACTCACAATTAGCTTCAAAAAATATAAAATATTTAGGAATAAACATAACCAAGGAAGTGAAGGACCTCTACATTGAAAACTCTAAAACCCTGAAGACAGATAAAGAAAGACACTAGAAAACAGAAAGACATCCCATGCTCATGGAATGGAAGAATTAACAGTGGGAAAATAACTATTCTGTCAAAAACTAATTACAGATTCAGTGCAATCCCAATCAAAATCATCATCTTATTCTTCACAGAAATAGGAAAAAAAATCCTAAAATCTATGTAGAATCACAAAAGATCCCAAATACCCAAAAGATCCCAGATAACATAGAGCTGTAATAATTAAAACAGTATTGTACAGACATAAACACAGATATGAAGACCAAATGAATCAAAATTAAAAACCCAAACTTGCATACACATACCTTCAGACACTTAATATTTGAGAAAAAAATGCCAAAAGCATAAGCTGGAGAAAAGAAAGAATCTTCAATAAATGGTTCTGGGAAAACTGGATGACCACATGCAGAAGAATGAAAATAGACTTGTGTCTATCACCTTGCAAAACACTCCACATGTACTAAAGACCTTAATGTGAAATGTGAAACACTAAAATTGCTAGAAGAAAACATAGGCAGTTTCAGTGGGATTTCTAACAGTTTTCTCCAGAGGATGACTCTGACTATTGGTTTTCTATATATAGTTTCTGTTTTGTTAGGATATATTCCTGCTAGTCCTACATTCTCTATTATTAAAAAGGTATGTTGGATTTTGTCAAAGCATATCTTACATGGTACAGGTGTAGGAAAGGGCTTCCTGAATAGAACTCTATTTGCCCAGGAATCAAGCTCAACAACTGACAATTCATAAAAATGAAAAGCTTCTGCACAGCTAAAGAGACAAGCAACCAGGTGATGAGGCAGCCACAGAATGGGAGAGAATCTTTGCCTGCTGTATATCTGATAGGGATTAATATGTAGAAAATATAAACTCAAAAACAAATGATCCATTTTTAAAAAACGGGCCTGGGATTTGAGTAGAGAATTCTCAAAACAAGAAGAAAACAAAATCGTTGTCCTTGGAAATTATGGAAATGCAGATTAAAACAACTTTGAGATTCCATCTTACACCAGACAGAATGCCAAAGATCAGGGGAACAACTGAATTGTAAATTGGTCCAGATACTATGGAAATCTGTGTGTGGGATTCTCAAAAAGCTACAAATAAATCTACCATATGACCCAGTGATACCACCCTTTCACATATGCCTTTAGGACCTCACATCCGACTCCACAGGTGCTTGCTCAACCATGTTCATTGCTGCTCTATAGCTAGGAAATGGAAGCAACATGAATGTCCTTCAATGGATGAATGGATAATGAAAATATGGAATATATATATATATATATATATATATATATATATATATATATATATATATATATCATGGAAAACTATTCAGCTATGAAATAATGAACTTCTCAAGTAAATGGATGGGACCAGAAAAGGTAATATTAAATTAGCTGACCTAGACCCAGAAAGACAAACATCAAATGTTCAAATGTTTTCTCATCAGAGACTTTTAGCTTCAAATCTTCAGATGTGACTACATACATATTAAGGAATAACTCCAGAGAGCAGGAAGATAAAGGGTATGGGGATGTTGAAATGAACACTGAGAAGAAAAGCAGGTGACAGGTGATCTTACCAAGGATATAGGAACCAGCTGGCTCTTTAGGGAGGGGTATGGAGGTAAATGTAGAGGGAGGAGGGAAGAGGGGAAAAGGGAACATAGGATGCATGTGATCTGATCAAAGAAATGGGAAAAGGGGAGCTCTTTACTATTGGAGGGCATGGAGGCAAATACAAAAAAAGAAGAAAGGAGGGTAAAATAGCAAAAAGGATGTCTGAGAACATCATAAGGAATCCTACCATTTATATAAAAAGCAACAATTCACCTAATTCTGGGTATAAGTATACACATATAGTTTAGATGAACTTTTCTCACCTAGGTTGACAGTGCTTCCTCTACGAGCCAAGGACCACCTAACAAAACCCCAATATCAGACATGAGAAACCCTTTTTTGAATTGTTGGTCAGGGCTGTCCAAGGGACTCCCGAAATACACAGTCTGTTGCTATTGCCCTTGGTTGCCCCCCAAGAGGTGGAAGGTAAGTCTCTATTACTGAAGACACCATGTACTTCTGAAACAGGATCCAGAGTCCCTTTAGCTGGCACTGACCTGACCGCCTTGCCCTTGAGGATGAGCTTTCATAGTGCCAGAAGGCACCAAGAAAGCTTCCAAAGGAGGGAAGCAACCAACAGTCCTGCCCAACTATGACACCCTATGAACCACACCAATGACTAACACGGAGGGTAATCCTAAAACATCAGCAGTGGTACACATACCTTGGAAGTAACTACCAGAAATTTAATTGGGCTTAAGACATGCTCAACAAGAGGGAAACCATGTCTGGTGCTAGAAACCTAGCCAGACACCCAGGCAACATGTCCCTGAATACTGATTCTCTCACTCTCAACCACCATTAGTTGTCTGTAGCTCCTCATTTAAGGGTGGGACCTCAGGAGACCCTTATCTATGCTGACATGGCAATTGAATTGTTTTCCAGGTCAAGCTTCGGCAATCATAATGTTGAGATTTCATACCTGCAGTGTCCCTGTCATATATAGTGTCACAGATGGCGTCATAGAAGACACTATCTTGCTGCAGATGTCTTGACCCCCTGGCTCTTACAATCTTTCTACTCCTCCCATGACATTCCCTGAGCCTCTAGATGTAGGTTGTGTCGTAGATATCAGTTGGGGCTGGGCATACGTCAGTCAATTGCTCTCTGCGTCTTTGACTAGTTGTGTCTTTCTGTAATAGTCTGATGGAAAAATCAGCTTCTTTAGTGAGGAGTGAGAACTACCCTTACTTGTGGGCTATCAGAATGAGTATTTACAATGCGATTAGAAATTATATTGATTTAGGGAAGCAATGGTAATAGGGTCCCTCTAGGATTCATGGCCGCACCAGTCACAAGATGTGGCTAGGCTTACAGTACCCTAGGAGTTGATTCCTTCCTATTAACAGGCCTTAAGTACAATCAGATCGTAAGTGCCACGACTGCACCTTTCAGGAGGTCTTACTATTCTGGTCACTTTGGGGGCACACATGTTTTATGTCTCTTAGAGATTACTTGAACTCCCTCTTATTTCTTTGTTCTCCAGAGGTGGTGCCTTGCTCCCTGAATTGAATGCCTACCCTCCATTCATCTCTCTCTAACTCCTATTACCATGACTTGTCTTCGTTATGTGCACACAAGAGGCTGCACCCTGCCTCAGCACCCATCGGTGCTTCTTTCCACTTCCTGGCTCTGATGCTTTGTGCTGAGTTAATTTGTCCCTGTTTTCACGTCCTTTTTGCAAGTGCTGTTATACTTTTCATCTGCATTTGTTCCCCTATTATATTGTAAATTCCAGAGAACGAGGACAATGTCTTTTCCTTCATTTGCATATCTCCATGGCATCCAGTTGAGAATGCCATTAGGAGGTGGCGCTCATTAAATCAAATTTTCACTGATGAAATCATGTCTAGGTTGAAAAAACTTGGGTCATGCGGTATCAACATAGCTGTTGCATGTAGTTTTTTCTTGAGGTCTTTGAGAAATACAGACTTGTAAATGCCATGTAAAAAAATACATGTTAAGGACTTTTATTTGAAAAAAAACAATTCACAAATTAATGTATTCAAATATAATTTTTTTAAAAAAGACTTCAAGTGACTTATAATAATATATTATCGACTGGTGTGTGTGTGTGTTTATGTGTATGTGTGTGTGTGCATGCAAGGGCTGGGCAAGTAATGTTCATTCATTCTAATAATGTTCAGGTAGGTATAAATTTGTAGTGCCCACTTTTTCTCATCCGAAGAGGTAACATAATGCCAATCTGACTATATATTCAGAATGACACAAACTGTAACCGACTCAGCTTTCATGTCTAATTTTCAGCTCAAGAATTCTGTTTGTAGTTCTTTTGACAAGGTACTCTTCAAGTATTGAAGTTAGAAGAACTCACTGTTATAGTCGTTTCTAGATATGGAAGGACAGCAGAAATCAGGAATAGATACAATGACATGTCCTGGTTTCATTCCCAGGTGACAGACACATTTTAACAACCTGTGTACGTCTGCTCTTGTAGCAATGTAGTCATCTCTTCTTCAAATACATAAAAACGGTGCACAGGTGGTGGGTACGTTGCCCCTTCTAGTGCACGCGTGTACGTGCACGCGTGTGCACATGCGTTGTGAACGTATTGCGCTTCTCCTCCGTCATGCTGAGCCTTCGCCTCAGTAGCTACTTGAACAATTTTCATCAGTATTATCAGACGAATCGTGTAGTCACACTTGAACACACATCGTTTTAGCAATTTCCTTCTCAAGACTTTATCTATGATTAATAAATGGTTAATGAACATTTGAAGCGAATCAATAAATTTGTGGCCAACATCTGAATTTACAATGTCTTGTTAAATAAAATAAAAAAATAATCCTGGCACTCAAGAGACAGAAGCAGGTGGACCTCTGAGTTCAAAGCCAGCCTAGTCTACAAGCAACTTCTAGGGTAGCCAGCACTGCACAGAGAAATCTTGTCTCAAAACACACACACACACACACACACACACAAAACAAAAGGCTTATTAGAGAGCTCTTAAGGACATCTACACATCTAAAGGGCAGCATAAAGTTTCTCTGTTTTAAATCAAGAAAAACTAAGAAGCATAGGAAACACATCATTCTCAGAAAAAGGAACCCACCGAAAATAAAGCACAGTGGGTCTTATTGTTTAGAGCTTTTCTTGTTTGGGGGAATTTTGTTTGTTTCGCTAAACCAAACTTCAATACTATTTAATATGAGAGACTTACAAGTTAAGTCTTTGAAGACTAACAAATCAACTATGGGTTGGGAAAATATTTGCCACGTAAGTGTGAGGAACTGAATACAAATCCACTAAACACACATAAAGCTGAATACAGTAGCGTATATGTCTATAATCTTAGTGCTCCTACGCAGACATGACAAGAAGACAGGAGAATCTCCAAAAGCTTGAGACCAACTAACATGGTATATACAAGGGACAAGATGAGAGACATGGAAGGTTGGCCTCTGACCTAAACACACATGAATGAGCAAGCGTGCACGAGCGCGCGTGCACACACACACACACACACACACACACACCCCACAAAGATTAGAAAATCAATTTCTAAGCTAGACATGGCGTCACATGCCTTTAATCTCAGCACTCAGGAGGCAGAGGCAGGTGGAGCTTTGTGAGTTTGAGACCAGCCTGGTCTAAACAGAGAGTTCCAGGCCACCAGGTCTATGCAGTGAGAGCCTGTTTCAAAATAAATAAACAAAAAAACCAACTTCTATATTGTGGAATTTAGAATGAAATCCATCCACAAAGAATGAAAAGTTATTAAAATAAGTGCTTTCGTCTCATCAAAATTTAGACTTTTACCTCCAATGTTCATAGATTAGATTGTCCTCTTGAGACAGTCTATCATTTCTCTTGGTGATATTGCTAGTCAAGCAGAGTCATTAATAGGGTTCTCAGAGAGGCCAAAGTGCTTGCTTCTGGACGGCACTGCAAAGACACAGGGTGATCTGTTGTGTCCTTAGTAAGGGAACTCGTCTTCATTCCTGTTTTTATTGTCTCTAAATAAGACAGTAGAGACTCACTGCTTGTTTTCATATCAGTGGGACTCAAGTCAAAGACTGTCAGTCTTTACAAGTAATTCCTTCTTTTCGAAGAAGGCTCAAAGTTTCATTTGCTTTGATTATAAATCCCCCCTTAGAATAAGAACCTGTGGTTATTTAGGTGGACCTTGGGGCAATTTATGAATATCTTCCATAACATTTGAAATAAACATAAAATATAATGTATAAGAAGAACAAACTAATACATGCATATTTTAAACTAATACTTGCATATTTTAAAAGTTACTGAAATGGTAAAGCATTTATTTATTCTCAGATTTTATTTTTACTGAAAAACATTTTGCAATTTATTAAATGGCTTCTTTCCCTTTCTCACAATCATTTTACTAGTTATTGTGGAGAGCGTCCCTTAGGTAAGCTATTATTATTGTCTTGATTTTATGGTGACTGCACTGAACCTATTTTATACATACCGCTGATTTCAAATGCAGGCAGGCACAAATCCTGGCCAAAGTGTCTGTACCTATTCTGTTTTCTCACGGAGCAACCTCAGCTCTCTGTTATGCAGTGGACAGTAGCTCTCTTCCTGAAACCATGACTGACATTCAAGAGCGTGCTGATTTCTGTAGGTCTTCTAGGTGTGAGGTACGTTCATACTTCCAGGAGACATTAATATTATCTTGTGATGGAGAATGTTCCCAAGTGTGAGTTTATTCTTTGCGTGGGCAAGGAAAATTCTTGTATACATGCCCTGTTCCCTCATCATTCCTTCACGGTTTCTTCTCTCAATGCTGGATTGTGACCTAGAAGAGTAAGACAAGTGAGTTTGGAGTTCCCTTCCAAGTGAGTTTTGAATACTGTGTTTTATCATAGCCACAGAAACTAAACTAGGACATTAGCTATTAAAACGGGCAGTGGAGAAACACACCATTTTGTTCTTTCTAGTGCTCGTGTTATCTTACGAATTTGCGTCTTTTTTTAAATATACTTTTCTTTTCTTTGAGCATGCGCATGCTAGGCAAGCGCTCTAACACTAGATATACCCTTTACATGAATCATTTTGATGTGCGTGCGTGTATGGACACATCAAGCCTCCTCTGTGTCATGCACACCATCTGTTGCTTGCTTTAAGCCACTTTTCAAAGAGTTACACTGTTCATTTGTGTATCTGAATGGCTACTAAAATAGGTGAGTACTATTCTCACTGCAGCCCACCAGGTCCTCCTTAGAGATGAATGCAGAAATAGTATTTATTTCCTTGTTGTACCTTGAGGAATCACACAGCACACACAATTATGTAGGACTTTTTGCTAGGAAATTCCTACAAATAAGTTGCTCAAACTTTGCTAATGAGTGAGTCAATAGGTAGATAGATGATACAGAGGTAGATAGAAGGTTCTAGTTACTCACATTGTAAGCAAACATTTTTTTCCAACCCCTCTTTCTGCTTTGAAGGCAGAATCGAATGATCTCTTTCCCTTTTCTCAGGTCTGCAAACCTGAAGCACGCATGCATACACTGAAGCAATTCTCCCTGTCAAGCAGACGTTTATGCAGACATCTGAAGGACGTTTGCAAACCAATCAATCTCTAGAAAAAGACTTTTTAAATAAAAGTTTCTGTTATGTCTTGGCAAACATGTGGTTGGGGTTCCCTGGAACATACCTCTGCAGAGGACGCCCACAGGGTGCACCCTAACACATCCCTAGAGGTGGGCTGAGATTCCAGAGAAGTGTCAAATGTCAGGATGAGGAGCCTGAGTACCCTGGGTTGAGGGGCACTCACAGAGTGCTGCAGCTTACCCTGCACGAGGACACTGAGAGAAAAGGCATGCGGTGTCTGGATACTGTCTGCAGCAGCATAGCAGGGACCCAGTGTATAGAAGGGCTTAAGGAATTTTGGCTTACAGCCAAGACCAATATCAGTTTTCAGTGCTATAAACAACAATCTCAAGATGTTAATCAATACAGTCAACAATCAGTATCCCCACTCACGTGCGATGGGTCACAAAGTAACAATATTCTGTGATTTTTCAGAGAAGAAAAAAATGATAGGACCTGGGGACAGACAGTGTATAATATCGTCTCAGAATCAAAGCCCGCATTAAGTATGTGAGATTTAAGATACTGGATTTCATCTTCTGATTCAAACACTGCATCTTCTTCATCTTGGAATACTCCTTGTATGGTAAACAAACTGGGCATATATTTAAATCTCAAAAAAAAAAAACCCAAAAAAACAACAACCCACAAACAAAACCAAAAGAACATAGCAAATAAGCAAACAGGTGGAAAAACTTTCACAAAGAGCCAAGACATAGCGTGATGGCATGACTGGTGAGAAACACAGTGTCTACTGCTCTCTCTGTGAGGCCTGTCTTAACTCTGCTATTTCACTTTCCACATACACAGCCTTTAACTACTAGGGACGCTGGGGGTACCTGTATTGGTTTTTCATTTTTAAAACAGATGTGAAAATATTTGTCTGTAATTAAAACACACAGCACTGTTGAAATGGGAATCTTCTCAGTCATCAACGTGCACATTTTGCTCACTGAAGACAGAGGTAACTGTTTGTGGCTGAAAGGGGCAGGAATGAGATGCTTGGACATCCTTGACCTCTCAGAGGCCAAGGTTTACCATTTGTCTGTTAAAGAATTCAGACAAAGAGTGATTACTTACATGAAATTTGTTAGGATAGGATAGTGAGCTAGATTCCAGGGTGTTAAACAACCTCTGGGCTCTTGACAGAGACCTAAACTAATGACAGCTATCCCAACTATTCTTCCAGAATAAGCCTCGTAGTATTTCAGAAGTGGCTACAGGTTCGGAAACTTGAAAAATCAACACAGTGAGGAGCCATGGATGAGAATACGACTTCTGTTGGGACAAGCCTGGTTTCTAAGCAGCTGTTTTTTTTTTTTCCCAATGTTTGCATATATCCCAAGATTATATTTAAGAAGTTCAAAATTGTGTTTAAATACTGATGTGTTGGGGCTGGAGATGGAGTTCAGTAGTTAAAAGCACTGGCTGTTCTAGGATAGAACCAGGGTTCACCGACATGCATGTGGTGTCTCACAATCATCTGCAACTCCAGTTCCAAGGGGTCTGGTGCCCTCTTTTGATCTTTGTGGGCACCAGGCACACACATGGTACATATGCATGCATGCAGGTGAAATGCTCATATACATACAAATAAGTAATTCTTGAAAAAAAAATCCAGAACACTAAAGTGTAGAAATTTTACAGCAAAACTCAGCAAATTATAATTAAAAGATATTTTAACAAAACACCTTTTGGGTGATGGAATGAATAGATTTTACAAAACACACAGAAGGGTCTCCGGAAAACTCAGTGGATTGTGTACTGGAGTACACTACGGGAAGGTAACAGGCTCACGGGGAAGAGGACTCAGGGTTGATCACTACACTTGATGGAGCTCCTCTGATGATTTTTTCTGTGTCAAATCTGCTGCAAAGGTAAGGCAACACATAGAAGTCTATAATGATTTGTCTTTTCATCCAAATGAGCAACTTTATATAAGTCTGTTTGAACACGTGTCTTTGTTTCAATGAATGTATTTGAACACCAGGGCTCTGGATGTAGCTCAGTGCACCTCACATGCAGAAAGCCCTTGGTTCATTCCGTATTATCGCAAAACGACATGGAATCTCCGTACGTTTTTAAAAAACAAAATAGTCTAATCTTGGACAAGTGAAAAGACCGAACTGTCTATCCGCTGAGAATGTAGCTGTGCAACTGCTCAGTTCGCTGACTGTTTTGGAGAACTCCGCGTCACACAATTAGATATCAGGGTATAAAAATTATCCAGGAGAAAATCCTCTTCGCTGATGTGATAGTTAACCACTGAACCTTAGGAACTCAGGCACTAGGCGTATCCTTCCACACGGCAGATGCTAGCCTTGCCGTACCCTGCAGCAACTTTTTAGGCATTCCATATGGCTTGCAGAACTATTAACAAGTACATGCAAAAGCCTGTGGGCTGGAGTAAAACCGAACTGTTCAGACAATTGATTTATGTGTGAGAAGTGCCATGCATAAGGAAATTCATGACATTATTGTAATTAAATAATTATAAGGTGAACTTAATTCTAACTATAAAACTCATCAAATAATTGTAATTTCAGAATTAGACTAAGAAACAACAACACAGTATCCCCTAGACAACCATTTTTTTTTAAGAAGTCAGAGTGGTATTTATCTTCTAATTTTCTAAGTATGCTGGTAGGTACTTGCTAATATAAATAGAAAATAACACTAAGTGTAGAATTCTGTACATGAGAAAGTATATATGTTCAGATAATTGTGTCAGTTCCATGGAATACACTCTGGTTGGACTAATGCACATAGAATTACAATTTCTAGCATGTTCAGAAAAGAGATCAGGGCTTGGAACAGAGAAAGTCGGGCTGTGGTCTCTTCACTCTCTTTGGGTTAAATGCTGGCCTAACGATTTGATCTCTTTAAGCTTACATTTACTCATTGCGGGAAGTTGGGTGTGGGCTGAGGTCTTTAATATTCCATCAAAGTCTACAATTGGGAAATTTCTTTTGTCTTCCCTTTTGTATTTGTGTTTCACTAAGAGCAAGTGTGGAAGAAATGATGTAATGTTAGATGTGGAGACATACATACCCATGTGCGCACACTCGTGCACAGACACACACACACACACACACACACACACACACACACACAAAATAAATAAGTATAAAGAGCGAAAAAAAGTAAAGAGACAAGGGATTCCAGGTAAACTGTCAACCATTCAAACAGACCAGAGCTCTTGTTCTTGGCCCAGGAGTTCCACAGGAGCCACTTGGAACCCTTCTTGTGCTCCATGTCTCGTTCTTAGTCTATGTTAGAAGGGTGGGTTTGTTTTCACTCTCACCCTAAAACATTTGATCAAATGATTTAAGAGCAATGTGGATGAGCAGTGTGAATATTTTCCCAACCAAATCAATTCATCTGGGCAATAGACACTGGGAGTGTATCCCCGACCACCAGCAGATCAGGGAAAGCCTCACCAGAGTGGGACAGACTGAACCATGACACGACCTGGAGAGGAAGAGATGGGTTTCTTGTTAGGTATATAAATGGTCACAATCAGTATGTGAAGGTTAGGCTCCATGCATCAAAACAGGAACAGCACATTGCATTTATACTGGCGTTCTGCTTCTAGAGCTGTACATTAAGATAATAATCCTGCAGTTTCAAGAGGAGGCTTTTTGTTTTTTGTTTGCTAAAGGATGTTAATTGTAGAATTTATTATAACAATAAATAAGGGCCAGAGAGATGATTCACAGGATAAAAGTGCTTGCCCCTCAAGTTTTAAGGGCCTGAGATTCATCCTCACAACCCATGGAGTAAAAAGTGAGTATTGACATGCACACCTTCACACACACACACACACACACACACACACACACACACCGCACACACTACACACACACACAAAGGCAGAGAATATAGTTAAATAACATTTATCAGTGGTGAAGATGAAGTTAATTGGTTTTTGCTTCACATAATTTAAGACACGTACTTTTTTATTGCCTGTCTTACATCACTTGCACATAGGCAAAGCTCACAAGACAGAGGCTTTGTACTTTCTCTCCATATTCCATAACTCCAACTAAACTGACAAAGTGTCACTGTCTTAATATTTGTGGATGAATGGATGAAGTAATGATTTATAAGGAGAATATGAATATGAAATATATTCATAAATTCATGTTGAAAGAATTTAGCAAAGTAACAAAGGGAGAGAGCCCACAGCCACAGTGAAGGGAGAAATAAAGAAATAAACCAGTTGGCAGAGAGAAAATAACAATCTCAAAATTTTTTGAAACTTGGTCTTACTGTATAGCCCAGGCTACCCTTGAACTCACGATCTTACTTGAGTTGCCTTTGAACTCATGATCTTCCAGCCTCAGCCACTAACTACAAGGATTACAGTCCTTGACCGTTGCCCTAACTTTCAAATTAAAATTTTAATGAGATTGCATTTGTGGTTGACAATAGTTGAATTTTACAATTTATCTAACAAAATAGAGTATCAAAACTGAAACTGTTGAAACAAGACTATGTGTATGCATGGATTTGTTAGCTTTCTATGACTGTAATAAAACACCCGCGTTAATCAACCAGTGTAGAGAAAAGGTTGACTTCAGCTCATGATTTTGAAAGTTTCAGCTCATGATTTGTTGGTCTCTGTGCTTTTGGTCTGTGGTGAAGCAGCATGTAATAATCGAGTGCTGGTAAGACAAAGCAGTTTACCTCCTGTCTGGGAATAAAAGAGCTGGGAAAAGGCTGGGAGGAAGGCCCACTCTCCCTTGCAAGGGACCAGAAGAGCTTTCAGTAGATCTCAACCTATAAGAAGTCAACCACCTACCAATAAAAGTCAAGCTTGGAAGCAAGCCCTTAACATAGGGGCCCTTTAGGGGTACCCCGGGTGTTAGAGTTTGATTATCAAATATCTTTTCTAAGTTTACCTGTTTGAACATTTAAACATCTACACCCCAGCTGATGGTGCTGGTTGTGAAGGTGATGGGTCCTTTGCTTCTTGAGCAGCTGATGAGGTGTAAGGATCTATGTTAACACTTCCTGCCCTCATGGATAGGGCTTCTGCCGCCATGCCTTCCCCAACGTGAATAGATTGCATCCCCTAAACCGTAGGCAGAGTAAGTTCTTCTTCCCTTCTGTTTACCTCTCAGGCATAAACACAGGTGTATCGTAACAAAACGCCAGGACAAGATAATCTGCTGAACCTAACTCTAACTGAACCTAGACCCTAGTTAGGTCTAGAAGCTCGCTGGAGCTTTCTTTGGTATCTCTTCAGACCCACTCGTTTGAAGGCACCAGAGAAGCACTTGATCAGATGAAGCTCTAAGAATCTTCATGTAGTTTCTTAACTCTGGAATTTTAACGGCTGGGGACACTCCTTACTTTTCAGGTATGTTTGGTCATTTTGAGACTTAGAGGGTGCTCTAAGCGACTGGATATTGACCCCTTGCTACTAGGCCCCACCTGGCTGCAGGCTAATTTAAAACCCCCATTTGGGAGACCTCTACTCACTTCACTTGTTCAGCTCTTGGTCCAAATCTTGCCTCAATACAAATGACCACTGTTGGGCCAAAATCAGAACTTTTGATTTCTAATACTTAAAGCGATTTAGGTAACTCCACAAGGTGGAATGCTGCTAGTCTGGAATGCTTAGTGTGGTCTGAGGCCCCTCCCCCATATGACTAACAGTTCACATTTATCTTTCTCAAGGCTCTGGCTTGCAACATCACCCAGAGCTGGACTGACTGCTGCCATTTCTTCTGGGCCTCCAAACTTGCATCTTTACAATTATTCCTGAGTTAACACAGAACTCTTTTGCCTTATGCCTCCTTTTCTGAATGCTTTTGGTCTATTTGTGTTTCTTCCTCTCCAAGTCTGGAAAACCTTGCTTGTATCTTTATCACCTAAGAGATAAAGCATTTCAGATTGTCTGCTCCTACCTGCAGAGAAACAAACTGTTTATAAATATGTAGACCACTGGGTTCAGTCTTACAGAGATTCAAATGTCTTTGGGGTATATATAATACTGAAAATATGTTTCATGTTGCTCTACTCTACTGAAAAGGCTGGCTCTGGAGTTGGAATTTGGCCCATTTGCTTCAGACCCAAGCATATTTGTTTAATTTGCTCCAAACCCAAGCATGTTTGTTTAAAAGGTTCTTCCAAAGTCTCTCTCCTTCATCAGGCTGGCCACCTGACTCTGTAACAGGGAGAAAGAGAGCAAATGAAGTTGCAATAAAATAGTTTTATGGTTGGGGATCACCACATGAGGAACTGTATTAAAGGGTCACAGCATTAGGAAGGTTGAGAACCACTGACTTAGATGAAGGAGATTCTCTCCAAACTGGTCTCACCTGTCGTACTTTGGGAATATAATCTAGTCTCTACCCAGATAGAGACTCCAGGGCCAGTGCCTGTACTCTGACCTTGAAGCATACAAGGAGTGTACAGGCTTTGGCAATGAAATTTGGGATTTGTTCTAAGAAATTCCAAAGTGAATATTTGATAAAGCTCATCTAATTTGGTTATCTTGCTTTACAAATTATGAGCCTAAATAACCAGTATATTTTAAAAATAGAATGATGTTAAGTAATATGCCTACTGCTGTCAGTATGAGGTGACCTAGAGATTTGCTCATCAGCAGGAGTAAAGAGTTAGCTTTAGACTGCTTTGCTAATTACTCCACGTTACATGCAAGTTGTTTGTTATAGACTTGCCACTACTGACTGCTTTCGTCTTTCATCTGTCGGTTGAGTGTATGGGATGAGAATGTAGAGATTTTTTTTAAAAGGTTCTATTAATAGGGTTAATTAAAAAAATCTGACTGCTCAATGTAAACCTTGTAAAATTAAATCATTTCCTATAGACAAGACAGTCACTCTGTCTGAGAATATAGCTTCTAAACAGTCTTAAAAATAATTTTTTTTTAGGCAAATACAACTTAAAATTAAATTGTCTCTCTAAGTAGCCTGCTGGCATAAAACATATTTACTGTATATAGGGATAATAATTTGATGTTAACAAAAATATGTATTAAGTCATGTTTTCAAATACTTGCTATGATCATTTAAGGCAAGAGTCTCAATTTTTAAAACATCATCTTTCGAATCGTTTCCAACCAAAAATTGTGTTTTACTTGAGATATTCTGTTTTTATTTCTTAAATAATAGCTGATATTGTTAACATTTGAAACAAATGTTTATCACACATAGGAGTAAAGAATATCATTTAGACGCTTTCTGTACAGATTTATCCCTTAGATGCTGACTTTAATTTTTACTTCTTTTACAAAGCTTCCTGGTGTTTGTTCCTTATGCAGAAGTCTGATGTAAACAAACAGCTGGTTACAGTTACCTTATCCTTCTACAGAACTTTGGGTCAGGGTCCACCCAGTTCTATAATTGCTTCTAACCTTATGTTAAATTTATATTTGACCTTACATTGATTCATGTTCATCTTGATGTAAAAATTTTCCCTCTGACTTTGTCTCTTAATGTTCCACACAAAGTTATACAGTCATTACCTCCTGACTTTTGGTCTGGATCTTTGTCAAACTGTTAAGTTTTTGCATGGCCCTGTGGATGAACTCTCTTCTGAGGCTCTCTAACTACTGCTACCCTCATTGCCATTCTGTTGGCCTTGACCAAAAGATTGACACCCTCAGACCCCTAAAAGCAGTTCAGGTGACCTCTAAAAGGAGGACTAATGGGCCATCCAACTCATCCCTCTTCCTGACACTCTGGACATTGTTTTTTGAACATAGAACTAAAAGAGCTGGAGTGCAGCCTTCTTTGCATCAGTTAACCTTTCTGTCTCACCAAGTCAGATCAGCTCAACACCCTTCAGGACCAGTCAACTCTTTGACTGCTGCAGTACTCCAAAATTAAAAAGGACTAGATCTGACACTGAGGATGAGTTTTATGCTCTCTTCATCAACAATTCCTAACTGGTTTGGGGCCTAAAGACAGAGGGACCAGACAAACCCTTCTGATTCTAACCATTCTGGTTCTTCCCCAGATCATCCTCTGCTCCTTGTCATCCTCATATTTATGATTTTACACTGTCTTTTAAATTTTACTTACTTAACTTCACCCTATATCCAAACAAAATGTTCCATGCATGCTCTCCCAATAGCTCTCACCCTACAACAGCTCCATTTGTCCTGGATACATCTGCAAAGAGACCTTTTAGATACTGTGGAGAAACTCTGGCTAAAAGGGACCTTTATCCCTTTCACCTCAGGCTAAATGCAATTCTTTACATTAGCTCTCTAGTTTCTCCTGTCCCCTTCCACTGATGTTCTGTAGCTCCCTGCTACTTCGGCTAGCTCATTTATAAGCAACAGTCCTGGCAATGGGACCAATCGCTGTCAGCATGAATCAACTCTATGCTTACTTTTCCCACTACTGTTCCTCCCTATCTCTCAACCTTCCTGGGAAATCTCTCACTTCTCTGTAACCTACTCATCTGCTTACAGCCCTCTAAAAATTATTTCCCAAGTCTCTTCAGTAATACAGGATGGCAATCACCTGATCCAGAACAGCAAAATAAGTTACATGGACACCCCTTGTTACATGACCGAGGACCCCTTCTTCAATAGCCCCAGAACTACTCCCTTCAACAAAAACTCAGCAGAAAGCATCAATCACACACCTGTCCTACATTTTTATATCTTCTCAGAGTAGGAATCATAGTTTCCTGCTGAAAGACTATACTTCCCAGCTGCACTTGAGGGATATATACAAGTGGTCATGACTACATTTCCCAGCTTCCCTTGCAGAGTATATATAGGGCCACATTCCATCTTCCTCTGTGGGCATTTTGGACATCCAAAAGTATGGGTGACAAAGATTCCCCTTGCCATAAATATACATGGTCCCACCTAAGATCAAATCAAGCCTCTCTTCTAGCCCTCTACACCTGTTTTAATAATCTAACAATGTGGAAGAGTTTGGAGCTCTGTGCTAGAAAATCCTAGACTACTGTAAGGGAAGTTTAGTGGGCCATTCTGATAGAAGTTCAGAAGACAATGTGGATGGAAAGAGAGACAGTGAAGGCCAAGGTCTTCAGGTTAGAGGTGGTAATCAGTACTACCAAGGTTAAGGCTAGTGGCAAATTATCTTGCTGTGTCCCATCCATGGAATAAAATTTTGAGTGATGGTGAGTTCAAATATAATGACACAATTATTTTTTGTAGAGAATTTTTCAAAACAACACAGCACTTAGGTTATGGGATGGTTAGTGCTCATGGCATTTAGCCTGACTTACAGTGAGGGAGAAAGAAGAAAGTGGAACAAAAAGGTAAAATGTGTGATTTGGGGGCAAGAAAGGGAGGAGAGTAATTTAAAGCTATAGAGAAAATGTTGATAACTATTAAAGAGACTAGTGCAATCAAAGAGAAACCTTGCCAATAGAAATGATGTCTTAAGGGAAAGACCCTGCCCTACATAAAGGCTCCAGAGTGTAACAATGCAAACTGATTCAGAAAGCTTTCATTTAAAAAGAAAGTGCCTGAGCAGATAAAACCTACAGAAAACCCAACTCCAGCAGGATTATTCAAGGAAATTGTGTCTCATGTTTGGCCTTGGCTAGTAATTCAGAGGCTTCTGCAGCTGTGATGGAAGAGAGCCAGGCTTCATTGTGAGCTGGTAGGAAAACCTGGCATTGACATTCACAAAGTGCTCATTTTCACCACGCAGAACTCAAGAATTACAGGCTCAGGAAAATCTGTTGAAGTCAAAAAACAAGCAACAAACAAAAGAAGTAGGGCTAAGCAATGTCTGGTAAGATCAGACACCATAAAAGGAAACCCTAAGATGTAGTGGAACAAGCATTTGATCTTTTGATCCTTTGATCTGGCAGCATGGCTGCTCTAGTAAAGATCACCTTCAATGGCCTGTGTGATCCAATATTCTGAGTGTAGCTTTTTGGAATGTAGAAAGAATGATAGTTTGAGGAACCAGTTATTGTCTAAACAACTGATGCTCAGATTATCCTGCCCTCTGTTATCTTCATCTATTTGTGTTAATGCTAATGAAAGAGATTTCTGTAATTCCTCCTCAGTGACTAACAAGGAGACTTGAGAACACCCATTTCTCTCAGTCTTGACCTTCATCTAATGGCAATAAGTAGGCCAGCCTGGTTTTGAGTGTAGTGGATTATAGGATTCTGTTCATTAATGCAAAAGAAGACTTCATATCTGGGAGTAGAGCTCTCAATCTATAATTCACCTGGGTAATCAGGCTAAGGGCTCAGTAGTCTTCACAGTTCAGTTCAGTCCAGAACTCAGCCCAGGGAGGTCATTCTGGCTTATATCTTAGAGAATTGTCTCTTGTTATTTACTGACCCACATGAGACAGACTATCAACTAAAACAGAACCCGAGGTTCTGTCCAGAGGTTCAGCCCAGAGGTTCAGAAGCTCTTCCTTCTGCCATGGAGAAATCAGGCTGAATAATAGAGAGTTTCTTCCTTGTCATTATTGAACCCTCATACCCACTGGATAACTATTATTCCACCCCCAGTTCTGCCAATACCAGCAGACCGTTGTCTATATCTGTGAAGGTGAAGTTTAAATTTAATGGACACCTCAGGATGCTGAATAATCCAAGAATGTAAAGATTTTGTAGGAGATTTGGAGGTACTTGGTGAGCTGCCTCAAGGGAGAGACCATATATGTTGCTAGAAGCTGAGCTGCAAGATTGAGTTTATCAAACTCCTGGAGCTTGGAGGTTGCCAACAGAAGTTTAGAAGCAGGACATGGAACTATGGGCTTGGTGCTTGCCTTGATGGGTTTCAATCAAGTTTGGGCCTGATGTTTCCTTGCTATCCATTCCTTCCATTTGGAAAGTGAATGTTTACTGCATTCTGCTATATATAGGGAGAATGTAACATGCTTTGATTTTACAGTGGTTCATAGTTAAGAGTTTGCTTTGAGTCTCAAAGAAACTTTAGACTCCCACTTCCCAAAACTGTATTCATTTATTTGTGTGTGTGTGTGTGTGTGTGTGTGTGTGTGTGTGTGTGTGTGTGTGTGTGTATACATTCATAGAGGTGCCTGTGGGAGCCAGAAGAAGGAGTCAGATTGCTTTTAACTGATTTCAAAAGTTCTTACAGCTTTTTACAAACCCACCAGTATTCAAAGAGCCAAAGGTGGGGCTGGAAAGATGGCTCACCAGAATTTTCTGAGATTATCAGACTACTACATGGTGCATGTGCATTTTCCCAAGTGTTGCACTAGTGGTCTGAATGTGTGTACAAATGCCTGAATTTCTGGGTTTTCTACAGGCTATACTGGTGTGAGTGGTTAGTGTTATTCTGGTGGATGAGCTATATCCTCAAATTCTGTGCTCTCTGAATCTACTGGTCCTCACTCCTAATTTCAACCTTCCAATCTTTTGACAGTCTGAGGAAACCATCTATCAGTGCCCATGAACTGTAATGCATTTTCTTAGGCAGCAACAGGCAGCCAAAAGTAACAGTGTTTGCTGCACACCAGGAAGGTTTCCACACATATGCTAGGATATCCCTGTTTTATAAACATCCCTGTATCATCCAGATCCTCTCATCACTCATAGTTTAATCTTTTTATCTCCTAATCATCTGATCATACAGAGTGTGTCATCTGACTAGGTGTGGATTAAAAAGCAAGTAATGGTGTTTCTAAAATGGATGTTCTGATGAAATTTAATGGTGTTTTGGGTTCTTCAAATTCTCTTCTTCTCTAAACCTTTCCCATTGAAGACAGAATCCTGCCAGGCACGCTGGCCTTTATGGCTTTGTGGGCTTCCTATCTAAGTTCATGATGGGTATAATCTGAGGCAACCACTTAGCAAGAAGTCTTTACCAGAACTCTATGAAAAGCAAGGAGGTATTTCACAACCAAAGCATAGCTATTTAACTGAAGAAAGATGAGTTCACTCCAGACTTCTAGGGACTTGTGCTGAGATAAAGATTCTTGCCACCAGCAACCAGTTTCTCCAGCCGCTTCCAATACCACTGAATTCTCCAGCATAATGTGCTGCAGCCTGGCTATATTGGATGTGGTTATCATTATTATTTTTAATAGTATTATTTTTGCTTTTACTTCCAGTCAACCTACAAGCCTGTTTGATAAACATTTCAGATATTGTCATCGGAGGTCAACGTTTAGTTTTTTAAAGTAGTGAGCTTCAAAATTTAATATTCCATCTTAGTATTTCCCAGGTCCCTAGATTCCCAGGAAACAGGCTGATGTAACTGTCCCTGTGTGTTCGTGGAGTTTGTATGCCGTGTTCTGATGCGCATGTGATTTTCTGTCTGACAATGTATACAGACCTCTGAAAATCTAGAACTTTAAATGGTGTTTTCAGCTTCGCTGTTCTGCCTGCCTCCTGATAGACAAATACCTTTGCAAAGTGTGTGGTGTAGTCAAGCAATCAATATGGACATGGCAAATAAAAGGTCAGTTCCTCAATATTGTGAACTAAAATGAGTTATATGCTACACTGACTTTTAGTAGTTTCTATAGCAGCATTGATTTTGAAGGAACATGTGGAAAAATGATTATGGTTATTCTTCAGTACTATTGAATACTCTGTGAACTACTTAAGCAGTTTCTGATTGGTGCAGTTTTATCCTTGGAGGGCAAGGGCTGGAGACATTTTGGTTGTCATGACTGGAGGATGCTACTGGCATCTAGTGGGTGGAAGTCACAGACTCTATTAAACACCATTGCCCAACTTCTTGTCAGACCAAAGCATTGTAGTGCTGAGGAACTGTCTAACATTATAATAGTCATGTTTCCTTCTTTGATATGGCTAGTTTGTACTAAAACCCAAACACAACCAAAATAATTGAAGCCTACCAGTGAATTTCCTGGCTACGAAGGTAGTGCAGCCAGCTTCTTTTCTAGTGCTGTGTACTTCTGTATGTTCTTAGTCTCAGTTTGTGGAATGGAGTTTAGAACACCAGAATTTCTAGGTTTTCCCAGATGCAGTGGTTCTCACCCTTCCTAATGTCATGACCCTTTAATATAATTCTTCACGTTGTGGTGATCCCCCCAACTATAAAATTATTTTCTGTTGCTAGTTTGTAACTGTAATATTGCTACTGTTATAAATCTTAATGTAAATAATATGATATGTGGATGGTCTTAGGTGACCCCTGTAGAAGGGAAGGGTTGTTTGATCCCCAAAGAGGTCTCGACCCACAGTTTGAGAACCAGTGTCTTAAAGCATGTGCATGTAGACTTCACTAATACAGGAAAGTTCACCAAATATGAACAGACATGTAAAGGCTTCCTGGAGGGATAGTCATAGTCACACTTGATTGCACGGTCTGGAAGGGAGAAAGTCCAAATCTCTTCCCGGTTCAGTCTTTCTAGACATTCACAGGTGCTTAGAGCTGTCACAAAATACATAGTAATATGTTCATCAAATTTTCTCAAGAGCTACTCTGGGACCGGAGCAGTGGGAGGCTGTGGACATACAGCCAAAGAAGGTGGACCTCTTGCCTTAGCAAAGGCCTCTGACTGCAGAGAGCCCCACCCACTTCTAACACAATGTGTTAAATAAGAACAACCAGGCTCACCATAAAGGTTGTCTTCTTTTTAATTACTCAGGTACAGTGAAGCTTTGGGATGTGATTCAGACCTGTCAGTAATGAGTAGTTGGTTACAACATTCTTTTTCAATACAGTGTTAACAGACCATACAATATCCACTTCTATCTTGGGAACATGTCTTGTAAGGTGGTCTTTATGATAGGTGTCATTAATTTTCATCATGGAAATTACAGCACGAATAGCTTAAGTTGAGAGCCACAAAACAAAGTTCTTTCCCTCCTGGCAAGCGTCTGACTCAACCCTTGCTTTTGTTTTCCCCATTTCTCCCACCTTCTAGAAAAGTCTAGTCAGCAGCATCTTCCTTAGCATGGAATATGAGTCATTTAGTGATGCTGCTTTCTCAAGGTTTCAGCAGGCTCTGCTCTTGTCCTTTAGGGTGTGTGTGTGTGTGTGTGTGTGTGTGTGAAATTTGGTACTGCAGTCCTCTTTCAATGATTAATTGCTCAAACTCCAAACTTTAGTTTGTAATTTCAGTTTTTCACTTACAGAAAATCACCAATAGGCAAAATGTTCCTACTGGTGTAGCAGTTACCGGTGTAACTTCTGAGGGGGTGACCAACTGCTTTCTGATGGGATTGTAGGGCCTTATCACAGCAGGGACTCATACCTAGTTCTGTAAACCTGGTCAAAGCCCACAAATGGGGAGGTCCTAGATGATCAGAGGGAAATCTACTGGTTTCATAAACGGACATGATAACAAATCGCCCTCTAAATATATATGTTTACAGTCATAGAACAGCGCCGCTCTCAGCCTCAGTGGTGCTGAGAACAAGTTACGTTTGGATGCTTAGCCATAGATGGAACACCTGTATCACTCTTTCAAGGCTCAGGGAAGCCACAGAAAGGGAAGTGGAAAAGATGTTATAGCTGACGTAAGGGACGGAACAGGTACAGTGTTGTCTTCTAAACATGATGTGGCTGTGACTTCTGTAACTCACAGCAGCAGCAGACCCTCACAAGACTGGACCCACCAACACTCCACACAGATGGGTGGACGGGGCTCACAGAGGACATGCAGACAGTTTCCTGGGGGAGGAACCATCTCATTTCTCACTGGTTGCAGTCAATGATTCACTGCCTTGACTCCAGTAAATAGCCACCTACCTATGTTCATGCAAACCACCCTAACTAAATGCAAGGGGCCACCAAAGAAATAAGAAAGGCATGAACGTAGGATTGGTTAAAAGGGAGGGGATGTGAGAAGAGAAGTGGGGATGGACTTTGATCAAAGAATGTTTTAGACGTATGTATGGGATTGTGAAAGAATAAATAAATATTTTAAATCTAAAACCAATGAGAAGTCTCAAGATTTGGAGTAGTAGGTCAGCAAGTTAACAGTACAAATAAGATTAAAAATAAATATTGAGCCCGGAGGTGGTGGTGGCACACGCCTTTAATCCCAGCACTCGGGAGGCAGAGGCAGGCGGACCTCTGTGAATTTGAGGCCAGCCTGGTCTATAGAGCGAGTTCCAGGACAGCCAGAGTTATAACAGAGAAACCCTGTCTCAAAAATAAAACAAAATATAATAATAGAATAAATAAATAAGTACTAATCCACTTATATAAAAAATAAAGTATTTTAATGGGTGTGTGTGTATAGTATATGAAAGTGATATGCAAATGCAAAATAATCTCCAAATCCAGAGATGATGTATCACGTTTGTAATTTTATTGCTTGCTTTCTAGATATGTTCTCATCGATTCCTAATGATATTCTGCTATGCTCATAGATTGCTGCCTAGCCCATATGTCATCAGAGAGGCTTCCTCTGGCAGCTGATAGAAGAAGATGCAGAGGCTCACAGCCAAGCATGGAGCCAAGGTAACCTCACAGAAGAGGGGGAGTAGGGATTGTAGGGACCAGAGGGAACAAGGACACTAGGGATAAAACTGACCAGTACTCATAGGGGCTCAAAGAGACTGAAGCAGCAGACATAGAGCCTGCATGGGTCTGTGCTAGATACCCTACATATATAATAAGGTTGTTTGGCTTAATGTTCTTGTAGAACTTACAAAAGTTTGAGTGTGAGAGTGTCTCAGACCATTTTACCTACCCTTGGGATCCTTTTCCTCCTGCTGGGTTGCCTTGTCTTGCCTTGATACAGGGGTTTGTGCCATCTTGTTATGCCCTGTTGGAATGGTTACCCTGGGAGGCCTGCCCTTTTCTGAGAGGAAGAAGTAGTAGGGGAGTGGGGTGTTGTGGATAGGGGTAGGGATAGAGTTGGGGGTAGGGGAAGGGGTGGATCTGAGAAAGAGCAGAATGGGGAGCTAGGAAGAGCAGAGGGAGGGGAGGCTGGGGTTGGAATGTATTGTGAGAGAGAAGAAAAAAATAAATTAAAAAATTAAATATATTCTCACTATGCAGCTTCAGGTAGCTTCAAACTTGTGATTCCCTTGCATCAGCCTCAACAGTATTAAGGTTACAGGTGTGCATCACCATACCTGGCGAATCTTAGTTTCAACTCCAGTGAGTTTCATATACTAGTTGTGTGGACTCAACGGTGCAGATATTCTCAACGAGGAGGAGGCTTGTTGATGTATCATCGGTGATTGATTCAAATGCTACTCAGAGGTCTTCTCCCCCATTTTAGTGGCATCTTTTTATGTTTTATACTGAAAATATTTTTTATACAATATCTTCTAATCATGATTTCCTCTTCCTCATCTCCTACCAGATCCTCTCCCTCTCCTTACCTCCCAACGCACCTAACTTCATTCCTTCTTCTCTTGGGGAAACAAACAAACAAACAAACTTGAATTAAACAAAACAAACAAGCAAACAAACAGAAAAAAAAGAAAAAGGATGAGAAACACAGACACACAGACACACACACACACACACACACACACACACACACACACACACCATATAAACACAAAATTAGAAACTCTAGTATATAAGCGAAACACCAGTAAAGTAAAAAATGCCCAAACAAAGCATTATGAAAAAATATCTCCAAAAATATCATTGAGTTCATTTTGTCTTGGCCATCTATGGCTGGGCATGGGGCCTGCCCTTAACTGTGGTTTGGATACGCAGTAAGACTCCATTGGAGAAGCTAATTTTTTTCTTTGAGAGAAGTTGACACTTGGAGGTAGCATCTGGGTTTGGGATGAGGCCTCACGTCTACGTCCCATCTCGATGCTAGGATGCCATCTGTCTTGGACCTGTCCGGGTCCTGTCCACACCGCTGTAGTCTCTTTGAGTCCATATGTGCACCAGTCTTGTTGTCTGGAAGACACTGTTTTCTTAGAGTCATCCATCCCCTCTGGCTCTTATAATCTTTCTGTTTCCTCTTCCTCTTCCTGAGCCCTGAAGGAAGGAGTTTGATAAAGACATCCCACTCAGTACTGAGTATTGCAAGGTTTCTTGCTCTCTGCACATTATCCAGTTGTGAGGCTGCATGTACTATAGGAGGAAGCTTCTCTGATGATGGCCAAATGAGACACTCACTTTGGGGTATAACAGACTGTCATTAGGAGTGATTTTATTGCTTTGTTCCTTTAGCAAAACAACGGTATTTAGTTTTCCCTAGACCCATGACCTATCTAGTCGCAGGTTCCATCTGAGCAATGTCAAGCATAGGTTCCATCTCATTGAGTGGGTCTTAAATCAAATCAAATAGTTTGTTACTCCCATAAAATCTATGCCATAATTGCACCAGCATATCATGTAGGCAGGTCACCTACACTGAAAAAGTAGCTTAGTTCCAGCACTATGAACAGTAGGCCATAGGAGAGAAGGCTCTAGTTAGGCATCAGTATGGCTGAATTATTTGGCTTAGAGTGCAAATGTCCTTAGATTTAATACCTTCATGGGATTTTGATGGCTAGGCAGGAATGAGATCTACCTAACCATAATCATTATGACAATGCAATATAATATAACAGAAAATATTGAATATATATGGCAGTAAGGTTCATTTAATTTGTAAAATCTGTGTGAATGATGACTGTGGTTGTCAATATTTGTATGTAAGTATCTACTAGATTTCAATATAAAATGCAATTTTGATTATAGGTTGATACTAATTTAATCATCTGACCTGATCTACCCACAAACTAAATATTAAATTTCTGACATTAAATTGCTTTCCTGCTAATAAAGACCTTCTTGGTTTTGCTGTACATATGTGAGGAACACATAGATCCAAATTGGGATCTGACATAGGCTGTATAACCTAGTTTCAGTGACCAGAGCAAAGTACTGGATCTCTCTGTCCCTCAGTTTCTTCACATGTAGAGGACTATTAGTTGTGAGGTCATGGGATTTTGATGAAGATTAAGAGAGCACAGCATTGCAGGACTATAAGGCAGCCATACACAATATTTAAATATATTTTACTAAACAAACAAAAGTAAAGAAATTTGTGAGCCTTCAGTCAGAGAAAGAGCATCGTTTTACTCCAGAGCACAACATACATCACTATTTTTAAAAAAGGTTAATAATTTAATTAAAATAAAATATGTTAACAAATAAGTAAAAAAAAAAAATAAGAAGAGCACAGCCAAAAGTGTGGTGTTTATAATCAAAAATTCACTGGAGAAAGGTTAAGAAACATCATTCCTACTTTAATAAACCAGTTGAAGACAAATTTTTGGAAAAGCTGCCTGAAGCTTAGTTGGCTTTGGTATGTAAACTTTAAAGTTCATGTTTCATTTATGTCTGCCCACTGAATGCTCTAAACTCTGACAGTGAAGTTAACTTCTGTCCTTTGTCAGAGCTGGATGGATGTGGTGTGAGCATTATAGCATCTGCCAATGCAGCCGTCACTTGACTGAAAGCTGCTTCTCTTAAAAAACAATTTCCTCACTTTAATCTTGAGAATGAAGCACGGGGGCTGGAGGAGTTAGTAAAAATTCAGTCCCTACGGTCACTGGAAGAGATGTCAGTTTTGGATTAGGAAAATTATAGGATCCACGATAAATATTTCAGGCTGCTGACTACAATGAAAAGTAATTAAACCAGCTAGGACAACAGGTGCTGTATGGGGGAAGTGCTGCCTTTTATCAGGAGGCTGTGGGTGCGTGTGCTAAATGTGCGCATCGTTTTCTCTGTTCTATTCTTCAACAAATACCCTGGGGAGGTTATTCTATTGCCAGCATTTATGGGATATAATGAAACCACATTAAATATGTATCTGATTGCTACCAACTGTGGAGAAAGAGTATGCTAACCATGGTTATGTGTGGCGAGCTAGCCTCTGAGACCACTGATGTTTGACTTCACTGTGACTTCTTTGTGCCTGACCCATAGGCCTTCGCTGTTTCATTGACCTTTAATTCAAGCATGAGATGTCTTTTGATTTGTTTCTTTTTAAGTGAAAATTTCAGGGGGGTTATAGTAAGACATATCATTCTTTAGACATGTTCCACTTGGGGAACTCCTTAACATATGGCATATGAACAACTGAGACAGTAAATGACTTTAATCTGATCAGTTTTAATTATATATTTCTTTGAAATATTAAGCACCACATTGCACAACACGTCTCATTTTAGCCTCATGCAATTCATAGACTTTTCCATAGAAACCGAAAGGAAACGTGCGTTAAATAATATGCTGCTTCAGAGTTGATTAAGAATTTATGTTCATGTTAAATATGTGAAACAAGATAACTAATGTGATTTAAGACATGGTTTTAAAAACTCTCTTAAAATTTAAGAAGTTTCTTTTCTGCTTCTGTAGAGATGAGAACAAAGTAGCAGCTGAACTTTAAATGTAGAAGTAACTTATGTGTTTCTACCCCTGCTCCTAGTATAACTTTCCCCGTGTATTTTCCCAATATCATAAAGGTGCAAAACTCTTCTACACATATGTAGTGGTCATATTTATTAGTATCAAATATATGGTATGTACATATTTACATCAAAAACATTCAAGATAAGTTAATGCATAGTAACCTTTCTTTCTCTATTTCTTATCAATCTAATGTACATTTAAAGATTAAGTTTTTGTTTGTTTGTTTTTTGAGACACAGTTTCTCTGGCTGTTCTGGAAGTCACTCTGAAGGTCAGGCTGGCTTTGAACTCAAAGATCTGCCTAGATCTGCCTCCCGAGTGCTGTGACTAAAGGTCTGCACCACCGTGCCTCATCAGCGATGAAATATCTTAAATTCATTCATACTATTGGAATCTGTATGGTGTTACAAATAAGTTTATATGAAAGTACCTGAGAGTTCTGGTAATATACGAAATTTGCTAAGGAAGCATATCATTTATACTTTGTAGTTTTTCAAAAGTGAGAAAATAAAAAAATATTTCTAATATACAAAAAAAGAGTTTTGAGTCTATTCTGGATTTTAAATCATTTATTGAAGCAATTGCTTAATGTTGAATCCTGCTACATGGCTGGCACAGGTCGAAACATTGAAGTTAACCATGCTGAGCAGGGCACTACTGCATGCCAAGTTCACAGAAGTATGCTTTTCTTCTTCATCAGATGAGACTCACAAAAACATCTTCCCAACTCTATGAACTGTTTCTAGAAAGCTCTACTTTCTAGAAAGCTCTCTGGGCTTGTGCTTCAGACTCTGAGTTAAAAATACAAACCCCATCATGTACAAACAGAGTTGTAGAAAAGACCTTTTTAAAACTCAAGTAAGAACTTTGTAGACGTCCTAGCAGAACTCTATAATATGATCAAAAAATTCTCTTCCTGGGCAGGGAAAGATTTGCTTAGCCCAGTTTCCTTCATTCTTTGACTCCAAGTATTTTATTCAGAATTATAAGTAAATAAGATGACTCAATTCTATCCTTGTCCCATGGGACAGGACCTGGTCAAGGTGGGAAGACACGTAAGAAAGCAGCGATTCTATGCACAGAATAGCATCCTTTGTGGAACAGACACCGGGCGACCCATCAGGATACTGGAGATCGAATCTTGGGCTTTGTATATGCTGAGCAAGAACTGTATGACTGAGCTATACCTCCAGCTCTATTTTTTATGTTGTTATGTCGTGACAGTCTTACTATGTTGCCCAAGCAGGCCTTGAAAATTACTGTATAGTCCAGACAGTCTTTTCATTCCTGTTTCTTCTGACTCTGGAGTAGCTGGGAATAGCCTGGAGTGAGTTGTTGGCAGGAACCTGCATCATGAACCTTGAGAGCAGACAGCCTGAGCATCCAGGAGAGGGCATTCCCAGGAATCCTGAGCCAAGTACTCCATTCAAACAGGGTAGGCTTTAGTGTATTATTCTCTGCTCCAGCTTGTCCTGGAAATCTACTTAAATGTTCCAGCCTTGCTGACATTTGGGGTCATATCACTATTTGATGAGGGTCGCTGTCAGATGTGTTGACGGATGCCTGGCAGAGCCCTGCCTGTGCCCGTTAGATGCCAACAGCATGAGCTTCTCCCAAACCGTGATAGTCTCTATATGTTTCCGAATGTCCTGCCGGGGCAAAGACACTTGGAGTCAAATCCCTTTGGGGCTGGCGTTTGTCTTATATGATTCCACTTTCGTTTCTTCTGTATCACTACAAAACTGGAATCCTGCTTTTGACCATGAGGTAAATTGTTCTAATGTGTTCTCTGTCAACACTGGTCCCTCTATCTTGGATTCTGAAGAGACTTCCCATGGCTCTGCTGCTGCTGCTGCTGCTGCTGCTGCTGTTGCTGCTGCTGCTGGCTCTACCTGCCTTCAGGCAATAGTGTTACATCATCTAAAACCTCCCACCTGGAGGGAGCCCTTTGTCACAGCCTGTCTGCTATGCTCTGTTGTCAAACTGCATTTTTCTTGCAACAAAGTAGTCACCTCCCTAAAGTTCAAGACCTAAACACGCTCCTTCTGTCTTTTCTATACTTCATTAAGAAGTCTCTCCTTAAGCCCTAAGACACGAGAGTCTGTAATATTGTTGATGGCAGAAAAAGGTGTTTAAGGCAGGAGCTACGGCAGTCCTGTGACAATGTCCAAAGCACACTTACTTTCCTTTTAAAAGTCTATTGTGAGTTCAGCACCCCTTTCCAAATTTCATTTCATATGTGGTCTCTCATTACAATGTATCAAGTAGGTTATCAGTAAACAGTTACTACACATTTAACTGCTTTGCTCAACTTTATAGGATTTCTTACTGGTTTTAGAATTTAGGAATCTAGCAATCAATGCATTGGCTTTGTCACACTCAACCCTGAGCTTCCAGCTCTAGCTGCCCCCCTCCAGCTCTAGCTGCCCCCTCCAGTTCTAGCTGCCCCCCTCCAGCTCTAGCTGCCCCCTCCAGTTCTAGCTACCCCCTCCAGTTCTAGCTGCCCCCCTCTAGCACTAGCTGCCCCCTCCAGCTCTAGCTGCCCCCTCCAGTTCTAGCTGCCCCCCTCCAGCTCTACCTGCCCCCCTCCAGCTCTAGCTGCTCCCTCCAGCTCTAGCTGCCCTCCTCCAGCTCTAGCTGCCCCCTCCAGCTCTAGCTGCCCCCTCCAGTTCTAGCTGCCCCCCTCCAGCTCTAGCTGCCACCCTCCAGCTCTAGCTGCCCCCTCCAGCTCTAGCTGCCCCCTCCAGCTCTAGCTGCCCCCCTCCAGCTCTACCTGCCCCCCTCCAGCTCTAGCTGCTCCCTCCAGCTCTAGCTGCCCTCCTCCAGCTCTAGCTGCCCCCTCCAGCTCTAGCTGCCCCCTCCAGTTCTAGCTGCCCCCCTCCAGCTCTAGCTGCCCCCCTCCAGCTCTAGCTGCCCCCTCCAGCTCTAGCTGCCCCCTCCAGCTCTAGCTGCCCCCCTCCAGCTCTACCTGCCCCCCTCCAGCTCTAGCTGCTCCCTCCAGCTCTAGCTGCCCTCCTCCAGCTCTAGCTGCCCCCTCCAGCTCTAGCTGCCCCCTCCAGCTCTAGCTGCCCCCTCCAGCTCTAGCTGCCCCCCTCCAGCTCTAGCTGCCCCCTCCAGCTCTAGCTGCCCCCTCCAGCTCTAGCTGCCCCCCTCCAGCTCTAGCTGCCCCCTCCAGCTCTAGCTGCCCCCTCCAGCTCTAGCTGCCCCCTCCAGCTCTAGCTGCCCCCCTCCAGCACTAGCTGCCCCCTCCAGCTCTAGCTGCCCCCTCCAGCTCTAGCTGCCCCCCTCCAGCTCTAGCTGCCCCCTCCAGCTCTAGCTGCCCCCTCCAGCTCTAGCTGCCCCCCTCCAGCTCTAGCTGCCCCCTCCAGCTCTAGCTGCCCCCTCCAGCTCTAGCTGCCCCCCTCCAGCTCTAGCTGCCCCCTCCAGCTCTAGCTGCCCCCTCCAGCTCTAGCTGCCCCCCTCCAGCTCTAGCTGCCCCCTCCAGCTCTAGCTGCCCCCTCCAGCTCTAGCTGCCCCCCTCCAGCTCTAGCTGCCCCCTCCAGCTCTAGCTGCCCCCTCCAGCTCTAGCTGCCCCCCTCCAGCTCTAGCTGCCCCCTCCAGCTCTAGCTGCCCCCTCCAGCTCTAGCTGCCCCCCTCCAGCTCTAGCTGCCCCCTCCAGCTCTAGCTGCCCCCTCCAGCTCTAGCTGCCCCCCTCCAGCTCTAGCTGCCCCCTCCAGCTCTAGCTGCCCCCTCCAGCTCTAGCTGCCCCCCTCCAGCTCTAGCTGCCCCCTCTAGCTCTAGCTGCCCACTTCCACGTTGGACTTTTTCTTTTCTTTCGTTACCCAGGTACACTGCTCTCTTTTGGGGAGTTTTAGTTTAAGCGTCTAGTGCTCCCTCCTTTTGAGGTCTGTCTTAGGTGTAGCTAACATGAGTTTAATACCCTAAATGCAGGACAGCTAGAGGTTTGTTTTTTCTAAGAGTGCAATAACATTTTCTGCTGACATCATCTCTGCCGATTCTGGTTCTTTATGCTGAGATATGTCAGATAATTCCATTAAATAAGACAGGTTACTTAGTGAGTCACATTGCTGGCAACATTTTTTCTAAATCAAATTCTATATTTAATATCAAATGATATTTTCACCAAACTTACATAATGAGATAACTCTGTGATATCTGTTCATGTGAATTTCTGACGTGAACGTTCACTGATGTGTGTTTTACACGTTCATCACATCTGAGCTGGGCTATGCATGTGTACTTCAAGTGTTCAGTAGTCTTTGGTGGCCAACAGCAACTGTCTTAGCATAGCTATGGACTCAAAATTGAGTTTGAACAATTTATACTTTGAAGACTATCTCGTTTTGTGCCATTTAATCTCATTTGTGTGATTATCCTAGTGTTGGCTGTTTTCGAATTTGAATTATCCAGCCTTGGATCTAATGTGCAGTGTGGAACTGGTCTTGGTTAAGAACAGTAAACCACTCCTCCCACAGGGCATCACCAAGAGTTTCTTCCACCAAGCCAGTGGCAATAAGAAAGCCCTAACAACAAAGGTGGCAGCAATCCTCCCCTCGATACTTTATAGAAGTCTTTTGTTCAGAATTTTGAAATTTCTAACATTGTTGTAGTTTAAATCTATCCTGGAAACAAAAATAAGACAACTATGTAAGAAAACTAGTCTCCTGTGGGACTGATACAAATTACTGTTAAGAGTGAATTGCTAAATCAAGAAACTAGAGACTCACAATGGGCAGCTTAGGCAAGAAGTACCATCATCACTAGTTTATTGTTAGTGATGTAACCATGAACCCTTGGAAAAATGAAGAAACATTAATTAAAAATTTCTGAATCTTCCTGCCAGCATGGACTGAAGGCTAGTGACTCTACAGGAACGTTGGACATTCAGCATCAGATTGGGTTATGAGGCAGACAGCTTTGTGAACTGAGCTAATGGACAAAGCTTTTGTGTAGAAGAATATTTAATCCTTAGGTCCGGCAGCACGGCTGCTCTAGGGTAGAAAGTATGTGAGTACACACCTTTAATCTCAGCATTCAGAAAGCAGTGGTAGCACATACGTTTAATCCCAGTATTCTGAAGACAGTGGTGGTGCATGCCTTTAATCCTAGAACTTGGGAGACAGGAAGCAGAACTCAGGAGGAGTCAGTGTCAGACAGGAAGTGACTTTTGAGATGAGTCAGAGTGAAGGGCAGGCAAAGTGAAAAATCAGAGCAAGAGTTATCAGACTTAACAGAATAAGGACATACCCAACTCTCATGATAGAAAAAGCAGGCTCTGAGCTCAGAGAGAGAGAGAGAGAAAAAGAGTTGAGAGGCAAGAGAGGACAAGACACAGAGACAATGAAGTCTGACTGCAAATAAGGCAGAGAAGCAGAGAGGCTGACTGAGGCAGTATAAGGCACTGAGAGCTCACAGAGAAACAGAGGCAGTCTGGCAGAAGTCAGTATCAGATGGGAGGAAGTGAGTCAATTTGAAGCTGAGCAGAGCAGTTCAGTCAGAGAAGCTGCAGGAGTCAGCCAGAGTCAGCCAACATCAGAAGAGTACAGTCAGAAATAGTCAGTCAGCTCAGAAGGTCAGTTTGAACCAGTCAGCGTGGAGACAGAACTGCCAGTGAGTTGAGTTGAACCAATAGAGTTAGTTGAGTTCAGTAAAACTCTGAGTTCAGAAGGAGCTAGTTAGGGTAAGATAGTCAGCAGTAAGCTTCAGAGGCTTAAACATTTTTAGATTATGTGGAGGCTGAAATGCTCCAGAGCTCCAGGACTAGGGCCCAGGATTGGATTAGCAAAAGAACAGACAACCTTTGAACCTGAATCAACATCTGTGGCTACACTTTTGATTAATGTGAAGGTATTTGGGAGATGGTGAAAGACAGGAGTTGGAGCCTAGAGACCCTGGTTCTGTGATGGTTAACCCTGATTGTCAACTGAATTGAACCTAGAATCAACTAAGCAGCTAATGGGTTCCCAGCCTTGCCAGCAGGTAGAAAGAAGCTATTGGTATCCAGCTTAATAAATTGCTTTATATAATATATGTATTTCTGAGTCTTACACTTTGTTGTGTAACTTTTCCTGGCAAGAGAGAAGCAAATGCCTCTTCAGCACAGAAAAGACACTGATGATAGTCTAAATGACTCAACTCATGTTTGGGATAAAATGATGAGCTCGTTGGGGTTACTTGCAAAAGGGTGCATGAGGATGACTTGCAGGAGCATGGATGGCAGCTGCGTCACTGAAGCCCACCTGACCTGGGTCACAGGATCTGCATTGACAGAGCTCCTTGTTGTGCTTTCAGGTGGCTCCAGGAGGAGCCCATTCCCAGCATTATTTGTCATATTGTGGAGGAACTTGCACTTTCTAAGCTTTTGGAGCCTACTAAGTTTTATAAACTTCCTGAGTCTTATGCACCTCCTTCCTTCCTCTAAGAGGGAAGGGATAATAATAATGCAGAGGAACTAGCTACACAACACATCATAGTCATTTCATTACAAACAGAATCATGTGGGAAAGCCTAGATTCTGGTTATCAAAACAATTTACTGCACTGTACTATATATGAAAATATGTCCAGAATAATATCAATATTCATTCTCACATCTGGATGAAAACTTTGAAAGGTTTTCCCTTGTCTTTATTCTTTGTTCGCATACAAATATACATAAAACTGACACATGCATGTGAGTTTAAGGGCTATAAGAAGTCTCCAGTATGGGTAAGGGCCTGGTCCCATCCCAGCATTGCCAAGTGAGGGAATGGTTGCAATAAGCAGGCTCTTCAGATGGAGAGGTTCTCTGTGTCTCTGTGGTGACCATCGCTGTGTGGTGGCTTAGACATAAGCCACAGCATAGACATCAGGGAGACACAGAAGAGAGGCAGGATTCAGGAGGAGGAATATAGCATCCTTCTGTGCCTCATTGGCTAGTAACTAGAATTGGAATCTCCATCTCCACCGTTTCTTGGATAGACAAAAATGGAAAGCAGTTGGCTATAAAATGTTTTTGAGTCTCTGCAGATATTAATCTGAGAAATGTTTAATATTCATCTCTTGGCATGCAAGGTTTTGTTCTGACAGATTTTCCTAACATAGTATCAACATCACAGAGAGCAGGTCATGAACATAACAACAGAAAGGATCCTGGGACAGGAGCGTGGAACAGAATAAACAGAATGATCTGCTCACCTTCTCCCACCCACAGTGGGAGGCTATAGAGTCCAAACAACAAGAAATAGACACCAAGCCTTTCCACAAGAGCCAATGAAGTTGATCAAACTTGGGGGCTAGAGAGATGGCTCAGTAGTTAAAAAGCACTAGCTACTATTTCAGTGAACTCTGGTTTGGTTCCCAACACCCACATACTGGTTAATAACCCATTATAAGACCAATTCCAGAGGATCTGACAGCCTCTTCAAGATAAGAGGCATACATACAAGAAAAACACCCACACACATAAAATAAAAATAAATATTTTTCTAAGTTTAAAAAATTCTGTGTTATATTGTATTAACATATCTTTGATCTCAACTAGTCTTGAATGGAGTCTAGTTTCTGATCCCTGATTATTTTTTTTTTATCATTGTGTTTTAGCTAGTGTTTCTATTGCTGAGATAAAACACACAACCAAAATGCAATTTGGAGAGGAAAAGGTTTATTTACTTCCACATCACAGTTCATCTTTGGAGGAAGTCAGGACAGGAACTCAAACAGGGCTGGAACCCAGAGGCAGGAGCTGATGCAGAGGCCCTGCAGGGGTGCTGCTTACTGGCTTGTTCCTCCTGGCTTGCTCAGCCTGCTTTCTGATAGAACCCAGGACCAACAGACCAGGGGGTGATACCTCCCACAATGGGCAGGGCAATCCCCTATTAAACACCAATTAAGAAATGCCCTACAGGCATGTCTACAGCTGGATCTTACATAGGCACCATCTCAATGGAGGCTCCGTCCTCTCTTACAACTCTGGCTTGTGTCAAGTTGTCATAAAATTAGCCATAACACACGGGGAGATTCTCACCCAATCATTTTGGCACTGGAAGGCCTGGCAGAGAAGCAGAAGATGGGTAGCCTATATAGTAGAGCCTATCCCTCTTGCCTGCTTAGTTTTTCCAACACAAGCAGTGAGAATGGGCATTTCTTCTATGACACCTACCACAGTAGCCATCCTAAGGTGATCACTTAGTAATCTTGCACTGTTTGTTCATTTTTAATCAATGTTAAAGTTTACAAAACCTATGTTTAGCAATCCCAGGCCACTTTCTCTGTTCACAGAACAGCTTTGGCTATAACATTAAACATCTCACTGGAAAACATTTTTCAACCATTGAAGAAAAAAACCTGATTTTACCTGGATAATTCATCCTTTGCCCTGGGCTGACAACAGCAGGCCAGGCTTTCTGCGTGCTGAACAACATTCCACAATGGCACACATGCACCAAACAGGTTTTACCGTTGTTCCTACTTGTCCCTATGGCAGACAGGGACATTTTCACTTCTTAAAATTTCCATGAGTTTTTTTTCTTTTCTTTTGCATAGAAATTTTGCTGATCTATAAAAACACAGCATAAATTCAACGTTGGAAAAAAAAATCAGCTATTTAAACTGGCACTGCGACTATGTCCCGTGAAGTTATTTTACTCTGTCAGCCTGGATTCTACATGCATCATAGTCACTCAGTTAGATGGTCCTCTGCCTGTAGATGGCAAAGGGTGTAAAACGCTGGATGTCCCAGCCCTACGGTGTGCCAAACCTTGCTAGTGAGTCCCCCTTGAAGAGAAACTTATTAAATCCTTTGTCTCACTTAGAATCAGCTAGAAATCTTGCCTACATGGGGACAGCTACTTTAAGGAATTTATAGTCTCTGTGTACAATTCAGAAGATGGATAAACAGCGTGTATGTTACAGCGAGGCATTTGTCACCCCGACTAAGAGTGAGGAAGAGCTGAAGGCAGGAGTATCCCCATGCCTAACTACCCTTCTGTTGAAGCCAAAGGTTAGGACTGGAACATTCTGCGTCAATCTTCCAATTGTTGTACCTTTAGACCTCTCCAAGGAAACATGAAGCTATCTTATTTGTATGCAAAGTCTTTCAAGAGAAGAATTCTGAAAACAGCTCATTTATGGCCCATCTTCTTGGTAGAAATGTTGTTGTCTTTCCCTACTATATATATTTAAAGCCACAGGAAAAACAACCAGAGAGATTATAGAGATTTGAAGACTCATCAGAATGGAAAGGATCTCTATGAGAAAGCCTATTTGCAGCATTTCATTGGTGGTAAAAATTGTAATATAGATTTTCTTTGTTTTTTGTAATAAGTTTATGTATGTTCAGATTAGCGTATGCTTGAATATAATCTGTAACAGTGACATCTTGTGGCTTTTATTATAATGCCGTGACATTTTCTCGACCAAACTGTGGCATAATTAAAAAGAAGTGAACCACAGTCTGTACTGTGTGCTCAGCTAAGTACACATAGATGCTCCTTAGCTTTTACCAGTAGAATCCTTTGGAACTTGGAACAGTGAGATGTCAAGTAAGTTTTTCAAGTTCAGAAATTATGAACGTGTAGACAGGAATATACAAATAAATAACCTGACATTAGATGATTTAGTCTCTCTGCTGTGAAATCGCTGCCTTTGACATTTATATGAATGTGAAATTTTCTTCTTTTTCTCTGTGTTGTGGGAGTGCAGCCACCCACCCTAGTCTGTCACTCATAGTAGCCAAAATCCCAGAACTTTCGGGATCTCCATGTTTTCTTTCTAATGTTAAATGCTAACTTTTATTTACCATGTTCACCTTACTGGTTCACCCATCCCTAGGGTCTGGCCACCCATGACCTGGAAATCTTTCCAGACACAGAGCACAGTGAGGAGAATACATAGTAACAACAGAAGTTCTTTAAATCTTTTTTTTTTTTTAATGGTTAGCCATAAAGCTTTAAAATACCACCTTCAATTTATGCCTTATTCACTGCCTGGAAGGCAGGCAGGAGACTGATCTTTTTTGGCAATTCCCATCTTTTGAATTCTCTGACAGCCTCTTTGTAATTGTTGGCTGCAGCACAACTCCTGAGCTGCAGTTCTAGCATAATGGGACTTTTAACCTTGTATTTTGGCAGTTTGGGCACTGGGGTAATAGACATTAGATAATCTGGTTTAATTTGCACCATTGACTCTGAATGAGAAAAGAAATAGAAAGGAGGACATGACTGCTTCTAGGTACGATGGAGGAGAAAGTTTGTTGTAGATAGAGGAGGGAGAACAAAGTCAGAGGCAGAGGAATCTGGGACAGTCCAGAGAAACATGACCTTGGGCCAGGCCATGGAGATGGGAGAGGGGAGAGGGGGAAGAGGAGAAAGAAGGGAGCCTGGAGCCCAAAAGACCAGGAGGCCAAAAGAGAAAGGGGTAGCCAAAATGGCTGGAATTATATAGGGAAGGGCAGCTCAGCGCCCTGAGTTGGAGGGTTCAGGGTAGTGGGCAGGACATACAAGCCAAGAGGACCCTGTAACAGGCACTGACTGAGGGATGCTGGGAGAACCTGGCTTCCAGTTTGGGTTTGATATGTTAAATAGCCACATCAGCTTGTCCTCCAGGGTTTGAGACTTAACAGAATCTAGAAAGCAAATGCAAGCAAAAGCTCTAGTATTTCTGTTTGCAAATCGAAAACGATCTAAGCATTGGTCTTGAGGTTGGTGTTTCGCATGATAGGGAGCTCCATTTACGAATATGCAGTAAGGAAATCTTTCTGAAACCCACAGTTCTTACTTGTACCTGTTGATCATTTGTGATCAGTAACAGAACCCATTGAGAGAGGTTTTATTAGAAAATTAGGAAAAGAAATAGATCACACACCACCACGATTGCCTTCAGCTAGTGGAACTGAAGAAACAGCAAGCAAATGCTTTGAGAACACTCACTAGGAAGTACTTCTAGGGAAAGACAGTACTGGATACAAATGTAACTTTGTAAACAGCTTAGTGAAGCTATCAATTCAAAGAATGAATCAATACCCATAAGTAGGTTTTATTTTGTCTTCCTCTTCCACGGGGATAGGGACTTATTTTCTCAGATGTGTCTTATCAATGAAAATGAGTGAAGGTTAGAATCAGGCTGCCCTCCATAAGCGATTGTATCAGTCTCCACATAAAGCATGAGCCTACTTAATGAAAGGGTCCAATCTTCTGAGTCACCTGAAAACTCACAGCTGGCCAGGCTACAGACTTGATAATTATTCGGCTGGATGCCTGCTGGACACCCAAGTTTACTGTGGCATTTATTCACTTCTTAGCTTTCCACTATTACTTTTTCCGCCTCACTATTTTAATTTACCTTATTATTCTTTAGGTTACTTGATATGCAGAATATATTATAGTAATGTGGTGACCTTCATTAGTACTATATAGCCTAGAACATGTAGGATGCTATATGTTTTCATTTCAGCTGCCAAGATCATGCTTTAAAATTCGAGTTATATAATGATATGCTTTTGTTCAAGTCTTCCTAAAACATTCACTTCTCATGCAGAGTAAAACTATATATGCACATAACTGTTTAGAAGGCTGTGGACAGTCTGGTTCCTGCCTCTTCCTGCCCCATTTTATTTTAGTGTGTGTGTGTGTGTGTGTGTGTGTGTGTGTGTGTGTACATGTGTATTATGGGTGTATGTGTGTGTGTATGTATGTGTATATGTGTGTGTATACGTGTGTATGTATGTGTGTGTGTATGTGTGTGTCTGTATGTGTGTGTGTGTGTGTATTTATGTGTGTGTATGTGTGTGTGTATATGTGTGTGTGTAAGTGTGCAAGCATGCACAGGATATGTATGGGGTCAGAAGACAACTTTGCAGGATTTCATTCTCTTCTACAGTGGGTTCTGGGGATTGAACTTGGGTTATCAAGCTTGTGAGGCAAGTAATTCTACACTCTGAGCCAAGCCACTGAACCCTTCCTCATCTTTTTGGTTGCTGAGTTTTTGTAGCTGTGACTATTTTTTTATTTTAAAGAGGGTCTTGCTAACCTAGGTTGGAGTGGAACTGCTCCCCCCTCCCCATACACGGCCTGACTCTCCAGATGTGTGCTGCTAGGCTCTGCCTTCCCTACCTTGCTTATTGTTTTAAATATTACTATTCGTTTATTTACTTCAGCAACAAAATTGTGATCTTGCCTTTTCTAGAATGAAAGGTCATTTTGTTAATTCCAGAGCTCTGTATTTCTGTCCTCCGTGCCCTGCAGCATCTGGTTCCTCAATAACTTCTGCCTCTCCCATGTCCATCTTTGGCCTGCAACACTACATAAAGTCATCCTCTGGCGCCGATACCCTGGTGGTGATCTCCTCCATAACTGACCATAAGTATTACTGTATTTTCCTTGCATACATGCTCATTGTTTCTTTGTCTCATTTTCTAAAACAAAGGAACATTATCATTCACTCTTGCATCCCCAGCATCTAGAATACTACCTGGAAAATTAAACAAAACATTTACTGAATGAATGGATGAACGATGATATGTAACTGCATTCTTGCATACCTTTCCTTAGGGAAGAAAACTTTATTTCAGCTGATCTGATGGGCAACATCGTGTTTCTGATTAATTTGCTCTGAGATGGTTGTGTTGATGCCCTAGAACTTCAGAGCTACTAAATTCTTTACTATGTGGGTGATCCCAGGACCTATAAGCACACATCCACTGGAATCTACCTTTATCTCTCTTGATTCCAAGAGATATTTAATCTGCGTCTGCTTACTTTTTCTTGAGTACAAATACTAATTTGCAAATGAAATATTTCTATTTTTTGTTTTACATACAAAGTCAGACAACAGTCACTCATTCTAGTTATCAATCACTCATAACAAACCACTCTCAAATTTAGTACCTTAAAATAGAGTATTAATTTGCTCCTGAGACTCAGTTGAAAGAAGGTTTCAAGATGGTGTCTCTCCACACAGTATCATCTTGGGGACTCCAAGACTGCAGGTGAGAACTATCTGAAGGTTTACAGTAACACTGCCTGCCACCTGAGACTTCTGTGGTCAGGTAAAACACTTTGGCATGGCTTGGCACATAGTTTGGGCATTCAGACTAAATGCTGGTTGTGTTTCAAAGACCAACATACCCAAGAAGCAGCTTAGGTAGAAGACACGGCGCCTTCCGTGAACCAGCAATGTCACTTTTGCTGTATTCTACTGGTCACAGTCATCACCCAAGTCTTCTTTATTTTCAAGCCAAGAAAAAGCTTCATCTTCTTGACCTGGAAGTGGCGTGATTCTTAAAGAACAAGAAGGGTCAGAAATGTTGTGGCTATTTTTGGAAAACACAGACTGCCATATCACTACAGAATATTTGAGTTTTGAGTCTCCATTGACTCAAATCATGTTCTACAAATGGATCTATAGAACTAGCAATTTCAGGTCGCCTCTCAAATAATCTGTGCACTGCTGGTAGAGACTGTGGCAGTTTTAAAATATGTTCACAAATACTTTATAATCATCCCATCAAGAAGTGGCCACTTCATTCCCTCTTCCAATTTGTACTATGCTTAGAAACTTGTTCATTAAGAATGCGACACCACAGAATTTGCATTGTGTGAACTCCAAGCCATTCATTGCACTTATGATCTGCTCCACAAGAAGTCCAGGTACTAACAAGTACCTGCACAGTGTAATGAAGCTAGGCCATGCTTAGGTGCTTTGGTTAGCACACCAGCATCAAGTGCCAGCCACTAGAGTGGACCATCTTATTTGGTTGGACCAGGTGAGTCTTGATGAGTGCATCTTAATCTGTGTCTGGCTGTAACCTCACGGGACTCAGGTCTAACCAGGGAACTGATAAGAAGAGGGAGATTCTTCCTACCTCTTTTCTGACCTACAGACTGAAATGTCTCAATGACAACCAACAAAGCAGGTAGAATTGTCAAAACAATGTACTTTTTATTTGAGGAAGATTAGAACCTTCAATTTCCAATTGTTTAGAAAACCAAATGAAAATCTAAGTTGATATCAAGTTTATTTGTGAAAATTATATCCTAATGATTGAGACATGAAGTTTTTCAGGGTCGAATTTTTTCTTAGAGTTTCTTTTGAGTAGAGAACAGTGGAAGACAAGAATTCAGACACATATAATAGTTTAAGTTGAGTTGGGACCAATTCTGAAAATAAAAAGTTGTAAAATATATCCATTATCCAACAAAGATGTGGTTACCTTAGAGATTTCACATCTGTTCTTTCCTGTGCTGGAAATCTTCCTCTTCAGATATTCCTGTATTCCCCCTTTCTACCTATTGTATCTCATCTCATATAGCACCGGCTTCAGGGGCATTCCTTCTCTGGCTTCGCTGTGTGGGATATTCTGCTGCCCCAGTCCTCTATCCCCATTTATTCTTTCCTCTTCTGCATATCATTAATTACTACCTAATAAGTTTTTATTGCTCCATTTCTAAATGGAAGGTGTACCCATGAGGAAATGGGGTTTACATACCTGTTGCTTGTAAACTTCCAGTATTCAGAGTAATATCAAGCCCATAGTTACCTCTGAAGTATTTTCGGATGAATGAATAAATACAGTTTGATGAGCTGTGGTCATAGCTTTGTGGTGGTATGCTCCTGGTATATATAGGCATACAGTTCAATCTCTAACACTACAAAAAAGGAATATAATTTGGTGAAAATCACAAGTAACATTTATTTTTTAAAATCTGCATCTGTGTATTTTCAAATAAAGTTGTTTCTTCTGCATTGAAGAAAAAGCATTCAATAATTTTAAATTAACATTTTCTTTATTAAAACATAATTACATCATTTTCTTCCATTCTCTTTCCTTCCTCTAATTCCTCCAATGCTCTTCCCCTGCCCTGACACCCCACTCCCTCTCAAACTCCTAATATCCTCCTTCTGCCAATTTCTAGGTTATATTTATATGGATATGCACAAGTATATGCATAAACTTGCTGACCCTGTACATGATTCAGGGCTGACCACTTGGTACTGGATTACCAATTAGAGAACTCCACTGAGTGGAGTGACTACTCCGATTTTCAGGGTTTCTTGGTTGCCTATAGTTCTTTGCCTCAGGGTAGGGCCCTGTGAGTGTCTCCCTAGCATGTCTGTTGGTGTTGTACTAGTTAAGGTCATAATTAGGAAGCCATATTGTTGACTATCATACGTGGAGCTCCTCTGTCATTTCTGGGGGACATAGTCTCACAGAAGATTTTCTGGTGCTCTGGTCTTACAGTCTTTCCTCCCCCTGGTCTGCTGTGTTTCTGAGCTTTTGGGGCAGTAGTTGTATTGCAGAAGTATCCACATGGGTGGGACACCACGAGTTCAATGGTCCTTTGCATTCTGACCAGTTATAATTTTCTGTAATGGCCTCTAGGCCAAAGAGAAATGTCTCTGCTGAGGGTCAGGGGCTATACCTATCTAAAGGTGTGAGGATGAGTGTTTTATTTTATTTACTGCTTACTTTGGGAAATACTATCATATTCAATTTTTTTTTCCAAAAACTATAGTTTGATCATGTGTTTCTCCTCCCCCAACTCCTCTCAGATCCTCCCATTCCCCTACTTACCCAATTTTATGATCATTCTTCCTCTTAAAACACAAAAACAAAATGAAAATAAAGATAAACAAAAAATAAGATAAAAAATATCAAAACAACATAAATGTGTAACCCAATCGTCACCAGAGAGGCTTTCACCTGCAGCTAAAGGGAGCAGATGCAGAGTCCCACAGCCAAAAATTAGGTGGAGAGAAAGAGTCCAAATTAGAGATCTCCATTAGCTCCCTCTCCGTAGAGCTTGGGGAACTCCACGGATGAGGAGGAGAAATGATTATAAGAACCAGAGGTCAAGGTCAAGAGGAGAACGTGGCCCACAGAACCAACTAAGAAGGGCTCATAGGGGTTCACAGACACTGAAGCAGCAATCACAGAGCCTGCACGGTCTGCACTAGGCTCCCTGAATATATGATATGGTTGTTAGCTTGGTGTTTTTGTGGGACTCCTAACAGTAAGAGTGGGTGCGTCTCTAACCCTTTGCTTTGTTTTTAAGACCCTTCTCTTTCTACTGGGCTGCCGTGTCCAGCCTTGATATGAGGGCTGGTGCAAAGCCTGACTGCACCCTGTTGTGCCACTATGGCACATCCCAGGGAGGCCTGCTCCTTTCTAAAGGGATGCAGAGGGGGAGTGGAACTGGGGGGAAGGGTAAGGGAGGGAGGGGAATTGGGTGGAATGGAGGGAGGGGAAATGGGACAGGATGTTTCTTAAGAAAGAAGAATATATTAAAAAAATATTAAAACAAAACAAAAAATACAAAACAAAAAATAAAATCCACCTAAAACAAACAAACAAACAAACAAACAACCAGAAATATGGAGTTTGTTTATGTGGGCCAACTGCTCCTGGGCATGGGACCTACCCTGGAGCTTGGCTAATATACCCGGTGATATTCCGTTTGAAAATCCTAATTTTCTGTTTCCCAGTGGGCACCAATTGCAAATGGCTTCTTGATGGGACCTCATGTCCACTTCTTAGTGCTGAGGACCCGTCTGGTTTGAACCTGTGTTGCTCTCTTGCATGCTGTCACAGTCTCTGTGAATTCACACGTGCATCAGTCCTGTTGAATCTGGAAGATGCTGTTTCCTGGGAGTTATCTATCACCCTTGACTCTTAGAATCTTTTTGTCTTCTCTTCTGCATGGATCTCTAGTCCTTGAGAGGATCATCCCATTTAGGGCTGAGTGCTCCGAAGTCTCTTACTCTCTGCACATCATCCAGTTGTGAGTGTCTGCGTTAATTCCCATCTACTACAAGGAGTCTCTCTGATGAGGGCTGAGTGAGGCACGAATCTGTGGATATAGCAACAGGTCACTAAGAGTCACTGTATTTCTTTCTTCTTTCAGCAGAATAATAAGTAGAATTATGTTATCACTCATGCCCATGACCTACTAGTTGTATGTTCTTGGCCACTTTAGCAGTGTCAGGTATGGGTTCTACCTCATAACCCTGAATCTAATCAAAAAAGGAATTATTTACTCCTGTAACATTTGTGCTACTATTGCACTGATATATCTTGCAGGCAGGTCTCTGTTGTAGGTCGCAGGGTTTGTATACGGGTGATATTGATGATTTCCTTTCTCCTTTGGTAGCATGCGGAGTACCTTCCAGCACCAGGAACACTGGTCAGTAGGGATTAGGGTTAGGGTTCCATGTTCAATGATATAAGTATGGGTTCTTTTCTACAACAAGGCCTTACTATCAGGTTATAGAGAGTAACCAATAGCCTAGGCAATGGCCTGTGATGCTTGGGGTTTTCCATGGAGCTCTGTTTTTCAGTGGATCAACAAGGTGGAGTCCATTCCAGGAACTGGAGGTTTTGCTTGGTGACATAAGATGGCTAATTGGGGCATTGTCTTTCCCCTATTATATGGTAACTCCATTTAGATTCACTTCATATATATGGATATATATATATATGGAAGCTTTTACAGTAATAGGTTTCCATACAGTATTTCAAAAGCCCTTCAGTGTTAGTTGTCCCTCCCCATGTTCTCTCCTTTTTCTCTCTTAGTCTGTTCTCCAATCCCTCATTTAATCTTCCTCTTTAAATTATGTGAGATTTAGTCTTGCACTTGTCAGAATAGCCAAGGTTAATAAAACATTTAAATGACAGCTCACGCTGAAGGAGCTGTAGGGAAAGCGGAACACTTATTCGTTGTTGGTGGAAATGCAAGTTTGTATTTCCAGAGCCTCTATGGAAATCAGTGTGCCTGTTTCTTGGGAAGCTGAGAAAAGATCCGCTTCATGATTCAGCTATCCCACTCTTGGGCATGGTTTCTACATCATACTGCAGATATAGTTGCTCATCCGTGTTCACTGCTGTTCTATTCATAATAGCCAGAAATTGGAAAAAGCCAAGATGACCATTAACTGATGAATGGTACATTTACACGGTTGAAAAACAATTCAACTGTTTAAAAAAATGAAATTATGAAATTCACAGGTAAATCGATGGAGCTAGAAACAATCATTTGTGAGTGAGATAACTCAGACTCCAAAAGATGAATATTGTATTTTTTGTCTTACATGGGGATGTTAGCTTTTAAGCCTTTGATGTGTGTGCTACAGTCCAAACAACTGTGGTTAGTTACCTGGTAAGGGACTAGCAGGGAAAAGAGGGTCTCCCAGAGAAGGGGAATTAGAAGATAGTGTTAAGGTGAGACAAAGGGAAAACTGGCATAGGATGAGATTTTAGAAAGCAGTTAGGAATTATGCTGGTTTAATAAAGTAGCAGTAATCAGTTCTTCTCTGAGATCCAGGACCACACTAGCCCCCCATAGTTGGCTAGTTTCAAGTACCAGGCATCATTTCCTTGCTGCTGAGCAGGCCTTGCCATCAAAATATGAGTAACATTACTGCACTTCAGAGATATCTTGCCATGCTGGTTGTTGTTGAGGTTCTCAGGTTTCACAGCTGGCTAGGACTGTTGATTGATTTCCTCTCTTGGTAGCTTGCACAGAACCTTCTGGTTCTATGAAAGATAATCTTCAGGGACGAGGCTTTCATGTCAGATGCAGCTTAGACCTTCTGAGTCCTGTGTCTTAAGTACATGGTGCCTTAAGAAACAGAGACTGGTCTTAACCTCTGGGGGGGAACCAAGGGCAACTGTAAAACCTGCATTTTGGTGGGGAGTCTTTTAAATGTCCATGACCACAACTTGAAAGGGTTTTTCACATGTCTGGTACTGGAGTTTTTATTAAATATTCTATGGAGGAGAAGCATAGTCAGGCCAAGTGGTTTAACTTCATTTAAACTAGATGTGTGTGTGTGCATGTGTGTGTGTGTGTGTATGTATATATACATACATATGTATATATCGTATGTAATTTGGAGTAAACAGAAATAATGATTCCTTATGAAGTTTTCAAGCATCTTTAGTGTTATTTTTTCTTCCTTCTGTACTGATCTCTTTCCCCCTCCCCAATTACCCCTCATCATTTTCCCTGTTTCCCCGCTTTGTGTTATCAATATCTGGCTAGACAATTCGTAAAGTATACAGAACAAGACAGACAACCTGTGAAGTACACAGAGACCTACTTAAGGGATTCACTGCGGCCCACTCTGTGCAAGGTGTGTTACTGGGAATCCCCACGGGATGGAAGACAAAGCAGATAGAACGTTGCTGTCGACCAGGGAAAGGAGGACCAGACGCTCATGTCAGCTCAGTCACATAGAAGACAGTAGCCCAGACAGTCACCCTGCATCTTTTGTTTTCACAGCAATGTTGATGATCAATGCCTTCACCATGGCTTACAGGAGAGGAAACTTAGGCTCAGGGGACCTTAGAAAGCTGCAAGGTCATACAACTGTTAAGCTTATCCCCAAGCTAAGACCATGTCCAAATAGCCACGTGCAGAAGGCGATAATGATTCCCGACATGCACAGGCTGAGTGTTAGGGAGGATCATCACATAACAACATACTCTGAGTTTTGTTAAATTCAAAGAAAGCTTTGGGGATTTACTGGTCAGTTTTCACTGACATAGACAAAAATATCATATAAGAGTAGGTTGATTTCAACGATTATAGTTATTCTTTTAGAGTAAAAATAAAAAGATAAAACTTGATATTTAGTCATCTATTCTTTGATGCTGTGAGCATGTTGGTTAATGCACACTATATCCAAGCCCCACTGTGACTGGAAAGCATCATCAAAAGGGATGAGTTAAGGAGAGCAACTAAAGTTAACTTGTTATTTACTTGTTAGTCCATAGCAATGTGTATGGCTGGTTATAAACACTTGGATGTCAGAGTATACTTCAGCATATTAGTTTGATAATCTTTTACATTGAAAGTCAAACTTGTGCTGAAGCCTTTGAGATGTTAGAACGTTAGTAAATGTGAACGACGTCTGGAAGTCACTGCCCTCGAAGCATCGATGATGGAATGGATTTCAAGGTCAGAGAAATTTTGGAGTGGCAGACTGGAAATAACAGTTTTACATTAAAAGTAAATGGAATCAAGGATTTGCTTTGAAAATTGCTGTTGTTCCCTCCACTGATTAAAAGAAACCTAAAAGATTCTTAGTCGCAATGCCATTCTGTCCTTCATTCCTGTGTCTCATTCAAGTCTGGTGTGTTGTGGCTCCACAAAAACTACTGTTTCTAACTGCTAACAGCACTATCTGCTCACCTTCCTAGAACAGAAGCCAAACACGTGCGACTGGTGCAGACTAGGCTTAAGAGAATGTACTCCTGGTATCTTTGTAAAAAATGTAAGCATTTACTAGAAAGGGCAGTTTGCAGGTTTATACTCCAGCAATTTTTCATTGGCATTTATTAAAAATAAAACCTGGCATACATCCAGCTTCCCACAAATAGGTAATAATGGTAGTACTATATAACCAAAAAGAAAGCTAAATGCTCCAATTTTATCTTTTGTCTTTTTTAAGCTGGCCTCACCCCCCCTTTGACTTTTCACAAAGGGGAACATGTTTGAGACTCTCACTTTCTAAACGGTTCTCTCTTTAAAATTTAACACGTAAAATTCAGCTTAATCCTGTTCCGCCCGGGAGGTAGCTAAGAGGGTTTTCAGTTTCAAGCAGCCCTGCGTGTCAAGGGTGTGTGTCTGTGTGTGTGTCTGCACGTGGACGCCTGCCTACGTGGGGAAGGGGGCATGGCAGATAGCACAAAGCGGCCACTCAGAAGGTCCCCAGCCTGGCTTGGCAGATCAGGATGCCACTGTGTACAGGGTATTACTTACACGCGCTGCAGCTGTTCTGGTGACTATAAAGTTAAACACGCTGGCTCGGTGTATTCTGAAGCCGGTGATAAACAAGTGTTTCAGAGATACGTGCACACACAGCACATGTGTAGCCTTTGATGCTCGACAATGGCTGCCCCACAGCCCCAGGTTTCCTACCACCCCCCCCTCCCTGTGCCTGTCACCCAGTGCCAGATGGGAAGTGAGAGAGCTCAGCTGATCCACCTCTTTGTGGTGAAAACCCCCAGAGCCTCAACTCCAGGCTACAGGTTACCGAAGCCCGTCATGAAAAATTCACAGCTGATATTAACAAGTCGGCGGCGGCGGAGAGTAAGGCCTGTCACATGATCCCCAGCGCCTTTCAGGTCTCAGCAGGAAGAAAGGCACGCTCCCTGGGCTGGAGCTCCAAACCATTCAGGTTGTGTAAGGAATGAAAGAGAAAGATGCAGTTAAGAGCAGAAGAGGGACAGATCAAATCACTGAGCGTCCAGGGGAGTGTAGAGTCAAGTTTGGGATCCTAAGGAGATGGCTTCTGATACCCGAAAAGAAATGGGAAATATTTTATTTATTTATTTATTTATATTATATATATATATTATATAAATATATATTATTTATATATTTAATTGACTCAATATATTCATAATTGTTTTATGTCACATTGCCTCCATATTTTTCTTATTTTAAAATATCTTCATTTTTAACCGATACGGAGTTACCGTATGTACTAATGGGCACATGCGCAAATGTGTGATGATTGGGGCACTCAAAATCCCTCACTGTCCATGAAGAAATATTCAATTAATTGGTATCGCTAGTCATCCGACTCTGCTAGAGAACATTCTAGGCCATGCTTCCCACCCATTAAAAATCCTCTCTCCATCCCTCCTGTGAATGCTTACCCCTTTTGTTTACAGCTCATAAATCTTTTTTTTAGCTAGAAAAGATAACTATCCAGAAAATTTTTTGAGATATTAAAAACATTATTCATTGTATTTTAATACTAACATTTTTCTAAGCACCTCTTCCTTCCTTCTTCCATTCCCTCCCTCCCTCCCGTTCTTCCTTCCTTCCTTCCTCCCTCCTTCCTTGCTCCTTCCTTCCTTCCTCCCCACCATTACTCTTGTCCTCAGTCCCCCTTTTCTTCCTGTCCGTTTTATTGAGGCAGGGTCTTCCTCTGTAGCTCAGGCTGGCCTCAGACTCTTGGTGACTCTCACCTCAGCCTCCTCAGCACTGGGGTGACAGGGTTGTACTCAGTCCTTGCTCTGGGCACTTTTCATGTGTTATCTCATTTACTTTTTATCATAAGCAATAAACTAGGTTCAAGTCATTAATGCCATTAGACAGATAAGCAAACTGAGCACCCAAAGGTGAGGTGATTGTTTGCTGGGACACATAGACGGGGGACATTGAAGCCCAGACTTGTTTAATGTTCTTTGAACTTTGCCCATTCATTATATTTCACTTGATCTTAGCCAAAAGGCTGAGAAGCGCTCCTTCATTATATTTTAAACAGTAGTTTACTATACACACATGCCCACCCCATATTGTGCTAATACTCTCCCTTCCCCAGTCAATAGAGATTTCACACATTAAAATAAAAGAAGACCGGCTGCATGGTATATTCAAGCCTAGGAAACTGAAGCAGGAAGATCACTAGTTTGAAACTAACCTTAAAAAAATAAAAGAACAAAATACATATTTTGCTGATGAATTTAAAGTTCGCTTTGGCAGTCGATTTCAGTCCTGTCACTTTTGAATCTCCCCCGGAAGCAGTGATTATTAATGCGTTTGTGTGTGTGTGTTTTAAAGTATTTTGTATACATATATACAAACATACTATTATATCAGATTGTTAATGTTCTCTCATTGTTTCTTTTTTAACCAACGTTGTGTTGTTTTAGATCTACCCACATTCAATCAACAGTGTCAGAAGGAAAGCCTTTAGAAGGGTATGATTTTGTGAGACTTTAGCAGAGGGGAAACAGCACCGAGCATTGACAGGCTACAGCACACATATCACCTCATGCTGAATGGGTTTAATGGGAGCACATAGGAGGTCTTAGTATGAATGCAATGATTTACTGGCTAGACATCCACATCAGCCAACTGTCAACCTCCTCAGATTCCCCTCCCCCCCTCTAACAGAGTGAGGGAGCCACACCTCATCAACAGCATTAAAGGAAAGCGTTTGCCTCTTTTCCAATAAGAGCAAACTTTTTACTTCTTTTCGAAATTCGATTTGTTTATGTTACTATCAAATCATAGGGCTATGCCTGAAATTTCATCAGTGCATAAAACATTTCCCAATACAATGTTGTAGTTCATATGTGTTCACTAAGTAAAACTAAATTATTATGCAGTCTCCATCATGGCTTTTACATAGTTTAGAGTCAAGTTTCTACTTTGTCTCCATAAGACGAATACAGCCTACATCAAGGAAGAAAGCATCAGGAAAATTGAATATACATGTTTGACCACAACCATTCCATTTTTGCTGATCTATGTCAGAGCTATGTAGTTGTAAAAATTCAGAAACTTAGCTGGGATGCATCATTCTTAGCCTAACTCTGTCACTGCTACAAACCAGTCTTTAAAGAGAGGGAGAAGAAGGGGGGGACAGAAAGAGGGGTTGAAATATCTATTGGTGATATGATTATATTCTTGATACATTTGTGAGCTTTAATGGTGTAATGGTAATGCATGTGAGGTGTTCACGATAATAAAATATTTCACCAGAAGCCTATTATTAAATCTAATATGTGTTAATAACTGTTTTTTATTCAAAACTCACTATTTGAAGGTCAAGAGAAAAATCTTATATTAACTAATACTGGTATCACGTGCATTTACTGACTCATTTTTATCTAAGTATCAAAATCACTATAATCATTTGGTTTTAAAAGAATAAGTACTAGTGTGGGAAACATGCCCTCCAGGCTCATCTCAGGATATAAACACATCCTGAAGCTGACTAGGCAGCTGTGGTTCTGTGTAGTTTGTAGATAATCAGATAAGCAGTGGTGCTGGAGTCACAGTGAAATGAAAGTACAAATTCTAACATGGTCTCCTTGAAACAGTGTGGACTTTTTTAAAATAAATATGACAACATTTGTACTTTTTGACAACATTTTAGTGTAGCTGGCCAAAGTACAACCTAAAATACTAATAAGCAAGTAGAGGAGCCTCGTCATTGAATCTGCCAGCTGCATGTTTCTCAAGTGTGGAATTCCTGAGAGGCTAATTTTTTAAATTACTTTTTAAAGTTAACATGTACAACAATGGTTTCATTGTGGCCTTGTCATACGCAAGCATCATGGTAGTTGTTCTTTTCTGAGATCCTCCTTCACTGCTCAATCCCTCATCCTCCCTTTCCAGTCCTCTTTCTGGGAAGACAACTTAAAAGCTCTAAAATGATGTAAAAACATTGATAATCTGAGATAAATCCCTCCAAGTGTTAAAGCGTCTGCAATCGACTTTCTCTTTCTTTTTAATACCTGCCATGAAGACTACTGCTCATTTCCAAATCTAAGTGTTCAGACCTCTGTTACTCCTCTGTGAAGTGTTAGCATTCTCTTTGGGCGACCAGAGTGTGAATTGTTTGAGACCAGCCGGAGCAGCACTGCCTGGAACACAGCAGAAACTCAAGAACTTCCACTGTTTCACCTAGAGGTTATGCTCATGTTGAAAAGACTGCCTTCTCTTCATACTTGAAATGACCACTTACAGGTGATTTTTAAGTTGAAATGTGTGTGATTGGTTATCAAGTGTTCAGGGTCGGGGTCCCCTGCCCCCCCAGCTGTCACACATGCCACTTAAGGTTGGTGGCAGCATTGGCATCTTTGTGCAATAAATGGCCCTGAGATTTGGCTTTGCAAACATCAGTTTTCATTACCCTGTCTGAACACAATTACAGTGTTCTACTTTGTAGGTTGAAAAGAGCCACAGAAGTTCATGCTCTTCTTTAATAACTCATATTATTTCTTTGGGACGCAGGTGTTCTGATTTTCTGTGAAAATTAGTCAATTTTCTGTTATTGTTGTTTTTTTGATTTTAGAGACAATGTTTCTCTGTTGTAACTCTGGAATTCACTCTGTAGACCAGGCTGGCCTTGAACTCACAGGGATCTACCTGGTTCTGCCTCTTGAGTGCTAGGATTAAAGGTGTGTGCCACCACTACCTGGCTAATTAATCAATTTTTACTTAATCAAAATGTTATTATATCATTTCCTCCTCCAGGTCCTCTCTCCAAACCCTCTCATTAACCCAACTCAAGTTCCCCCTTCCACTACTTCTCAAATTCATGGACCTTTTTTCTTTAATTATTATTGTTATATTTGTGTGTGTGTGTGTGAGAGAGAGAGAGACAGAGAGAGAGAAAGAGAGAGAGAGAGACAGAGAGAGAGACAGAGAGACAGAGAGAATGTGAATATGTGAATGCAACTTGCTTAGCCTGTTTAGTATTGCATGTGTGTGTGTGTGTGTGTGTGTGTGTGTGTGTGTGTGTGTGTGTGTGTGTATTAGGTCTGACTATGTGGTATTAGATAAACCTTCAAGGGGCTTATGCCTGGGGAGGATTAATTTTCTCCCTCAGTTGTAACTAATTATCTGTAGCTCTTTATTTACTTAGCTGGTGTAGCAGTTTGAGTGAAATTTCCCCATAAGCACATACGTTTGAACACTTAGTGCTCAGTTGGTGGTGATGGTTGGGGAGGTGCATCTTCTCTGGAGGAAATAGGTCAATGAGGGAAGGCTTTGAGAGTTGGTAGCTTCATTCTACGACCAATTCCTCTCTCTGCTTCCCATGTGTGGTTGAGATGTGACCTCTCTGTTTCCTGCTTCAGCGTCTTCTACTATGCCTTCTCTGCCATCATGGTCTCTAATACTCTGGAATCATAAGCCAAAATAAATGCTTTTTTCCATAAGTAGCTTCTGGTCATGATATTTTCTCACAGTGACAAAAAGGTTATTAATACAATTGGACACAAAAAAAATTGTAAGCTTAAGAACAATATCACAATAATTCAAAACAATATTCAAAATAATTTTTGAAGTGTTTGTCTAGATAATAAAGGCATCTACTGACTCTTGAGCATTTCCTCAGAAGATATATTTTGCTGAACTAACTTCGAGTGCACCTTAGATATAAGAACAATGTACAGCTGTGCCCAGATGTTCATCATGTGTTGGGTGTAACAGCAGAGGAAAGGACAGATTGGGACCCACACTTTGAAGTACAGTGAAATCAAAGAGTCATCCTTTGAAGAATCAGCCTCAAACCAGGTATTCTAATTGCATTTTATTCTAGTAGAGGCTAAAAGCACACTACGCATGACATCCATCAAAAGGTACGAGGTAGATGAGGAGAGATTGGGGCTGACGATGACAACCTGAGTTCAGTCCCCAGAACCCAAGTGGTGGAAAGAGCGAACTGACTCCAGTATGCTGTCTTCTGGCATCTGCGCATGTACCATGACCAGCATTACTTGGTGTGCATGCGCCTCTTCCTTCAAATAAACAAACGAATGTAAAAAAAAATAAATAAATTCTACATGGAATCAAAATTATGTTGCTTCGGAACTCAGGCATAAAAGTGAAATAGCGTCACATGCACAAAAGAAACCCTTTGCTTTCCAACTGTTGTGAAGAGGGAGATAGTTGGTTAGCATAAAAATAATCTACTCATACACACACCTACGCATATGCATGTATGTGTGTGTGTATACATATATTCACACACATTGCATACAACCTGAAATGAGACATTGTGAAAATCAGTATATATAAATACTAAATGTATTTATCCACATATATGTACACAAATATATGTACATACACACACATATATGCACATGTATTATATGTAATCTGATGTTCAGGACACCATGAAAATTACTAACATGAAGAACCAGACTAAACAGAATGTGATGAAAATGATGACTCTAAGGAAACAGTATCTTCTAGAAACAACAGGACTGATGCACACATGAACTCATAGAGACTGTGGCAGTATGCCCAAGGCTTGCACAGGTACAAGCTAGATGAAGTCCCAGCACTGATAGGAGGAAAGTGGATGCAGGCTCCTACCCATAACCGAGGAGTTATATGTAACTGATAGTCACTGGCAAAGGGAAAATCAGTTTTCTCCAGTGGAGAGTCGCTAGGTACAAAACTACACACACTCCACGGCAGGCTCTGTGCCTAGGAGTGGTTGGCCAAAAAAAAAAAAAAAAAAAAAAATGAACTCAATGGCATTTTTGTAGACATTTTGCTTTGTTTTGATATTTTCAGTATTATTGGTCTTTTGCCTCTTTGTTATTATTTGCATTTGGTTTTGTGGGGTCTTTTTTGTTTCATGCTTTTGTTTTTGAGAGGTGGGGGATGAACAGAGTTGGGAGGAACTTGGGGAGAATCTGGGAGGAGTTGCTGGAATAGGAAAACATGAGCAAAATATATTGTAGGAAACAAAATTTTTAATTAAACAATGTTATGTGGAAGAATAAAGAACCTGGCTGCTCATACTGATGCTCTCCATCACTATTTAATGGAACCCCCGTCACAGAAGCATTTGTTAAAGTACACTTCAGTGACACAGAAATCGTGGCAGAGATTATATCTATCCATCTAAATAATAATAATTATAATATGAACTGAGAGAAAAAAATTGTATTTTTTCTATTTCTTTTAAGTGTTTCCCCTTTAGCTAAAATTATCATATAGTTTTCTTTTATTTAGACTACATGGCTGACCTTTAAAAGGGCATTTGAAAGATTGCCTTGAAATAATCTCTTTTATAAGGAAATTACTGAGCTCAAAAATGGCAGACGAGAGACAGAACACTGTTAAACTTTTGTTTTTCTAAAAAAATCTCCATGATTCATGTTATATTCTTGCATCAAATGTTGACACAATTAACATAATTATACCTATTAATAATTCATTGAGTTTTTATATCAACGTTTTAATGAGTTTTAAGTCATCCTGTGATGGTTATGAATAAGACTCATTTATTTTTTATTCTTCCTTGTTCCCTAGCTTTTCACAGATTGTTCTGGATGAGGTTATACTCTTTTACTGTGCTTACTGGATGAGTGACTGACAGTGAGCACCACTTCTCCCTTTTGCAGTCTTATTCCCTTTCCGCTGGAGAAGCCAGTTTTCGGCTACTTTCACTAGCTTAATTTATAATCCTGGGAATACGAAATTTAGGGGGAAAGTCAGGTCAATGACAGAGAAGGAGGTCTAACATGCCAACAGGTGCTTCCATCCAGAATTTTGATTGCCTATGTAGCATCTGCTATCCAGTGACTAGGTATCATTTTCACGAGGGAACACAGTTTTCGCAATATGTAATGTGTAAGAAATGTAGCACATTAAGCATGAATGAAATATTTATCACTTAATAGCAACAGCTTAAAATAATTTTAAAGGTTTTTTGTGCTATTTGAGAAGAGTATGTGGAATAAGTAGTCAAACATATATAGACTTTATATAATTGAACAAACAGAAGAAACCTTATAACCTAATTGGAGACTCCTTGGTGTCTGTAGTTGTGCTTTAAATGATCTTTTATCCCTATAGTCGCCGAAACAAAAACATTTGTTTATCAGTCATTGGCTAAGTAGAATGATAGATGAATTAAGATTTAATCCTCAATGTAACTTTTCAGAATGAGAAGATTTATTCTATACTGATTGCAAAGTAAACATCTCCAGGGAAATATATGCTCTTCTCTTACTACAACCCTTATGAAAGTGTGGCTATGGAAATGTATTCCATGGGGATCCCAAGAATTTGTCTCATGATTAGCTTAGTAATAACCCCAATCATGTCTCCTTGTTCAGCTGCAGACAGAAAGAATGGACTCCCCCTGCAGAAACACATTCTCCCAAACAAGTCAGTGGGACTTGTCCTGCTTAGTGCCACGACAGCCCAGCAGAAGGTCTCAGAGCATCCCACATGCTTGGTTTGGGTGCTTTTCAATCTTCTGAAATAAAAACTGCGGAAATAAATATCTCGGTGCAAAGGGATTATCAGTATACTTTTCCTTAGTAATTTATTGAAATTTAAGTGATTATTTTTATTTGACTATTATTGTATTTTATGGTGGGCTTATCTCTTGATAATACTTTCTTAGATTTATTTTTATTCTTTTAAAATTATATGTATAAAGAATATTTGGCCTTAAATTGTACTATTAATGACTTTTAACTGCATTTTTTATTAGTTTCATGGGTTTTTAAAGACCGTACTGATGTAGTTCTAACATTTATGCCAAACTCCATCTGAAGCATGCTTCTTATGTTTATTCTTATATCCATGAATACTATTTTAAGACAAAAACTTTGTATATAACGTCAGTAGGTGAAAATAAAATACATAGTCTCAAAAGGAAATATATGTATGTGCATGTCTCTGTGCATGTAAAGGAAGGTGCCTGGAGAATCTAAAAGAAGGTATCAAATTCCCTGGACCTAGAGTTACAGGCTTCCACGAGTCACCAGTTGGAGGTGCTGGGAATTGAACTTAGGTCCTTGACAAGAATAGTATACACATTTAACCATTGTGCCATCTCTTCAGCATAATAGCGCTGTTTTTTTTAATAGTACTCCACTCTCAGGTGAGTGCTGGGGATCAAACCTGCTTTCCTGAACACTTGAATTGAGGGTCTAACTGCTGAACAAGACCCCAGTCTAACAGAGAAAAATGAAGAAAAATGATACTACAACACTGGTCTAACCTACTCCCTCTTAAACACTGCAGACACTCCTGCTGTAAGAACAACCATCCAGTGACTTGCATCCAGATGCACACGTTCAGATGCAGAAGCACAAGAAACAAAAAAAAGTAGCATGACTCCTCCAAAAAAGTATGAATTCCATAGTGATGGCCTCCTGGACAAAGGATTTAAAACAATGATTATAAGCATGTTCAAGGAAATGAAAGAGAATGCAAACTCTAAAATGCAAACCAAGAAAATGCAAGAAGAAAATAAGGATAACAATCTGGGGTGTGGAAGTAGAATTCAACAAGGAAATAGAAGTACTGGAAAAAAATCACATCTGAATGCTAGAAATGGAAACTTTAATACGTTACATGAAAAGGTCCTGGGCAATCTCACCAGATCCAGATGATCAAGGCAAAGACAGATTATCTCAGTTTGATCACAGGGTAGATGAGCTGGGATACTCAAACCATAACAAAGACAAATTAAGAAAGGATGAACAGAGTACAAGACCTAAGGGACACTATGGAAAGCCCAAGTCTGTGCATCATGGGCATAGGAATGAAGGCTTTCTTGTTAAAGTCATAGAAAATATTTTCAGTAAACTCCTAGCAGAAAAATTCCAAATCTAGGGAAAAAGATGCCATAGAGACATAGGAGGCATTTAAAACATCAAACAGACAAGACCAGAGAAGAGCCTGTCCCATGTCACTTTATAGGTAGACACTGAATGGATAGAATGAAGAATGGAGATGGAACGGTGCAAGAGAGAAACACTGAGTGACAGATAAAGACAGTCTGTTACAATAACAAAAGTCTCTCAGTAGACAGCTAGCATGATCAACCTTGAAGCCATGTGTTCTAAGCTCTGAATGACAATTATGTTAATCCATTTTATTATATCCAGCGCAATTATCTGTTCTATTTCAATGAGAAAAAAAAAACTTCCCCAATAAAAACAAACTAAAGGTCAACAAAAAAATATTTGAATGAATCCTTCCAATTAAAAGAATGACAATCATACCCATGAGGCTGCAGAACAGAATAAAACACCCAAAACACAAGCTAAACAAACGGAGGCTAGGCAACACCTGACTGTAAAACACCAACCGAACGGCAGGGACCAAAGCAAATCTCTAATCATGGTCTCAATTCCCTAACCAAAAATTAGAGGCCAAGATCTTGGATTAAAGAAGAGGAATTTTATATTTGTTACCTCCAAGAAATGTACCGGATTCTATCAGAGACAAGTGCATCCTAAGCACTGGAGAATGGAAAATGTATACTGAGCAAATGGAGCTAGAAAACAAGCAGCTTTTAATTATTTGACAAAACAGACTACAAACCGAAGGTAGTCAGAAGAGACGAAGTCACTTTATATTGATCAAAGAAATAATCAAGAGTGTATTGATTCTGAACATATATGCACTGAACATGTTTCTTATGCTTTTTAAAGAAGTTTCTTTTTAAAAACTGTTTCCTTGAAAAATATTTTGTTTTACCCTCCTCCAACTCCTCCTAGGTCCTCCCCACCTTCCTATCCAACCCAAAGAACTTTATGTATTTTTGTCTCTCTTTAAAACAATCACAAACACAAATAAAACCACAACAGCAACAAATCAAGAAACACACACACACACACAAAAAAACACCCACAAAAAATTGAAATCAAAATGACCAAGCAAAAGCCTGATAAGACAAAAAACAAATGCCCAAATAAAGCAAAATAAGACAAAACAATCTACAAAAATATTATTGAGTTTATTTTGTGGTGATCAACCACTCCTGAACATGGAGCCTGCTCTGAAATACAGTTAATATATTCAGTAAGATTTCCCTGGAGAAAACTGATTTTTTTTTCCTTGTTAACAGGTACCACCTGCGGATAGTTTCTTGGTTAGGGATGGGACCCCATGTCCTCTTCTTCCTCTCCTAGAGGCACTGGCCTCTAGCTCCAGGAGATCCCACATTTCTTCTGAACTTAGACTTGTGACAGTCTTAGAGTGTTACTACAGTCTGTGAGTTCATATGTACATCAGTCTTGTTGTGTCTGGGAGAGTTTTTCCTTGGAGTCATCTGTTGTAAAGAAGTTGAGGTTTGGCACCATGAAGACAGACTGAGAGGCCATTGGTGAAGATGCAGCCTCCGTAGCAGTTAAATGCCCAGATTGAAGAAAGAGGTCATGCAAAGAGGTTGAGGTTTGGTACAATGAAGAGAGCCCAGGAGAGGCTATTGGTGAAAGTGCAACCCAGTTGCAGCAAGGGACCTCAGTGTTCTGAAGATGCCAGTGCCATGGGATGACCACAAGAATAGCAGCGGCAGTGGAGTGAAGCCAGCTGGAGCCTGGAAGACAATCTGTGCTGCAGAGGTCAGAGCCAGAGAAGTGATCAAAGCCCTTTGGAGGAGCCCCAGAAGAATGTGAGTGAATTCCAGATAATTGGACATTGATAGTTTTTCTGCTGACCAAGACATTGTGATAATTTGATAGATGTTTGGTTTCATTTGGTCCTGTGCATAAGCAACTCATGATTGTCCCTCTTATAAATAGTTTTGCTGGTAAAGTGTTAAATTGTTTTGTAGAAATGAAGTAAATTTTTTTGATTAGCTTATACAGAAAAAGGATGAATTGTAGAAATTTATTTTTAGTTATGTATAAAATAATTGTTTTATGCACTGTTTGGTGAGGGTCTGCCTAGGTCTTGGAATTTTGTATTGTCTCCAGGTGTTGGATTTATGTGGGGGATGTTTGGTTGCTAATGATCTGTATATGCTATCAGGGGAGCACATGAGGAGTTCTGAATCAATAAAACACCTGAGCTGAGATGCTTGGGTTCCACTGTCTAATATGGTACTGGCCAGAATGTTGGTTCTCTCTGCTGAGGTCTGGCAGGGGTTCTACCTATGAATATGCCTCCTTGTAGTCCTTGGTGAGCCACCACAGCGACGTACAACTACAGTCATCCATCACTTTTGGCTCTTAAAATTTTTCTACCTCTTCTTACTAGATCCTTGGGTCTTGAGGTGAGGGCTTTGATGAAGATATTTCATTTAGGACTGAGTACTCCAAAGTCTCTTACTCTCTACACATTGTCCAATCATGGGTCTCTGTTCTCATCTACTGGAAGAAGAAGCTTCTCTGTTGAAGTCCAAGTAAGGCACTGGATATATCAGAATGTCAGTAGGAACCATTTTATTGTTTTGTTCCTTTAGGAGAACATTAGTGTTGGGTTTTCCCCAGGCTCGCGTCCTATCTAGGCTCAGGTTCTCGGCCACTCTTTCAGTGTTAGGTAGGTGTTCTATTTTATAGAGTGGGCTTTAGATCTTATTAGAAAGTTGTTGGGCCTTTGTGTCAGCTGCCTATACCTAGAAATATTTCTTACTGAGATCCTCAGTGACCCCACCACAACTGACCTGAATTCAGGTGGCCAACTTTCACTCTTCTTCCTGTCTGCCACACCACTCTCTCTAGGCTCCTCCCCATCCTGTAGCAGACTGCTTGTAGGACTTTCTCTTCCTTTCATCCCTCCATTCCCTGGGGGCTCTGCCAAACCTTGCTGTGGGCCTAGCATTTCTCCTTCTGCCTGTCCAGTTGTGTCAGCCACCTGTATATACCTAGAAACACTCTCTACCTTGCATCCCCTGTATTCATACCTGCCAGAGATTCAGGAAGGTGAATCATACTATCCTTCCCATTCTTCATTACAAACTCTCTATGCTTACTTTCAGCCCAATAACAACCTTCTTACAGATGTGTCTCCTCCCACCTCAATTCCAATCACTGGAGATTCCAACTTTTGGTTCAGACCTAGAGTCCCCCTAACTCTTTCATCCCTATCTGTCCAGATTCATTGCCTTACTGCAACCTTCTTACGGGATCTGCTCTTCCTATAATATCCAAACTCCCTGCTGTTGTGAACAGGAACCTCTTATCTTTTTCCTGGAGCTCTTCTCAGACTTTTCCCCTAGCCCACCTCTATTCATCTCTGACACCCACCAACATGCAGAAACTTTCCCTACCAAGTAAACCACAGTCATCACACTTTCCTAAGATATGGAGAGAGCAACAGAACCCAAGGAATGAGACTCCCACCCAACAAAGACAAGACCAGATATCAACACCTAGAATCAGTTCAATCATCCCAATCCCAGTTGCCTTGACACCAGCAGAAAAACACAATAATAGTCGGAATGATGTGTTTCCACCAGAACTCAGTAACCCTACTAAAGTGACCCTGAGAAATGTAACATAACTGAAGCACAAGACAAAGGCTGGAAAATAGCAATTATTAATATTTTCAAAGATTGTAAAAGGAAATGAATAAATCCCTTCATGAAATCGATGAAAATACAAACCATGGAATGAAATTATGATAACAGCTCAAGATAAAGAAAGAGAAATAGAATCACTAAAGAAAATCCAAACTGAGATAAAACTGGAAATGAAAAATTTAGGAAGTCACACCAAAACTCAGGAGTAAGCCTTGCCAACGGAATATAAGACATAAAAGAGAGAATCTTGGATGTTGAAGACAAGGTAGACAATATGGATACTTCAGTCAAAGAAAATATTAAATATAAAAAACCCTCAGGCACAAAATACTTTGGAAATTGGGAACACTATGTAAAGACCAAATTTAAGAATAACAAAATCAGAGGAAAAAGGGGCTGGGGAGTCGGCACAGTGTTTACCAGCACTGGTTGCTCTTGCAAAGGACCTGATTTCAATTCCCAGAACTCACATGGTGGCTCACAGCCATCTGTAACTCCAGTTCTTCTTCTGACTTCCATGGTACAAAACATTCATGCAGGCAAACCATTTATATGAATGAGATAAAGTAAAATAAGATAAAATAAATAAAAACACACCTTTTTTTAAAAAAGAGGAAGGGGAAGAAACCCAGGTTAGAGTCGCAGAAAATATTTTCAATAAAATTATAGAAGAAAATTTACCTAATCTAAAGGAAGAAGTGCCTATCATGGTATGAGAAGCATATAGAATACCAAATAGGTATGAACAGAAAAGGAAGTCCCCACGACACATAAGAGAAACACTAAATGTACAGAACAAAGAAAGAATATAAAAGTTTCAAGAGAAAAAGACCATGTAACATATAAAGGCAGATGTATTAGAAATAACACCTGACTTCTTCTCAATGGAGACTCTAAAAGCCAAAAGGGGAGGAGAGACTGGTAGACCCACAGTCCTTGGTCAGCCAGCCTAAATGTTCTCAGTGAGTTGTAGTTCCAGTGAGAGATCATGTGTCAAAAGCATTGATTTTGTCAAACGCACTTGAAGAATGACACTTGAGTTGACCTCTGACCTCCACACATATGTGCATGCATTTCTGCATACACACTCCAAAAGAAAAAAAATAATTAAGACATGTCCTAAACACTTATATTCTACTAAATCTTAATTTCTAAAGGAACATGAAAGAATTTCTAAACACATATGACCTACCAAGATTAAACTACGGTGATATAAACAATTGAACAGGCCTACAAAAGGCAATGAAGTTGAAGCAGTAATAATAATAATAATAATAATAATAATAATAATAATAGTAATAATAGTAATAATAGTCCAAATCCTAAAAGTCTACTACTTGAAGAATTCACTGTTGAACTCTACAAGAACTTCAAAGAATATCATCCCTTATAGGCTCATCCCCCAGGTGATTCTAGAACTCATCAAATTGACCATTGCATCCTAAAAAAATTCACTCCTTAATCTCCTAGGCACTGAAACGCCAAAACCAAAACCCTTGAAGTCCAAAATCCTGAAAGATCTAATTCAGGAAAAATAATTGTTAAATGCTTCAGTGCCGTGCAGTACCACTCGTCTGTAGTCTCAGATCTTTGTTGACTGAAGCAGGATCCTCATCAGAGCCCCACCTGAGAAACATCGATATTGTTTTCAAAAGAAAAAACTTTAAACTAAATTAAACACACACACACACACACACACACACACACACACACACACACACACACCTAGTTTGAGGGGCTGGAGAAATAGCCTAGTAGTTAAGAGTGATCACTACACTCCTATTGGGTGACTTACCTGTAACTTACCTGTAACTTACAGGCTTACCTGTGACTCCAGCCTCAGGGGATCCCACATTCATCTAGACTTCACGAGACACCTGCCCATACGCAAATATATACATAATTTAAAAAATAGTGAAAATAAATCTTTTTTAGAAAAATTAATATTTAAATAATATATAATAATAAAACCCTAACCCTAACCCTAACCCTCTTTACATGGTAAACCAGACAATAATAACATACACACGGCTGTGGTTTGAATGTCATTTGCAGAGGTCATGCATTGAGAGCTCTGTGTTCAATGGAAGGTTTGGCCTTTAAGAGATGGGGCCATGTCAGAGGTCATTAAATCAGTTCAGCACAAGCCCTTGAAAGACTTTGTGGCACCATAATTTCTCTGGTTTCCTGCTTCAAGATGTGACCTTCCCTTAGCATATCTACTTCTGACGCTGCTGTCTGCATTGAGCCACACGTGGACTGTATAGATCTTTGCCACACTGGACTTTCAGCATAAATACATCTAAAATTGCTTCTAATTATTTTTATAAAGCTAGTCTGCTGCCAGAGTTTTATTGTGATTATATAAATTGTAAAAATTAAATGAATATATCACCACAAAGATTTTGTAAGCACGAATATGCAGCTTTTATGAAAGCAAACAACGGCCAGAAGTGTGGTTGGATACTGATACGTGGGCTGAAGCAGGAAGTTTGGTTGTACGGTCAAAGATTTGGAAAGGGCATTATTGGAAAATTGTTGAGAAAATCATTTGTGGAGCGACTTTTTGCTAGCCATCTCCAAATAAGTAAAGAATGTAAAGTTACTTTTGTCTAAAGTAAATGCTCATGAAAAGGTGATCTCAGTGGAGGAAGATTAGGGGTCCAAGGGCCCTTTAACAGTAGCTGCCCAAGACCATCTGCGAATCAGATGTTTACATTACAATTCAAAACAGATGCAAAATTACAGTTATAAAGAGGCAGCAAAATAATTTTATGTTTGGGAGTCACCACAACATGAGGAACTGTATTAAATGGTTGTAGCATTAGGAAGGTTGGGATCCACTGTTGTAGAGCCTACATTCTGTCTACAATGGCCTACGCTGTTGATAGCAAACAACCTCTTTCCCCATATATCCTCGCTTTGCCCAGTGGCCCTATTAAAAAGTGACCACAGTGACAGGTATGGAAGTCAATGGGCTCAGCAACCTGGACTTCCACTACCATGATTAATTTGGATATGGCTGAATCTGAAATATACAAGCAACAGGAACGAACACTAAGCCTCTAATACACCACCATTCCCTGAGGAGACCATTTCATGACTTGGTGGTAAGTTGTCCTTTTAAAGACACAGTTACAGCATCAATTAGGTGGCAGTAGACTGTGGAGCTGGTGTAGGGTTCTCTAGAAGGTTGTAGATGCTCGGAATCAGCATTCTCATTCTTCCCAGTCTCCTCATGCGCATTCAAGACCTGCAGAGGTGCTTGCTGAGGGTAGTGGAATTATGGAATGGTGAGTAGAAGAAAGTAGTTATAAATGCCAATTGAGACCACATAACCAGTGATAGAAATGAGGATTGTAATTATCATGGGTGTTTCTGCTATATTTTTGAGCAATATTTTTTATGCAGATATATACATGTATTAACTGGATATTTGCGCTTTCAATTCTCTATTTCTTTACCATGTAATATAATATCAATTAGAATAAGTAAGCATTGTAAGTGAATTTATCATATTTAAATTGTGGAATAATAAAACACTGTATTCCTCATGGGATTTTGCTATCTATTCTGGTTGTGTGTGGAATATTAGGTAGGATTTAGACCTTGTTGGCATCTTCATTTAGAAATTAAACTAGGTATAAGAAAATATGACATTTTTTCAATGTGGCTGTCCACATGAGATTAAGTTGTGATAGTTTGGTTGTCTCCTTGATTGAATCTAGAATCAACTAAGAGACACGCCACTAGGTGGATCTGTGAGAGTATTTCCTGGAAGGATTTGTTGAGAGGGTAAGACCCTTTCCTAGAGAGATTAGCACTTTTGAGTGACAGCCCAGTCTTACAGAGAAGTCAGGGGAAAAAGGAATGCTGATTTTGCCCTTTGCAATGAGAAAAGTCATTAGGGCTAGAGAAGTGACTCACTGGTTAAAAGCACATATTGCTCTTGCAGAGGACCCACATTCATTTCCCAGCACCCACACTGGACGGCTCATAACCACCTACGACTCCAGTTTCATGTAGACCCCACACTTCTGGCCTCTGCAAGCAGCTGCATGCACATACACATACACAAATACAAACACATAAGTAAAAATAAAGTATTTTTATAGAAAAGTAACTAGTGTAAACATCTACTATTGGTTGAGGAAATTTAGATTTTTTTAGAGATACACATGCTATGCTACATGAAAATTAATACACATTGCAGAACCAAATATTTAAAAAAATAGATGCAGTGAATCAAATTATCTAAAAGTCTTACACAATTTACACATCCAGCACAGGAAACATTAAGATGGAATATATTATGAGGAATTATTTAAAAGCCACTAACAATTTATACCATTGGCTATATTTCCTGTACAAGGATTTCCTTGAAAAAATCTTCACATTGTCACTACATGACACTACTCTCTTAGTAATACTTTTATTAATAATTTGAGTTTCAGGGATTAGAAAGACGGTTCAGTGGTTAAGAGCACTGGCTGCTCTTCCAAAGGACATGAGTTCAATTCCCAGCACCACACGGCAGCTCACAACTGTCTGTAATTCCAGTTCCAGGGGATCTGATGGCCTCAAACAGACATACATGCAAAACACCAATGCACATAAAATAAAAGTTCATCTGTGCATATCAGAGGACAACTTGGGGGAATGACTTTCTCCTTCCACCTTGCTCAGTGTGATCTTTGCTGCTCTTTCTCCTGCTCTGCATACTCCATTCTAGCTGACCTGTGAGAATCCAAGAAGCTCTCCTGTCCTGTCTCCCATCTTGCCATAGGAGTGCTTGAATTAGAAACGCAGTGCAGTCTTACCTGACCTCCACCCCTCTTATGAAGCTCTTCTGCAGTAGGACTGTGATTTGGATGTATGTAGATTTTCAGGAAGTTCAACATTTAAGGTATCAAACTTTGAGATGCCAATGCTGAGTTTTGTTTTTGTTTTAGATTTATTTGTATTTATGTGTATGGAAGTTTGCCTGCACGTATGTCTATGTACAGGATATGTGTGCAGTGCCCACAGAGGACAGAAGAGGGCATTGGATTCCCCCATAACTGGAGTTATGTGTGGTTGTTATTCACAGTGTGGTTGCTGAGAATCAAAGCCGGGTGCTCTGGAAGAGCAGCAAGTGCTCTGAACCTCTGAGTCATCTGTCTAACCCTAAGTACTTTCACACTTTGAGATTTTGACCCTTTATATCAGCGTTTAGGATTATGATGTCCAGCTTGGTGCATCTCGAGCTTATAAGCTCCAAAATGAGAAGAATAACAGAAAAATGAGTAGATACGATGAAGATACAGAGAATCGAGAGGAGAGGTTAGTGATGTGTGACTATACAGAGAGGCTTCCAGCTGCTGTCCAGAAGTCCAGGGGTTTAAAGATTCAACAGTGTTTGTTAGCTTTGTAAGTTAGGAGGCCATGTTGCCCTCACTGTGGACTTCGATGTAGAGATAGGGTGTTTCAGAGGAGAGCCACATACAGATTATTCTTTTCACACTTAGACTGGGAGAAAATTGAAAGCTGAGTACAAGAGACTTTTTAAAAACCTGTTTGTCTAGATTTGTAAATAAATAAAGATAAAGATAGTCCAAGATTTCCAAAACGTTGAGATGACTCTAGAAAGTCCATCAACAGATTCCTAAATTAACTCGTACTTTATTTTTCTATCATGCCTCTCTTAGCATCTCTAAGTCGCTAATTTTAATTTCTAAAATAGGATCCTCTTCTGACCTCCTCAGACACATACGCCACAGACACATACATATACGTAAAATTAAAATAATGATACTTTTAAAACAGAAAACAGAAAGAGGCATGAGAGAGAGGAAGGGAAGGAAGGAGGGAGGGAAGACGTAAGGGGGGAGGGAAGAAAGGAGGGAGGGACAGAGGGAGAAAAGAAGGGTTCTGAGTAATTATGGAACAGGCCTCCTGATTATAGCTGCCCAGAGATGTTGGGCAGACTCAATGACCACTGGCTAGGGGCAAGGTGACCAGAGGACACTGGGGCCTGAGGAGGTAGGTCGGTGTGTCCTAGGATGCTATTCCCAGGGCCAACGCAGCAGACAGCCTGTCTTAAGAAAACAAACAAACAAACAAACAAAAAAAGCAAAGGAAAGGTACTTAAGGTTGACCTCTGGCCTTTACATTCACAGAATGCACGTGCACACCCATATTTGCATAGCCCCATAGAGAGCTGCATACATAAAGTTAAGGAAAAATAAGGCTATAAAGCTAGCTCGGTGATAGACTACTTACCTAGTAAAAGCAAAACCCTGGTTTCAAATCCTGACTTAAAAAAAAAATAAAAAAAGGTAAATAGAAGTTAATCTGCAATCAACACATAAATGTGTCCTTAAGTCGGTTTTACACATCGGATGTGTTCAGTTAAGATTTTATTAACCAACGCAAAGAACATTGCTGCATTCAGTTTATTGATATTTAGAAAAATCAACAGACCCGCCTTCAGGTTCACTTAACGATCTACACTTTGTGCTTCGCTCCTGGTACGAAAGCACAAGACATAATTCAGACATGATAAACCTATGTCAAATGGTAGTCACCTACCACTGGTCAAACAGAATACAAGTAACAAAGAGAGACAATTCTTTGCTAGAGCTGACATCTGTTGAAATAATCTTATCTAAATTGCAGAAGCAAAGATTCGTTTACAATGTGCACTTGAGAGCAGGAGTTGAAGGCATCCCTGATCTAACCAGTAGTGACAGAGGTCTTGACAGAGGGCGTGCTTTGTTCCTTCTCCGTCTTGGCTCTTTTGGTGCTTGGACATATAAGAAATCTTGAACACTTGATGATGGCCAAAGCATGGGTGCACTGTCCAAGATTCCTGGCTCTGGTTGTTTGTTCTTAGTCTAGCTCTTACAAGGGCAATAGTAAACAGAGGCATACATAGTTTTTAAAACAGGAAAAAGATGTTTTAATGATTTTTAGAAGCACAGAAGCATCAAAATAATCACATTTTCTTTGTAAAAAAAATAAATAAATAAATGTAAGGAGATTTGATTCAAACTGCAAATGAGAATTCCCTAACAACTAGGACCGGTTGATGCTCTTAAAACCCACGAGCTGTCTTTGTGTTTTAATTGACTCCTTCACGGATGAGGGAAAGCTCAGCCCTTCATCCCTGCTGTTTGACACCTCTGAGAGCTTTTGTACTGTTCCAGTCATGTTGCTACAATGCTGGCAGAGAAACTGAGCGGTGCACAGTTAAACAAGAGGAAGCTCCTTTGGCAGCCACTAGCTGCCCACCCGGACCCGAGTAGACTGCGGGGACCCGACAGCTCCACTCTGCCAGTGATGCTGTTGTCCGTGACGTTTCTGTACTTGCTAGTTCGATCAGAGCTGAACAATAACTTTAGCTTCCTTTGCTTTCTTTTCAGTCCTTACTTTTTTTTTTTTTTTTTTTTTTTTTTAAGTGAGCTAAGAAACAGCAGGAAAAAAGGAAGTTGTCCAGGCAGTAAGTGATATGGTTTTGCCTCACTGAAGACAGGCAGCCCAAAGCTCAGGCTTTTTTTTTTTGCCCACAGCCTTCTTTTTCTCAGAGCCTAACATCCTATCTCTTCCTTGTTCTAACCTTTGATTTGCCTCCACTGTGCAGTGGAACTTCAAAATTCATGATTGTAATTTAATTTACCTTTCTAATTTTACATTTAATTTACAGAATGATTTAATGTGCATCGTTTTATGAGGCATAGAACATTCATGATGAATGAAAAGGTTTCTTCATAAAAAAAAAAACAAAACAACAACCTCCTTACCAGTAACATAAAAATCTCAGTTTGATTTTAACTCATTATAAATAAAAGAGTTATATTTTACTTAAATAGGTACAGTTAGCTTAAAATGAATTTTATATATTTAACCTCATTTAATGTTTACAATATATTATAATCCAGTTAAAGCTAATGTCCTTCTATTTTGCAGGAGGGAGAGCAGAGATGCAGCGAGAGTCAACAGGTTTCCAGGCACCATTCCCTTGGGAAACCAGTAGCATGAATTTAGGAAGTCAAGCCTAGGTGTTTCTTCATCCGATTATATGCTGACAAAAAATGACTTGCATTGTCTTGGTCTCAGGGTGTAATTATTTTTATAGTAGAAGGTAGGGTGATTTCTTTAAGGAAATCAAAATTATGAGTGTGTATATGTTAGAATAGAATTTCCCACATGAAACCTTGCGTCAGCGGCCCTGAGAATGCAGTACGTGTCGTCCCCACTTATATCGCCGCTGTAGATAGTTTATCACACGTTGTAACTTATCTCAGGCCCTCGGTTCCATCTTAAGACTTGTGGCTGAAGTGGCATTCAGAAAGCAGAGGTGAGGGGTGAGTGCAGAACCATCCAACAAGGCTGCCCTCTACCAACACGCGCATCAAGGATGTGACACGAGGTTGGCCTATGAATACGACTAGCACAGCCTGGTAATATGTGTACCTAAGGCTCATGCTACCATAAGAACATGAATTAAGCTCCAATTGCTTGGAAAAGGCAAGTGACCGCTGGTTCGTGTAGGTAAACTCTTCTCCATTTGGACACTGTATCTCTCCACACGTTGACCCCACCCTCAGACTAGTTTGACTTTTCCAGGAGGGTCATAGTGACAAACGCCTGTGAAGCTCACACTCTCAGATGTTCACTTGTCAGAAAAGAGAAACAGCCCAACAGACTCGTGATTACACTTATAAAAAGTGCATGTTGGGAGAGCTCCTGATTTTCCCAGTTTGTGTCTTGTGCCTAGCTCTGAAGCAAGCTGCATGAAGGACTTTAGCCTCCACAGTTGTCCAATTTGAGTTAGATGCTCGTTTTCGCACCAGTGAAAACAGACCCAGGTGAGGGTGTAAAGTCTGATGGTGTCTGATGGTGGTGTGATGAGTATAAGTTCTCCTTGCCCTCCAGATGGAAGAACTGTGAGTAAAGAGCCAATCAGATCAGAGGGTCCACTGCCAACCTTGAAAATCCTCTGTATTCTTTTCTCCAGTGGGTTCACATTGAGCAACGATAGGAATTTGCACCAAATATTTGGTTTTTACCCTTTTTTAATATGACAACATTTCTTCATTGACAACCAAGTTTACATAGATCGTCCCGAAGATATAGAATACATCAAAAATAAATTATCCTCAGAAAACAGCAAGCCCTAACATAGAAAGTTGATTATTCTAGTAGCTGTAAGATAAAGCTCCATGGAGAGACTCTGGGAGCTCTGATCTGAGCGAGCCCTTCTGTCAGAATGGTGAGGGGTACGTTCTGCAGTCCACTCATCTGAGATGGAAAACATTGGTAACACTTATCTTCAAGTGTTGTGAGGACGACGTGAGATTATTTCACTAAGCAGCTAAAACAAGGACACACAGCAAATGTTCTAAAAGTACTCACTTATACTGCTATTGCTGCAAGGAAAATGTTAAAGCTCCAGCTTGACATTGATGAAGGCTCACGGTTCCTAAGGCCTGTGGCATTCTGAGATGTCAACAACATAAGGCAAAAATCATGGTGTGTGCCTAAGCCTGCATCTCACCTCCCGTGCTGTGAGGTAGTTTAAACTACAATAGAACGAAGAGAGCTACGAAGAGACACAGTGGCAGCCTCGTCCTCAACAATGGGAAATAAAACTTGGCTGTGCGTGCAAGTGCTCAGGAAGGCTTTCATCTCCCGGGAGGAAAGTTCCCCTTACTGAGTGGATCCTGAAATCACAGTTCAAGTATCTACAGCCATGGCTAGCAAGACCAGTCTGTAGCCTTACTTGTTGCCAGTAAAATAAGGGTGGACTACTAGTGCTCAATATGTTGTTGATCTGTCACTAAACTCAGAATCCAGTTTTAATTTCACATTTCATCTAAACACCATTATCAAACAAGATCTCATGTAAATTTCAGTACGACCCAATGATGAGAGCAAGATTTTGGCATTTGAGGAATGATCAGGGAGACTAGATATATTATGATGCAGATGATAAGCAGAAAACCCAGAATTCAAATGGGTCAGCTTGCTCCCCAAGCTCATGCTTCATGTTTGAATGCACGGAAAGATGCCTGATCATGTGTCCTAGTAGAATAAAATTAGAGGGGCTGGCTAACTGGTTGATGACAAATCAAAAAAATGCAAAAGCTACATGAATGGCTGGCCGTAATACAGTTGACCCCTGAACAACACAAAAGTTGAAGGCACTGAGCCTTATGTGGTGAAACAATATCTGCCTATAACTCTTCAAAAATAGTGCCAACAGGCTTTGGTTAACTGGAAGCCTTACTGCTGATGTAAATGGCCAGAGAACCTGTTTTGTTTACATGTATTACATGTACTAAAAACTATGCAAGGCATTGAGCAGCTGCTTCTCACTGCACCATGTGTAATTTGCTGGAGAGATAGACTGCTCCCTCAAGAATCTTCAGCATTGCAAGGTATTTCATTAAAGTTCACCACAATAATGATGAAGGGGCACACTATAGAATCAAGTACAGTAGTGTCTTATGTGTGACAGCTTATTCTCTGCATTTATGCCTTAGTATTGCATCTTTATAATTGTTTAAATTTCCCTTGAAGTACCAAGCAACATCTGTGTATGTGTAAGTTCTGTTACATTGATAGATTTTAGTATACTTCAGGATGGAGAGTGATAAAATAGACTATTTTCTCCTCATAGTTCATACATTAGGAACATGCTTTTCTCTTAAAAACCTTCTAAGGCTATAAAGTTTATGTGGCAGCTGTTTCAAGTTGTTACAAATATCTTTCTAAAAATCTATATGTAAGTGCTGACCAAACATGGTTCAAAGGTCAACCTACGTACAACAAAGCCAACTGAATTAATGCATGGTTGTACACATCTATAATCCTAATATTGGGAAAGTTGAGGCAGGAAGATTGCAATTTCAAGACCAGCCTGAGCTACATAAAAGGATTAAAAAAAAAGGTCAAATATAAAGTCTTACAGTGAAGTTGAAAAAAAAATCAATTGCACATTTATAAGACAGAGAAAACTCTCACTCAACCATACAGAATGCTTCTTTAAAATTTCCTCGTCATTTTATTTAACAGAAAGGTTAATTTGAGTCCAGAATGTAACTAAGACCTTAAGAAAGCCAATGTAAATGTTGACTGTTTTAACAGAATATTACTCAGGTCAATAAAATCAACAAACTCCAATGAGCCATGCAGAATTACAACTAATGTTAAGTGCTTAACTTTAAGAACAAACAGAAATAAAAAAAAATGTTACCCAACACACAAATAGAGTCAAAGATAGAAATTACACGATCACCTTCTTAGACACAGAAAAAGCCTTCGACAAAATCTAACATTCCTTTATTATGGAAGTCACGGAGAGGATAGGGATGGAGACAGCCTACCTCAACATAATAAAGGTTGTACACCACGAACCTGTAGTCAGCATCATATTTAATAAAGACGGACTCCAAAGTTCCCATTTCAATTAGGAACAAGGGCAAGGCTGTCAAATCTCACCACTCTTATTCAAGATAATGCTTAGAGTCTTAGCAGCAGCAATAAGACAAGAAAAGGAAAAGGTGATCTAAAGATATCACTATTTGCAAATACTGTGATTCTTTACATACGAGTCTTGAAACATCACACCAAAAAGCACTGAGGGTTGATAAATGCTTTCGGCAGAGTTGTGGTATACAAAATTAAATCAGCAGCCTTTCTATACACCAAAGACAAACAGACGAAAACCACTGTAGAAACAATCCCATTCTCAGTAGCTTCATACACAAAATAAAGTTCCTGGGAATAAAACTATCCAAGGAGATGAAAGGACTCTGCAAAGAGAATGTGAGAACTCTGCAGAACAAAACTGAGCGATTCTTCAGGAGCAGAAATTGCAAAGACAGTATGAAACTTGTTATGGAGGCACCAAAGGCCAACAATAACCAAAGCATCTTGGGTGAAAAGAACGCTGTGGATGCTAGCAGCACAGCCCATTTTAAATTATATTGTAGAACGCTAGTAATGAAACTCTCCTGGCACTGGCAAAACACAGATGGAAAGGTCAGTGGAGTGAAACTGAGAACCCAGGTATTAGTCCGTGGAACTAAAGTCACCTGATGTTTTATGAAGATGCCAAAATTACACAATGGAGAAAAGGCATCATCTTCGACAAATGGCTTTCTGAAAACGAAATTTCATCGTGTAGAAAACTGAAACTAGATCCTTAGCTCTTACTCTACACAAAACCCATCTCTGCATATATCAGGGACCTCAACTTCAGACTTGATACCCTGAAACTGCTAGAGTATCAAGTAGGAAGCACTTTCCAATTAATAGGCATAGATGAGGACTTTCTGAATAAGACTCTACTAGTATAGGGTGTACCTTAGTTGGGGGAAATATGGTGGGATTTGGAGGGGAAAATGGGTGAAGTAAGACCAACAACCAAAAATGAGACCTTAAGAAACTTTAAAATTTCTGTAAAGTTGAGGGAGAAAATACATCAATGCACTGTATTCTGCAATCCTGACCTACCAGACAAGCTGTGCCTGCAGAAGTGATAGTGATATTAGCTGTTACGGAGAAAAAAACTGCTTTCTATAGGACTCAAGGGCTGCTCCACAAGAGGGAATTCATGCTTGGTACTGTAGTCCTGGTCAAAAGTCAATGCCTGTAGAGGTCAAAGGCCCTGGGGTATGATCTACTATAGTTATTTTTCTAAATGATCATGTTGTCAAATTGCCTTCTGAATATGTATTTTAATACTCATAGTCCTGGTCTGTTGTCCACCTTAGTCACAGAAGCTTCTTTCTGAAGAGGACAGCTATCAGTGGACAGATGTGTAACTGATGGAAATGGCTAGAAGAAGAGTTCTCATCCCTAAACAGGATGTCTATATGAATCCCACCACCGGCAAGGCTCAGACAACATTGCAGAAGAGGAGGCGGAAAGAATATAAGAGCCAGTTGACAGGGAGGGATGCTGTGGGATGCTGTCTTCTGGGCATGACATGGTTGAGGAAGTCAGAAATTCAAAACAGCTGTGTTCAGCATCACAAGACCTACACAAGATCAAGCCAGCCCCAAATCTAAAGTAGATGATCCCTGAGTTCCACCCTTTAAGGTGGCCGTAGATAGTTGCTGGAAGAGGGAGAATTATTACATTTTATGAGGAGTGGCCAGTGGTAGGTTTCCCATGCACTGATGGCCCCATACCCATGCACATATGGTCAGCTCTAACTGTACTTAGTGGAATATCAAAAAAATGTCATAATTTGGAGAGAGCCCTGGTGGGTGGAATATGGTAGGGTGTGGAGGGTCAATAGATGATAGGCATGGTTGTATTTCACTGGTACATTTACGCAATTCCTGAAAGCAAAGAAAATAATTTTAAAGGACACTAGTGAGTTTAAAGTGCACATGAAGAGTACAGCAAGACTACCACAACATGACCACAGATGAGAAATTATCCATCAAACAGGGACGTGTTGGAAGTTTAGGGAGGAAACCTGAGGGGATGCGGAGATGTCTAACAGGTGTCTCAGGACCCTGAAAGACTTGGTACTGTTTTACCGAATACAGAAAATATAGTCTGATAGGCACAAGCCACAGTAAACTTCAATTCAGTGTGAAGATGAACTGCCCAGCTTCTCAGCAGGGGAAACGCTTTCACACCAAACAATGAGCTTTGTTCATTTATTTTCACAATGCACGTTCAAAGAAAAGCCAGGCCAAGCGTGATAGCGCAGGCCTGTAATTCTGGCACTTGAGAGATTGAGACAGGAGGATTGCTGTGGGTTTGAGATCAGCCTGGGCCATGGAATAAAAACTTGCCTTTTATTAATTTTTTTTTAAAAAGCACCAGATGACTATTCGGTAGGATTCTATCAAATAGATTGCTGAAAACTACCCATCAAAGAGCCTTATACAAGGAAATCAAACTAAATAGCCTTTCTAAATTTTAGATAAGAAAACACTTATCTTGCCCAATTATATTTCCTCATGATAAATTCTACCGGGAGTATTAATATTAATTAATAATAATACTATTAATAATTATTAGCATTTAGTTATTTAATTATTAGTATTTAATTAGTATTAATATTCTGCCATCATTCTGTTCCATTCATCAATATTCTACAGCATAATCATATAATATTTTGGTAAAATCATTTGAGCTGTCTCCATTTGAATTTTTCTACTACAAGTACAAAGATACGCTTTGAGTCTTTACTTAAAAAAAAAAAAATCACCCATGGCTGTGTTTCTCAATCAAAAAGTAATTTGTTGCACGTCTCTCCAACTCGTGTTGAAAAAAAGACTTGAGAATGAGTATTACCATGCAAACTTAAAGTTTTAGCCAACTACTGATGACTAATATTAATTCTTATGCATTTGCCTCTGTCACTCAATTACTGACTGCATGGTAGGATTGCAGGAATCAAGAATTTCACTTGAAAAATGAGCCTACAGCTTATGAAAATTACTTGATTAATCTTAAAGTTGCAGGAAAGCAGAGTTGAGCCATTTTGAGTATTTGTAGAATCTGAAAGTTAATGTTTAATGTTGCTGAAGAAAAGGTGGAGCCATTTTCCAAAGCCATAAACACTGACACATCAGTCTTCACGGACATTGCTGGATGGTGGCAGCTCCACAGTTGGCTCAGTGCCTTGAGGCCTGGCACACCCGGGGAGTGTTGTAAAAGCTGCCTAACGCACAGCCTGGCGTGTGTGCCCACTTTACAGCGAGCAATAATCTTAAAGGAACATACAGTACCTTCCAGGAAGCGTTTTCAGAAGATCAGTTGTAAATCCTTAGGAATACAAGCCTCTTTTTTACTACATTTTTACTAATTAAGAAACAATAGCAATTGTTTGAAATGCTACAACAGGTAGTGATTATAGATTAGACTACTTTAACATTTTCACTGAAATGTTTTAGACGCTAAACTTGACGGTGAGATCACAAAGATATGACTGGTATCTTGACTGATAAACTTCTTATCTTTGAAATGCTCTTCTACAATTTTTCAGTCTGTAGTTGTCAAATTGCCATATCGCATTTTACACTAGGAATGAGTAAGGGGCTTTCTTCTGTATATACAGTATTATACCACTTGTGAAAGAACTGCTGAGAATATTTACACCTGATTTTTTTTTTCCAAATGAAAATGCTGAAAGAATTTTTTTATTTTAAAAATCCCTGAATTATATCAACACAAAGAGCTCATTGCATACCAGCGGTAATTTGACCTTTTGACTTGACTTCGTAATTAAAGGATGATTAATCTGATAATACTAGATAACTTTTTGCTTGTTGGAGGTGAGTGAACCATCTGTCACATTCTTAAGAGTCAACTCCCCACCAGAGATAACACTCAATTTGGGGGAGATTTTAGTCCGGCGGGGTTGGAGGTGGTCTCCCTTAAATGTGGACTTAGATAAGGGAGTGAGGTAGATAGTTACTGACTTAAAATTGTTTGATACCAAACCTTTGGGAGGTAAAAGTGTTTTAAACTTACTCTACTGCCCCCCTCAGATGAGGAATGTGGGGGAGGGGTGAGAGAAGAGCTGGGGGCCTGCAGGGGGTCTGAGACACTACTGTCCCCTCAAAAAAATCCAAGTCCAAATACCCACATAACTCCTGGTTACTGAGGTGGGGGTGCCTCATAGGAATAGGTGACATTGCTCTGAAGTCAGAAAGACTTTGAGAAATTGGGCTGGACATCAATCATAGGCTCATAGGCTAGGGAGCCATAGGAAGCGGTACTTCATGGAAGCAGAAGGGGGCTATGGGCCTGTGGAACCTAGGCATGGTGGGAAGACAGAGACCTCCCAACAGCAAAATTAAGAAAAATAAATTGTCTGGGAACCAATCCTTGCTAATTTGAAAATAAAATTACTATTGATGCTGTTAAAAAAAAAAAAAAAAAAAAAGGAAGAAGAGGAAAAGGAAGAGAAGGAGGAGCAAGAGGAGGAGGAGAAGGAGAAAAAAAGGAGTAAGAGGAAATGAAGGAGGAGGAGGAGGAAGAGGAAGAGGAGGAGGGCGAGGATGAGAGCGAGGAGGAGAAGAAAGAAGAAGGCGAAGAAGCAGAAAAAGAAGAACAGAAGGATTAAATATTCGTGGAGATTTTAGTAAACATGCCCATGCCCATCTCTGCAGTGCACCCTAAGGTGTCAGAATAACTCTTCTACTAGGCATATAATGCCTCTTAAGTTCTTTCAAAAATATTTATTATTATTATTATTATTTATTATTATTATTTTATGTGTTCAATGTGTATGTGTGTGTGTGTGTGTGTGTGTGTGTGTGTATGTGTGTGTGTGTGCATGCGAGCATGCAGATGTACACAATTGCCAAGATGCATGTGTGGAGGTCAGAGGACATCTCCTAGTTTCCAGTTGTCTTCTTCCAGCTTTGCATGGGTCCTGGATATGGAGCACAGGTACACGACTTCTCAGTACATGTTTTACTACTGAGCTATCCCACTGACCTCCCTTATATCTCTAATCCATCGACAAAGGCAAGTCATAGGGCTGAGGCTAACATGGGCTGAGGAGCTGTTTGTCTCATGAAGGAGGGAAATGAGCAAAAGTAAATTCTTGCTGTTATCTAACCTTTTGTAGTACCACGATCCACCCATCATGTACTCTATCTTGCCTGCTTATCATTAGCCCATCTGGACGGGTCACCAGGAGCATTGTTTGTCTCTGCAGTTATCTGTCCTCTAAAGCACACTGGTCTCTGTGTGCCTTGTGCTCGCTCTTTCTCCATGCTCTAAACAATGGCAGAGCTTCTCTACTCTCAGATCCCAAACGATGCTTGGGATTCTACTTTCTCCCCTAGTTAAGTATGTCTAGTCAACAATACTGAGCCAGTTCATCATTTATCCGCATCTTATTTTATACTGAGTGTTTTATACCTTAGTCTTGAGCTGAAAGTCTGACAGGCACTTGACATATGTTACCCTTGTTTTAATCCTTACAACTGCCTTAGGCAGCAGGTACTGTTAATTCTCTCTGCTCTTTGATGGGGAAATTAAGATTAGAGATAATATATTCCCTAAGGCCATGGTAATAATTTATGGAAGAAAACCATTCAGGTTTGTTTTATTCCAGAATTCTCTGTCCTGGAAGTTTGTGTCCTGTATTGCTCTCCTTGTTGCTTATTTGTATTCAGGATAAGAGATTTTTTAAGAGTGGCACCACTTAACAAGAAGAAGCCAGTTGATTGGTCAAACTTCTTGCTTTGATGTGATTGAAATGCTACTAGTGTAACCACTTTTTCTTTGTAATACTTTAGATAACGTATTATATTAAGTATTCCATATCAAATTTTTCTGACTAGAGTAAAAACCGGATTTACTTGAGGATGGTCAATGGTTCTTTCAAAGCACATGACAGCACCACTTTGACCTACATGCAGTCATTCTTCACTCTTTTATGCCAGAGTTAGATAAAAATACATATAAATTAGATTAATATTGGATATTTAAGTTGTTGGTTACTAAAATTTGGCTTGACTGTCTTATTTTTGAAATAAAAGATAGCTAGGAAAATTGTGAAGGATAAATTGCTAAATAGTGGAGGGGAAGAAGTCTTGCTTTGGTTTCAGTTCTGTATTTGAAGTGAATACAAAGACACTCCTTACAAAGGGAATAGTCATTTAGTGAATGTTAAATTCATTAGGGAATATAATATTTGAAAACATAATTTTGACTCTGTACTCTGCATTTGGCTTGACTGTGGATTTAAAACTGCTTCAAAATAAATCTATATAGTGCTATTAGATTTTGAAAAAAATCTTGAAAAACATTTTGAAAAAAAAAAAAGAGAAATCTCTCGCCTATAGTCTCTTGACTATTAGCCAGTCTCAAAGTCTAGTGGTTTGTATGGCTGGAATATGTTCAAGTCTACCTATCTAATATTAAATCTAGTAAAAGGCAGGTATCACTGTGCTGTGTGAGGATTGCATGTCACTACTGTCAGTAAATGATACAAATCCTTTTGGATAACCCACTCTGAGGGCTCTTACCTGCCCCTTGCACAAAAAAGGTACTTGGACAGACTCATGGTTCTACGTGTTCTATGTGTAACTAATTAAAACTATGTGTAAGTAATTAATAAGTCACAACTAAGTTCCAATATAATACTTTGTCATAAAAAGTTCATTTTTTAAAAAAATTAAGATGTTGATAGTTGTTTGCCTTTTAAGTTGAGATTTACAAATATGGTTTTCGCATCCATATCTCCTACCCAGCTTCAATTTTATGTCTAGCAGGCTGTGTCTTCTTTTGTGTAATTGTTTCTTAGCTCTTTATTGGTATCTACTTCTCTGGCCACCTTAACGACCTTGATGTGAACAAGTTTCCTCTCTTTCAGTCCCCATATTGTGTTAACCTTATTCATACTGACTCCCACTGTTGCTTGGAGAGCTCAATTAACTTAAGGTAACCCTTTAGAGCAAAAGGGTCTTCAATGTCATGTTCTTAAAACCCCGAATACTTCTTACACTGATGCAAATGAGTAATCTAATATTAGGCTATGTGCTCTCTCAGTTACCACATTAATTTTTAATAATGATTAATATCTTTCTGGTTTAAAGATTACCCTTGGGCATGATTCATCTGGAGAAAAGACCAAGTGACATGGGGACAGCTTTTAACAAGTCACGCAAACCACCTTGCACACAGGGCTGGAAAATGCAGAAGAGTGGAAATCTAAGCCGTCCATTTTTAGGGGCATTTGGACTTCAGTGCTTGGACATTGGACAACAAATAGAGAGCCATCTTGTAAAATGAGCAGGGAAGGCAAAAGAACATTCTTACAATGTTCTGAAGAGTCCTCAGCAGAAAGCGTAGGAGAGGTGTAGAGAAGTGGATCAGTAGCCTGTGACCTTGGAAAATGGTCAAACTTACTGTAGCAGTTCAAATAGTTGTTCATAAATTTTTCATATAAGCATGGCACAGAGAGATAGAACAAAAGGCCAGGGGAGGTTAGTGTGCATGAAGCCATCGCTCAGATCAAGTGCAAGCATTGAGAGGAAGGGAGACCAATCAATCCAGAGCAAGTGTGTCAGGACAAATCTTCCTTTTACCTTCTCCATCATTGGCTCTTAGCACAGTTACACCTTATTTCATTCAGACACTACAGTGGGGCAGTTTTATCTTTACATTTTTTACAATGATGTTTAGAACTGTTTGGGGTTCATGCCATGAAAGACTGCATCCTTGAGAACACCTGCCCTTGCTGTTAACCGATTATTATTAAGCAAGAGCAAATGTCATGAAGTCAGTTACAATAAAGTGTAAATAAAAAAAGTTTATGGCAGGGTGTGTAAAGTTAAAAAAAAAGAAGAAGAAGAAAATTGAAATTAATCACCCAGGCGAAGTGATGGCAGATCCAAAGGTCGCTGTTTTATTCACTTAAATACTCTATTAGAAACTTTGATCAAAAGCTGTGCTCAGGTTTCAAGATCTTGGGCTTCATGCTATCACTTTTCATTGTGTTTTGTGACATGATTACATTACTTAAAATGTGTTTGCAGATATGGCGAACGTTTCTCCATGAAGAACCTGAGTGGTGGTCTTCGGGGTCCTGAGGTGTCAGACTTCTTTGGCAGCTGAACATTATTCCCTGGGACAGGGGTTTTCTACACTCACCTGAATTACGTGTTTATTTACTTGAGAAACAGGGTTTCTTTGAATATTTAGTAAGAAGGGGATTTGGTCCCTTTCTTACCATCTCTGTACTCTGTCATACATGCCCTTATTTTCTCTGGGAACTAGAGACAGTTTACAGTTGAAGGAAGGCTAGAATTCCATGTACTTGTGACAGCTGTTTATGAGACACGCATTACAAGCCAAATAGTGTGCCGAATGCTTCAGGGGGACAAACATGCGTTTCTTGTCGTTGGCCGTGTCCACATGTGGCTCTGGAGAGGGCAATTAGGCCCGCCATCATCTCTTCTATTCACTATTATCTAGCTTAAATAAGCATAAAATCTAAGAAGAAGCACTGTACCTGATTCTTACAAGCATCTTCTAGGAGCTAAAGAGCACAATATTCCTACCAACATCAAGCTCTGAACACTATGGTTATTTCTCAGCTTTCCGATCTTAGGGTTTACATCTAAAAAGCATAGAGTCCAGTGAAAGAGGAAAACTGAGCTCACGCACGTACATATACACACACCATAACACATACACACACTACACACCACACACACATACACACCACACTCACATACATATCATATAAATACAAACCACACAGATACATATCATACACACGCAGACACAAAAACACTACACACATGCAAACACACATATGCACACATACACATCTCCAAATACATTCAACCACATATACACTTCTGTTCATTTTTTGTTTGTTTGTTTTGATTTTGCTTTTGCTTTTTGTTTTTTGAGACAGGGTTTCTCTGTTGTAACTCTGGCTCTCCTGGAACTCACTTAATTTTTGCTCATAAAGAGAACAAGTAGAAACAGTTCTTTCCATGGAAAAACATTAGTCTAGTATAAGTAATATTACTATAATGTAAATCTTAGTTTAATATAGAATTAATTCTCCTGGAAAAAATAAGTGAATTGATATTTTTTAAATGATCGTATATGGATTTTTCCTTTTGCTTTATTTCCTTTTATTTTATTAAAAATGGATTATTTTCTCACATAATATATCCTACTTATGGTTTCCCCTTCCCCTTCTCCTCCAACCTCCTCCCCTCCTCCATTTCCATCCATATCCACTCACTTTCTGTCTCTCATTAGAAAAGAATGGACTTCTAAGGGATAATAATAAAATATTAAAAACATTAAAAAATGCAATAACTTAAAATAAAAACTATCATATCAGAGTTGGACAAGACAAACAAACAGAAAGAAAAGAGCCCAAGAGAAGGCACAAGAATCAGAGACCCACTTGTTCACATACTCAGGAGTCCCACAGAAACACTAAACTGGAAGCCATAATATTCCAGCCTCTGGTACAAGCTGAGTGTACATTAGCACAAGGTTACCACCATGTACATCATATTGCTATTCTAAACTTATAAAAATGAAAGTAAAAGTTAAATTAACTCTTTCAAAAAGTGCACATCAAAATTATCCACCCATGATTAAGTTGGCTTCATCCCAGAGATGCAGGGATGCTTCAACATATGTAACTCAATAAATGTAATCCACCACATATAGGCTCAAGGAGAGAAGCTAGATGAACATTTCATAAGATGCAGAAGAGGCCTTTGAGAAAATCTAACATTCTTTCATGACAGAAGTACTAGATATTCTAAGGATACAGGAGACATATCTCACAATATGTATAGCTAACATGCTAAATGGAGAAAAACTCTAAGCATTTCCATAAAGTTAGAAAGAGGACACTGTCTCCCTCTTATACTATACAGTGTTTGACTTCTCATCTAAAGCAATAAGACAAGTGAAGGATTAAAATGAGAAATAAATAGGAAAGGAAGAATTTAAAGTATCCTTATTTGCAGTTAATATGATATTATACTTTGGAGCAACCTTCCTAATGTTGCAACCCTTTAATACAGATTCAATGTTGCGATGACCCCCAACCATAAAATTATTCTTGTTGCTACATCATAACTGCAATTTTGCTACTGTTATAAATTGTAATGTAAATATCTGATATGCAGATGGTCTTAGGTGACTCCTGAGAAAGGGTCATTTGACCCCCAAAGGGGTCGTGACCCACAGGTTGAGAACCACTCTACTATAGACTCCCCCAGAAAATTGTTGTGGAAGTTTATTTTTAGTTATGTTTAAAATAATTGTTTTTGTGCACTTAAAGGGATGCATAGGCCTTGGCATTTTGTATTGTCTGGAGGTGTTGGATTTCTGTAGGGGATGTTTATAGCATGTGCTATAAGTAAATACCTGAGAAGTAATGTAACAATGAAAACACTTGAGCTGAGATGCTCAGGGTTCCACTGTCCAGACTTGCGCTGGCCAGGTGGTTCTCTCTGCTGATGTCTGGCAGGGTTTGCACATATGAGAATGCCACCTTGTCTCTCTTGCTGAGCTGCCACATTAAGCGTACTACTACAGAAAATTCCTACAACTGACAAACTATTCAGCAAAGTATCAGGATACAAAATTAACACGTAAAAGGCAATAGTCTATACAAATGACAACCATACCAAGAAAAAAAAACCCAGAGAAACAATACCTAATTCAAAATAGCCTCAAAAATACATTGGAATAAATCTAATCGAGTGTGGTAGAGTGAATAAGATGGCTCCCAATAAGCTCATATATTTGAATATCAAAGAATGGAATTCTTTGATAAGGTTAGAAGGGTTAAGAGGTGTGGCTTTGTTAGAGGAAGTGTGTCCCTGGGGGTGGGCTTTGAGGTTTCCAAAGCCTCTAGCAGTACCATGCCAATCTCTCTTTCCTCTACTTGTGAATTGGAATGTAGCTCAGCTGCCTCTCAGCACCATGGCTGCCTGTGTGCCACCATGCTCCCTGACATGACGATAATGGACTAACCCTCTGAAACCGTAAGCAAGCCCCTAGTTAAACACTTTTTTTTTTTTTGTAAGTAAGACTTGACTTGGTCATGGTGTCCCTTAATAGTAGAGCAATGACTGAGACATCAGGGACGTGGAAGACTTGTATAAAGAAAACTTTAAGACACAGGAAGAGAGAAATGGAATAAGATACCAAAGATAGAAAGACCCACCCTTCCCCCTTTCTCGTGGGTTATCAGACATAATGGTGTAAACATGGCCATCCTACCAAAAGCAACTCAGAGATTCGATGCAATTTCCATCAAAATCCAATATTTCTTTACACAAATCAAAAAACCAATCTTAAAATCGCATATGGAAACACAAAAGACTCACTGCAGCCAAAATAATTCTGAACAACAAACAAATATTGAGGCTGTCATCATCTCATCTCATCTCATTTCAAGCCGTACTACAGAGCTATAGTAGTAAAAATGGTACTGACGTGGTCCTGGCATAAAAACAGACTCATTCTCTGATGGAATAGAACTGAAGCCCCACACATATGCCCACTCATACAACAACCTTATTTTTGACAAAGAGGCCAAGTATATACATTGGAGAGAGAAGACAGAATTTTCAACAAATGGTGTTGGCCAAGCTGAATAGCTGTATGTTAGGTGAAATTAGATTTTTACCTCTCACTTTGCACAGCACTCGACTTCAAAGGGATTAAGGATTGCAACACAGGACCTGACACTCTGGATCTGATAAAGCAGACAGTAAAGACTATGCTTGAACTTATTTACATAGGAGATAACTTTCTGAACAGGACACCAGCTGTGCTGGCATTAAGACCAATGACTGAAAAGAGAGACCTCATTAAAAAATCTTCCGTACAGCAAAGATTCACTATTCAAGTGAAGCGGCAGCTTGCCTAATGGGAATCTTTTTTAAAGCTATACATCTGTTAGAGGGTTAGTATCTGGAATGCAAAAAGGACGTAAGAAGTTAAACATCAAGAAAACAACACATTTAAAAATGGGGCATGGAACGAAACAGAGAGTCCTTAAAGATGAAATACAAATGGCTGAGAAAATGTTAAATATACTTAATCATGATAGAAATGCAAATTAAAACTACTTTGAGATTTCAGCTTACCCCAGTTAGGATGGATAAGACCGGAAAAAAACATGTGACTATACATGCTGATGGATGTGTCAAAAGAGAAACACTTACTTACAGCTGGTGGGAGTGCAAACCAGTGCAGCCACTATGGAGATCACTGTAGAGATTTCTTGGAAAAAACAAGGAATAGATGTACCCCTGGTCCAGCTATACTATTCTTAGGAGCACACCAAAGGACTCTATACCTACTGTAGAAACACTTGATCATCCTTGTTCATTGCTGCTCTATTCACAATAGCCAGGAAATGGCAAAACCCAGATGCCCACCAACTGATGAATGGATAATGAAAATGTGACACATCTTTGCATGGAAATAGTATTCATCTGTTAAAAAATGAAACTGTGACACTCACAAGTGAATCAGTGGAGCTGGAAACAATTATTCTTTGTGACGTAACCCCAACCTAGACAAAGATATCATGTTTCCTCTCATTTGTAGACATTAGTTTTTAATGTTCAGATGTGTATGTTTTACTTGAAACACCCACACAGATCAGGAGGTCTCTTTTCTTGTCTCTGTTTTCTCTCTCTTTCTCTGTCTTCTTTGTCCCTCTCTGTCTTGTCTTTCTCTCTCTCTCTCTCTCTCTCTCTCTCTCTTCTCTCTCTCTCCTCCTCTGTTTGGCTAGGGCTTTGTCAATCTTGTGTGACTTTTCCTAGAACCAAGTCTTTGGTCAATTGTCTTCTACCGTTTCTGTTTCCAGTTCACGGATTTCTGTCCCGACACTACGATTTTCTGTCACCTATGCTTTTGTATGTGCTTTTTTCTTGTCTTTCTCATGAGGTATTTACTCGAGATCTCTCCAGATTTCTAGTTAAGCACTGATAGATATGCCTTCCTCTTAAAACTGCTCTCGTCATGTCCCAAAGGTTTTAGTCAGCTGTACTTTTACTCACAAGCCTTTTGCAATTTAGGATTTAATGTAGTACTGCTTAATCTGGCTGAGTAGCTAAAAGAAAAGCAGAGCTGAACATGGTGGTATTTGCCTGTAATCTCTGAGCTCAGTTGGCAGGGGCAGGAGGATTTTGAGGCCAGTGTGGCTATATATTAGGACTCTGTGTCAATAAACAAGCAAATTTTTTTTAATTGCTAAATGAATTGATAAGTAAGGATATAAATATTGTATATAATTTTTAAAACTATTTTTCTTTATGGAAAAATAATCTTTCCGAGAGATATTAAATAGGGGTGCTGATTACCACATTTGTTAGTTAACACTGTAGTCCAAATAGTCTTAACCAAAATAAATAAATGGAACTAAAGATTCCTTTACCAAACAGATCTAAAGATTAGAGAAAATAATATAGCTCAAACAATAGCTGTGTTAATAAATCATATATTCTGATTCTGATTCGTATTAGAATTGCATTGATTGTATTTTATTCTTAGGATACAATTTGATGGAGAGTCAGCTCTCCATCATAGTAAAGGCCTTCACTTCTGTGTTCACCATGACACCATTGAGTTTATGTGTCAGAGGCTCAGGTCAAGGCGGCTGACAGAAATTGAATGAAGAATGAGGACTAGAGACATAGCTGAGAAGGGGAGTGCTTGACCAGCTCGTGCAGAGGTCTGGTTTCCATGTGTGGCATCACCAAATAAAAGTGATAAATACTATGAAGTAAAAATAAGTAATATGAAGAACCTCAAGCACAGAGCCAATTTTATTTGTCTATTTTAGAGCTGGAAGTGACGGCTCAATTTGTAATCTCAGCATTTGAGTCTGTAGCAGGAGGATTAACACACAGGCGAGCCAAGCCTAGCACAGGTAGTGATTTGAGACTGGTCAGGGCTTTGGAGTGAGAGAGACTCTGTGACAAAGTTTTAAAAAAAATAGGAAGGAAGAAAGACAAAAACACAAACAAACAAAAACAAGAGAAAAAACAAGTGGAAGGCACTAGGAAGCTAAAGAATGTAACTAATTCTCTGAATGTTGAGTTCAGAGAATCTAACATACAGGATGGACTTGGGATATATGCACACACGCCCTCCTCTCTATTCTGCCTCCAGCTGTGTTGTTCTTAGGCAAGTTCTGTGCCCTTGTGATAGAGACAACCTCTGCACTTCTTTCTGAGCTCCCCAAGTCCGATGGAAGGCGATGCCTTTTTCCTACCCCTGTCTTCAGAGTCTTGGACTCATCATAACAGACTCATCTAGGAGATGGCTGGTTTATCTGTAATGATAAGCATAACACTCATCTGCCCCTGGCTTTGCTCCCTAAGAGCAGAGAGAAAAACTTGTTGTGCATGAATATCTATGTGCTGCAAATTATTGTTGCTTCAGTCATGTTATTGTTGTGCTTCGATCATGTTTTATAGAGAATGGTTCAGCACTTCAGTGTGAATCGGGACTGAACTGAAGTGCCAAGCTTCATCTGAGGAACTCCTGGGCAATTCTTCCCTCATTTCTAAGGAATCATACCCCTTGGCCTTTAGTTTAAAGACCGTAACGTTAAGTTTGTTTCTGAAAGTTAAATCACTAAAGAGAAGGATACTTTTGACTTTAAGTATGTCTACCTTAATTTCCCGTATATTTTTGATGAATTTCTATTTTATTTTTTTTAACCCCTTCCCATTGCTAAGTCACTAATGTTACTTATAGTTCTGTCTTCTATATTATTGCTATGGTAGGATTGTCCTGGCCTCTTTGTATTGGAATGGGGCCTGATGAGTAGCTTTGGCCACTAATGTGAGCAGAAGTGATATGCCTTGACTGCAAGTAGTGAATTTTTTTCTTTCATTTTGTATTTGAGACGGGTAATGTGACTGCTTCGGCATTCTTTGTCTGTACGTGATTACAGCTAAGCTTCCGTTGGAAAAAGAAATAAACCTTTGTTACTTGGGTTACTGAGATTTTGCTCTTATTTGTTATTAGAGCAAAAACTGGCTTAATCTGACTGAAGCATAAATGCTGACGTGATCCTTAAGTGTTATATTATATATGACCTTCACAACAGCCCCATGAGGTAGGAGCTCAGATTTAGTTATTCCTTTTTTTTTATTTTAATAGATAATTAAACAGGATCACAGGAGCTAATGTTTTTGCTCTACTGACCCAGTGAGAAAGCTGGGAATCAAACAGAATTAATGATTTGTTATCTATTGCATTTATTTATTTGTTTGCTTGTTTGTCTGTTTGTTTGTTTATTTATTTATTTTGTTGGTGATGAATTCAAAAAGGGCTTCACACATGATAGGCACAATTCCTACCATTTAGCTAAATCTCTTATCCTTGGTTTCTGTAAAATAGTATTACTCTCAGCTCAGAAAGAACCTCTAATTCTTGACAGACTTGCTTTCGATATAAGAGATTTGAAAGATGAATATTATGTGCCATAATTTATATTTTAAAATGCTGATTCACAATACTGTGCTTCCCACTTCTGGGGTTCTCTTTGTCATTTATTTGATCAGAGTACCTACGAGGTGAAGAGTGCCAAGAAGGAAATCAATCTCTTTTAGAAGTACAGCCAGGATCTGTAGAGATGGCTCAATTGTAAAGTTCTTACCATGGAACATGAGGACCAGGGTCCCCAGTACTCAGGACATAAGAAGACCAGCACTGGAGAAGGAAGGTAGGCAGATCCACAGGGCTCACTGGCCAGCCTAGCCTGACAGGTGAGCCCCAGGCCAGTGGGATTCCTTGTCTCAACACCCAATATGGCTAATCCTTGAGAAATGATACCCCTGGTTGACCTCTGATCTCCTCAACCATGGGCACACATGTGCACACTCACCTGTGGACATTTGAACAAACACACATAGAGAATCTAATACTGTGATTCAATTACTATGTTTTGTTTATGTAAACTGTAAATAATTGAATTTACAATTAATATCTATGATAGTTTTATGTCATAAGTCCCCACTCTCTTGAATGTGAAGACTGTATTCAAATTCTTTGGTGTTTTTCAGGTAAGTTTCCTTTAGAGATTTCTAGTACTGAAGAGTTGGTGCATGAACAAGTGCAGAAGAAGTTTCCAGACCTGGATCTCTCAGGTGTCCTAGTTTCATCCAGTCTACACCCTGTAAAACTATTCTAGAGAAATTATTAACCACACAATGAGCCTGGAAGGCAGCAGATGCTAGGCTCTGCTTCCCTCCCTTCTTACCTCCTCCACCAAATATATTTGTAGAGTACATATTTATCTACTTGAAAAAAAAAAAAAGAAAAAGAAAGAAAGAGAGGGCAAAAGAAAACCCCGTCACCTCCCTTGTAAGAGGAAGTAAGTGGGGCTTCACCTTAGGCTATAAAAATATTGACAGTAGATAATGGGCCTCCATGAGGGACTAGTGGGAAGTGAGTTAGTCATCATTGGATGGAACCTCATGCAGCTTCAGATGCTGCCCAAGACTTGATCCACCGTGAGTGCACTTTTTGTTATAACTGACTGTGACGGAACGCTCTTTCAACCCTGCTTTCCTATAACTGGAAAATGCAATGGCAGACACATGCACAGTTTTAGGACACGCTTATCCTTATCTATGTCCGTGGATCATTTTTCCACAAATATAAGGAAGAAATGAGCACCCCGTGGGGCATGAGTAGCTCAGCAATGTAATTAGCAGAAAGTAGATAGAAATACTGACACGTTGCAGGAAAGGAGATACTCATTTAGCCACACAATGTTACCTAACTTAATAAGAAATTCTCTCTTTTAAAAATACTGCTATACTCTAGTAGTCTGATAAGCCTCAAATGCTACAACTTTTGTTTTACTTTTTTGAGACATCTTGCTATGTAGCCAAGGCTTTTTGAACCTGGAGATCTCCTGACTCAGCCTCTCTCCTGCAGGGGTTACAGATGTTGGATGCCATACATGGCTTGATAGTAGTAATTTTTAAAAGCCTGAGAAGTTTCCATGTAGCCTAAGATGGTCCCTGTGACAAAAAGAAAATCTCCAAGCTCTTTTGGAGTGAGAGGTAAGGATGTTTTGTGACACAGCTACACCACTTCAGAAAATTAATCAATGGAGTCACCCACACTCTGGAAATAACAGTTCTATCCTCTCCTGAAGCATAAATCTTTACAGCCCTTCAGTATAAACCAAACTGAAAAGATATGATACACTGCTTTCTGTAATGATTAACCCCCCATTTGCCAGCTGTCCTGGTGAATACCTCTAGACTTGAGCACACACAGGGGAGCTAGGAGATTGCCCAGGTTCAGCTTTCTCTCTCCTCTGCAAACATTACAGCAAATCTTTCCCTTCTCCAAACTTTAACTGGATTCTTTACTCATCCACAGTCTAACCAGAGCAAATGATGAAATCATGTGAAGCCTCTGCTGTGTGAGAGGCAGAAAATAATGATGACATGGTCAGATAGAGATGAACTAGTTGACTGCTGAAAAATTCAGGAGGGCCCAGTGGAGGGATCAGTTCCCTGGCAGGCTCCAGAGCACAGTTCCTTTATTTCATTTTCTCTATTGTTCTTTGTAAAGCCCTGAAAACCTAGTTAACAAGTATGTTGAGCCAAAATTATTTCATCGATTAAAGATAGTGTCTTTGAAGGCAATCTGCTTGTTCTTTAAATGAGAAATGGGGCCATTGAAAGAATATGTGAAGAAAGAAACAGAAAATACCAAGAACTGTCTCAGAGAGTAACATCCCAAGGAATTAATGCCTTAGTGACCAGTACTGAGTGGAGTGTCGGTGTGTTCCTTGGGCTACGGTCAAGATGAATATGGAACAGGTATCCCACAGGCTGGCTCTGGAACTTGAGGAATGACAAGTTAGTGAGCTCTGATGCCAGCAACAGATACATGAACACCGAATGAAGGTTGCTATAGCAGGTGCCTACTCAGGGAGGAATTCTAACTGCAAAGAGATAGAGACCTCTAATGCTTCATTACAGAGATGGGTCAATGCTGACCTTGTGATCCCTGGCTGATTATATGAGATTATGCTAAGAAAGCTAAAGCATACAGCAGGATTCTGGGTATCTTTGTCAGAGGAGTGGAGGGAGGGAAGAAAGAATAGAAGAGAAAAACCCTTCAAGTCACAATGACACGATATTGGTTTCCAACTGGGGCTGCCCATCTCACCTCCCCAGGCCTGAGCTGCTGCTCTGAGATGTGCTACAATATTTCACATCTCTGCAAGGCAAAAACTTGTCCTCTCCAGGAGCAACTGCTAGCTCACCTGGCAGTAAAATGTCCATTCAGGGGTTGCCTGGACTGCGGGGACCAACAGAGAAGACAAGACCTGGGGAACAGAGCCTGAAGAGCTGAGGGCAAGGCAAGGAAGGGAGTAGACAGAAAATCAACCCCCTGCCAAGAAAAACCAGCAGAAAGACACTGAGATCTAGAGAGTGGAGAAGGGCCGGCAGGAGACTGATGACTAGTGGAAAATGATGGGGAACCGGAAATGCTAGAAGAGGATAAAAACTGGCTGAGGCTGAAAGTCCCGGAGGGAAGAAAGCACTAGAAAACACGGTCAAGTGACACAAGTAGCAAGAAAACTCAGAGGAAGACAGGCTAGAAGAGCTAGCCTTGATTAGCAGGTGCTGTACTAAGCATGGGTCCAATGCAGAGAGCAAACTGCTCAGGGTTGTGTGGAGGTATGTGTACACATATAATCTTAGAATTTAAGAGGCTGAGGCAGAGGATTCTGTCACCTTCTTGGTATCTACATAGGGTTTGTTGTCTACCCCAGTTAATGAACTAAAATTTAGGGGGAAAAAAGCCCTCAGACATGGGGTATAGCAACAAGTAACAAAATGACTTAAAGTGGAGAGAGAGGAGGAGGGAGTACACAGAGAGAAAGATTCTCCACAAAGTGAGAAGGAGATCTATAAACCAAAATTTATTTTTCTCCTGGAGGGCTGGGAGTTTTAAAAGATTTGGAGCTGGGGATGGGTTCACCTCCCCTCATTTCAGATTGGACAGCTTAAATGAAGAAAGAGAGGGTGATGGGATGATAGCATCTAATAAGCATGATCAGGACAGGCCTTGAGTATATCTGACCGGCCTAGACTGGTCATCTGGAAGGGAGTCTCAGGAGAGTGAGGAAGAAACCTGAAATCTTCTATATTTCTTGTTTATTTGTTGTCTCTTTCATTATCTGTCCACCAGTTGGGGATCTGTCCCTCAATCTCAAATCAGTGGCAACCGGGACTACATAGTGATACCCTATGTACATTGATATTGCCTTTAAGCAATTTTTAAAAGCCATTTAATTAAAGAAAATAAAGGCAAGGTCTCCTGTGGTCAGACAGACAGATTGTCATTTATGTATCTTTCATGGACATTATCTACCTGCCATTGTGCCAGAGGCAAAGTCAATTAAGGCAGGGGTTTCTCATTCCAAGGAGCTGGCCCTTTGAAAGCAAATCACAGATGGGCATATGAACTTGAAAAGTTTTGCATCATGAGGGACTTAGAAAAAAAGGGAGGCAAAAGGGTGAGAAAGAGGGGGATGGAAGGAGAGGGAAGGTATGACTCCTCATTAGTTTGGAGGCTGGGCTGGGGCAGCACCTGAAAGATGAGCTGCAGACAAACTATTTTCTTCTCCATTCCCCAATAGCAGGGAAGGCAGGCTTCTTGCCTATGTGTTACATTCTTGGTTCCTGGAAAGAGCTGCAAAGAGTCTCCAAAGTGGGCCCTGCTCTGTACCTGCTTCTCTTCTAGAAATCCCTTCCCCCAGCACCTCTGGCTGAGTAGTAAATGTTTTCCCCATCTCACTCCTCAAGTTCTCAGATGAACTGGATAACACAGGGTGCACAACAAAGCAGAGGACGTGGAACCAAATCCAGTACCCTTAGTCTGGGTAAATCCACATTTCTCTACTGAACAAGAGATGTGGTGAATAAGAAGAGGTACATTTCAGAAACTATTGGGAAAGTGCTGTTCTGGTCTACAACAAAAGCTCTGGGAGTTTTTCTGTTTTCAGATTAAAGCTGAATAGAAATCAGCTTCATGCTCCCGCCCCCAGAAGCAGAAGCCATGGTTATACATAGTGAGAACAGTGTGTAAACAGGGAGTTGGTGGTGTACCATGATGCAGGACAGGTCAGGGAGCAGTGTTAATCCGGAAAAGCTTCAAATTAGAACCTGAGGAGCTGTCCACTTTTCAGGAAAGGAGAAGGAGCTGGGACTGGGGCTAGAGCTGGAGCTTGAGCTGGGGCAACTACTTCATAGGGAGACATCTAGATCCGATGCCCTGATCATGTAATGTGGTCCAGGCAGCTGCCTGCAACTTAATCACAAGTACAATTTCCTCTCAAAAACTTTCAGCTCAGCACTGGGCAAAACCAGGATTGTCCTAACCCTATACTACTGGAGGTAGTATAAAATGGAGAATTGGCTCCAATGGCAGGCAAAGAACAGAACTTTTGGAACAAAGAAATACCAAGACAATGGTGACTGTTCATTTGCTGAGAGGGCGAAAGGAAAAAGCCAATAGCTCAGATGACCAGTCCAATAAAAAATGCATGTTATCACTGAATAAATCCACAGCTACAAATGTAGCAGGTAAATTCACTTTGTCCAAGAAAAACAACAAGCTTTACAGCCCCCCCCCCCTTTTTTTTTTTTTTACTATTCCCTCCCCACATAGTCAGGCAACAGTTTTAGAAAATGATTTGCTTTGGGAACATTACCTTCATGGTGTTCTATGTCATCCTGTTATTTTATTGTTAAATTGTTTTTTTTTTAATTTTGTGTATATATCCTGTATTTACATAGTTTCTCCATCTCCTTCCTCCAACTCCTCCCATGTCTCCTACCCTTTCCAGTTTATGAGCTCTTTTTCTTTAATTATTAGTTATATACATATATAAGTGAATAAACACATAAATACAACCAGCTGAGTCTATTTAGTGTTGCTTCTCTGTATACATTGTTAGGGCCAACCACTTAGTATTGGAAAAACACTTATGGGGTTTATCCTTAGGAAAAATTAATTCTCCCTTGCCTAGAAGTTATTAAATGCTTACAGCTTTTCATCTAGGGGTAATATCCCAAGAGGTGTCCCCCATCCACACAGGCATGTCAATTGACGACACTGTTCAGGTCTTATTTAAGCAACCAGGCCCAGGTTGTTGTGAATTCATGGGTGTAACCTCCCTGTTATATAAAGAAGACACAATCTTGAAGCCAATTTCCTGATCCTCTGGCTCTTCCAACCTTTCCACCCTCTTTTTCAGAGTATTCCCTGAGCCTTATGTGCAGGGGTTGTGTTGTAGGTGCATCAGTGGGGGCTGGGTGCCTCATGGTCAGCCGTTCTCTATGTTGGCCTCATTTTCTAATTCCATATGCTGGTTGTTTAGGTTTGGATACATTTCTTTCTAGAGGTAAAATATAGAGTTCAATATAGAATGAGAAGCAATTATATATAGAATCAGCCAAATGAGAGGAGCAAAGATATAAATTTAAGGGAAAATTACTCTAATTAGTGTGTCCTTAAGTCTATCAAATGGGAAGGGATGGTTCCTCCACTAGCTCTAAAGAGTTACATCATATATCTCTGGAGCAAAGGTACAATGGAAGAGTCCAGGATCTGCATTGTCTACAAATTTCAGTCAGACTGGGAGGAGCAGATATAAAAGGTCTGGTTCAAAACAGGTCCTTGAGGCAGGAGGGTGGAATGGAAAGAACACTAAAGTTAAACCAAGAACAGACCTATGGCACCTGCCCAGACCATTTGGGCTCTTCTGGAACCTGTTCTCTCTTCTGATATGAAACCACTATTGTGCTATATTAATGAATTAATAAGAAACAAAATATAATTACATAATTACTCCTCAGCTCAGATAGAAGCAATTGTGTCTGTGGTTGATTTCCTGTGGCTGGCTCTACTGGCTTCACGCCACTCAAAATCCTGATTATTTTGGAAAGAAGCAATGAAGCATATATTGAGTCAATACAGAAGAGCATATGACATAGTCTGATGGCTGACAGAAGACGTCTATGTATACCAGCCTGTCCTAAGGGATAAAACGTTTCATTCTTTTGGTATTCTTATTAAATTCTAAAAATAATATTAAGTATTCCGAAGCACATAAAACTCAACTATTCCAAAACTAAAACAGTCTACTTTATTTTCTTGTACTTCTCTCATGGTGCCTACTTCCCTTGCTATGCTGCTATCTTCTGAATTTTACTCACTGATGAGAAAAGGAGGAAGTAGAGGAGCAGGTGCTTAAGAAATAGTAGCCCAAGTCTGAGAAGCATAAGAACCAGTCACCAAAGCAAATTACATTGTTTCCTGAGACGCTTGCCATTTATTAAGACCGGCGCTCTGTGTATTTTCTGATCACCATTATCAGCACGAAGGGCTATTTTCCCGGTAATCATAGTGGCTAATCCTTCCATCAACACTGATAACTCTCTATGTTCTGACTCCAGTTATTGCAAAGCAATAGGATCTTACTTTGCCCATTTAAGCCAAGAACTTCCTGGTAACCCTGCCTCACCTGTCTGCTCATCTCAGTTTGTTTAACCTGAGCACATTCTTATTCCCTGCTTTTACAAGCACTCATGACTATGATTCTCGCTTCCCTACCCACCTCTTACGTTAGATAGTCAAGGGTGAGTGCTTTGTATCTCTTGTTCCAATGCTCTTGTCCTCAAGAGGCAGCTCTCTCACCCTGCACACACACTGCCCCAGACCTGTGGTCTGAAAACAACAAAGCTAGGCCTTGGGATCCAAGGATCCAAGAGGCAGGCTGTTTGTCACTTAGGGTTGGAGGGCTACTACAAAGCATGAATGAGGTAAAGGCAAACTTTTAGGCACAGGTCCGTTTAAATAGGCAAGGAGTCCCTTGGAGACTGGGTCGTGTTTGTGCTCTAGGAACTACCTACTTCCCTCAGACACACCACAGGAACCTGATGACCCAGATTCAAGTTATTCTGTCACCTATCAAATCTGTGTTCTGGGTTAGAAAAACATTTCAGGGGGGAAAAAAAATCCCTGTCTGCTAGCTGGTTCCCCCAAAATAGCTGCCACTGTAGAAAACAGAAAAGACTTGCCATCACAGCTAGGGCCCTGTGCTGTCAGATCTCTCCTAAACACAAAAGATGCCCGCTCCTGAACTGCTTGGGGAATCCAGGATCCCTCCTGATCCCAGCGCCTCCCTCAGCAGCCAAGAGTTGGTAGGGGGCAGGAAGTTGGGCTATCTCTGGAGGACTCTTTCTATGTGACCCAAACAAGCAGCCAGTATCCCGGAAAAGGACAGGCACGGGGTGACCCCCAGGACAGCAGCTCAGACAGAGCTTTCTAGCTTCCTCTATGGGATCTATTGACTCTGCAGCTTTTAAAGTGATTCCATACTTTCACGGGCTAGTATAGAGGTCTGCCTCCGGGTGGGGGAACCTCTGGGCTTGGCGGAAAGTATAAACTTGTACAATGGGCCTTGCCTCCCTAGAGATTTGGTGCAGAAGTTTAATTTGTGTGGGGCCAAAAAAAGGCAGAGCTGACCCTGGAGTAAAGCAACCTATTAAATCTGTGTGGCCTTCGGTCTTCTTTAAAAGCAAAGGAGAGATGGCTGAGGGGCTTGTGATTGACAAGTGGAAGACAACATCCACGGACCTAAGTCTTTTCTATTCGTATTTGAACTCAGGAATAGTAATTGTTTTAGAAAAAGGTTGAGCGTAGCCCGGGCTGAGGAAATTGTATCTTGGGATGGAAAGGAGACTGGATCTCCAAGGCGGAGCTCTACGCCAGGCTGTTGGCGGGGAGCGCTTCTGGTCTCCGCCCGCGTGGGAGGCACTGGCTTTCTGGTCCTTGCTGCTCCAGTGCTTCAGGTGCCCCTGGCCCACTCCCCCGCCGCTGTTCCCTGTCCCCTCCCCTGGCCTTTGCTGGGCTCTGGCGGCTGCGGGCTCCTTTTCTGGCAGGGCGGCAGCGGGGAGGTGCAGTGGGCAGTGGCGGCTCCCGCTGCGCAGCTGGGGGCCAGCGGGGCCCGGGCGAGCGCGGAGGGCGGCGCGGGGCTCTGGCTTCTGTAAACTGTGTCGGTGGGGGGCCACCGAAGCTGTCGGCTCGGAGGAGGCCGAGGTTGAGGAGGCCGGGGAGGGTGAGGACGGTGTTAACTGTGGCCGCTCAGCTCCCCGGGGAGCGGCCTGAAAGCCAGTGCGCTCACCAGCTGACAGCGCGTGCTCCGCTCCAGACGCTGCGCACCGGGGCCAGGAGTCTCTGCCAGCCCCTCTATTGTCAGCCGCTCTCTAATTAAGAAACACTCACATTACGGCAAACTACCCCCACGCTTCTCGGTTCCTGTCCTTTCCTTTATCTCCCTCCGACTTCTCTCCTCCCCCCTGCCTCTCCACTGCGTCCTAGGATTTAACCCATTCTCTGCCCCCTTTGCCTTTTCCAGTTCGGAGACCTGACTCCCTGCCTGGAACGCTACTAGGTGTGGGGGTCAGACTAAACTAAAAGTACTCAAGGCTTTAATTTAGCTTCCCCACTCCCCGGTGCCCGACTCCTTTTCAAGAAAGGAAGTGCAGACATTTCAACTGCACCATCTCTCCTCGCCTGCGGTCTTCACCTCTCATCCCAAGCGCTGGTTTTCCTAGATGGCAATTGACATGTCTAGATTGTAGCTGGCAAGTGCCTGGGTTCCTTTCCTTTCCCGGATCTCACTTGGAGTCTGCAGCAGACCAGATGAGCTAGAGCATCTTTTTCTTGGACTTTTAAATTAGCAGAGGAGATTTATATTACAGGACACACCTTAGTAAAATCACAACTGCTGGGCTCAGTTTTAAATCTCTAAAATCAGTAGAAAGACCTCATGAAAAAGCCCTGCTCTCCTGTTCAGAATGAGGAAGTTGCACCCCCTCCCTTTCTGGTAGATCTGCCGTTAGCAATGTCCCATGAAGAACGTGTTAAACTTGCCTGTTGCCAGAAAAACAATCTTCCTTCAGCTCTCCGTGAAATCAAATAAGTTTCCAAAAGTGTGGTGAGCCAAAACCCTCTACAAATAAAAATGTTGGTTGCTGAGGGCAAAGACAAAATCTAAAGCAAGCTGCTTAAAGTATAGAAAACTCTGGAAAGCACCAGCAGTGTCCCAAAGAACTAACCCGATTTATCTATCTTCATTACTTTAAGAAGCGCTGACTCTTTGTTTGTTTGGGTGATATTAAGCATGCCTAACTTGCATACATAGTTGATGCCTTTGCTAGTATCTTAGATACTTGGATCTGACTTTGGAAGGTAGAAGCTAATTGCTAATAATGGAGAGAAAGGAACCAGTCAGCATGGCAGGAGTGGTCTGGCATATGGGGAATGAGCGCTCAGAAATACTCAATATTCAAGTTTCCAAAATATTAATGAGATTATAGCAACCTGCAGCTATATGTTACAGCTTGTTAATGGGGTGTAAGAGGGGGAGTTGCCAAACGTTTGTTATGCAAACTTCATTGCAGAACCTTGCAGTGGATCTCTTTCAAAGAAATGCCAGCATTAAAAAAAAAAAAAAGAAAAGAAAAAAGAAAGGAAGAAAGAAAAGAAAAAGAAAGAAAAGGAAAGAAAGAAATGGAATGAAGAAAAGAGGTTCATGTTGCAATTTGAACTTTGAGCATTCAGTTTGCCACAAAATAGTCTGACTTTGTTCTCATCTGGATGCTTTAGGAGAATTTTTCGTTGCTTTTCAATCAACATGGTATAGAATTGAAGTTTGAGATTCTGGCATGGTTGTTTCCCTTCTGAGAAGAAGCAAACCAGATTTCCAACTCGGGGAGCTGAGGGGGAATTTCTGCTCACTGTGGTGGCAGTAGCCCACCCGAATCTTTAGACAGATGTATCTCCCAACCCTTCATTTTGTTGAAGAAATTTGTAGTATCCCTGGTCTGGTGGCCAGAAACTTATCTTAGAGATGTAGCCATGGATACTGCTGTTTTCTGACTATGTGATTTGCTGCAGATTTATTATCTATAAAAGCTATGAAGGAAGACTCTTGCTGTGCTGTTTCTATAGTCTCAGAATTGATTAAAATAACATTATTGAAATCTTTGTTAGCTGACATGGGTGGATTTTTAAAATTTTTTTCCCTTTTGAAGGACAAGCACTTTTTTTCTTTCTCTTTCTCATATATAATCATATAAAAGAACACTAATCTCCATCTCCACCCCAACACACACCTATAGGAAAGACTATACCAAGTGAAATAACTATGAAAATATGTGCCTCCAATATGTTTGTAGGTCCTTATCTGGTTAGTATATTAAGAGAGAAATGGAAATGTGTCAGAAGCAATGGCTTGTAAATTTTTTTCAGCACTACAAAGATTCCTGATGCTTATCTTTGTAGGGGCAAAAGGTTATCTAAGGGCAGGTGCATTGTTCCTGTCCTTGGAAAGTGTCACTGGCCACGGTGCACTTCTTCCAGAGTTGGCTGGCAGAGCTGCTCAACTTCCCTGGACAGGTTTCAGCTGAAAGTCACAGAACCTTAAATGGTCAGTGGAGAGTTCTGCCGTTCTTCCACAGTGGAAGGGAACCTGTGCTTCCTGAACAATGCTTTTTCTACAGATGCAGGCTGTAGAATTTTCCTTGTACCAAGGTGATAAGAAAGTAATATACAAGAGCCAGCAAACTAATCTCCTCTCATTTTATGGGGTCCCCTCAATTTGTTATGCCAAAGAAGACAAGGAATTTACTTATATCCCCACCCCTCAAATTCAGAGATGTTTATCTGACAGGGTATCATGGAAGCTTTAATTTAATGAATAGGACTACACCTAAATCAGGTAATCAAATGCATTGTAAAAGTTCCCATTTCTATCTTACACACTCTGTATTAATTTTCCCAAGATACCTGATCCTGAGACCCTGGAATAGACTCGCCCCCACCTCCAATGAGTGTCAAAGCTCACTTAAGTTTCTTCAGTTGAGTTTAGAATGTACTTGACTGGTTTATTCTGGAAGAAAGTTAAAGGCAAATGCCAGCTAAATGGAAGTGAGTTTGAAAAGAAAAACTTGAACAGCGATTAGCAATATTAAAGCAACTGCCAGCTTCTAGCTTCAAAGTTGTTGAACTAATGATTCCCATGCTATCTTTCTACTCAAGTTCTTTTCATTTGTCCCTTTTCCTTGTAGATACACCCCCCCACCAGGCGGGGGGCTTGTATTGTGTACCTGAAAAGTTTTCAGCTAACTTTTGTGAGAGTAAATAGGTAATTTGAAGATATTAGTCAGCATGGACCAGATCTCTCAGACTGAAGGCACAGGCTTCTCCCGGAGATTGTTGATTTGGGGAGTAAGGAGACTGAAAAAATTATGGCCACCCCAGAGGCAAACCATTCTGCCAAGCTGGGTACATTTGATCTCAAAATTTATTGGTGTATCAAATGCTACCTGAAGGGACTACGTTTGCAACCTTCTTCAAAAGAACAAATCTCATTATTTCTTCAAGGTCAGTTACAAATGATTTTTAATGTTCTACTAGAATAGAATAATTGACAACTAAATGGTATTTTTCAAGTTTATTTTATCATTTGCAAAAAGCATACATAAAGCAGTGGCAACTGGGTTTGCTAAATCAAAATAAAATAATCTCGAGTAGAAAACGTAAAAAACAAACAAATGAGTAGAAATGGGTTCAAATACTCAATAATAAATAACTTTTCTAACATTAAAGCAATATAAAAATGAACAAATGCCTTTGACACTACATATATTTTTTTCTAATTTTCATTTGTTAAAAACAAACATTTGTAAAGAGTTTAAAGATTATGAGTGGCTGTGTTTAAAATCAGAAGTTGGTCTGCAATTGGCAGTTGAGTTCCTTCGAGGTGGCACAGCAGCCAGTGGTGAAGAAGAATGTGTTCTGGGTCTGCTCAACCCACTGGAAGGAGTTTACGCTTAGGAGAGCCCTGTCTGCCCCTGTACCAATGCCGTAGTCAATGTTCAGTGAAGCACCCAGTGAATAACTCCCTTACTTGTGAGTGAGCGCCACACACGGAGATGGACACCCAGTGTATGAAACAAGGGAGACCCAGAGCAGACATAGAGATGTGACACGTTAGCAGCGAATTGGTAGCAAGGACTATAAACCGACGCCACATAAAGGTACATATGGTGGTGCTGTATCTATATACAGAGGAAGCAGAAGGTAGGAGGGAGGGAGGTTGGAATAGTCACAAGGTTGCTAACGATGATCACCACCGAGCTGCGGGGCTTCCCGCGCGCCCGGAAGGGCATTTGGGGGTCTCAGTTTTCTGAGACCCATCGTCTTCCTAACTCGCCTCATCAGAGTCACTGTAATGAGAGTTGGGAGAAAACTCCCCGTCGCTTCTGTGGGACCTGGGGGACGTTTTGCTACTGTCCTCCTGCACTGCCTGCAGGATGCCCCCGGGGCCGGACCGGTCCTTCTGGGCCATCATCGCCGTCAGAGCCCGATCCTCGAAGGCTGGGAAGTGCAAGGAGTCCAGTTGCACCGAGTAGCCTCCTGCTGATGCCGGGGCAGAGAAGCGAGTCCGGCAAGCCCCGGTCGGGGTGGGTCGCGGGCCGCCTGTCGGGGCCGACGGAGCCCCGGACGCCGCGGAGGCGCCCGCACTCCCGTCGTAGGGGGCAGCGGCTCGAAGGTGGTGGTGCTCGCTTTTGCAGGCTGCTGTAGGCGGCGGTGGCTGCTCTCCCACACTGGGGGTCTGCAGCAGCTCCGACAGGGCGTTGATGTAGATCTGCGCCATCTGCAGGGTCTCGTATTTGGACAGCTTCTTGTCGTTGTTGAAGGACGGGATAACGTTGCGCAGCTGGTCGAAGGCGTGGTTCAGCCCGTGCATCCTGCGCCGCTCCCTGGCGTTGGCCGCCAGCCGCCTCTGCTTCTGCACCCCGTTCACCTGTTTGCTGGAGGGGGCTCGCTGGCGGCCGCAGCCCAGCTCGTCCACCACGGGCCCGCCCTTCAGCTTGCACAGCTGGTCCCGCACTTTCGCCGGCCCGGGGCTCTTGACGAGGCCGCCGCAGCCGCTCCTCCTTACCAGCTCGCCCTGGCCGTCGGCCTCTTCCCGAGGCGCCGCGGCCTCGGAGGCGCCCAGCTCGGGGGAGTGTAGCAGGTACTGGGCGGCGCGTGCCGTGCACAGGCCCTGCAAGGTGGGAGCCAGCCAGGCGCGCGGGTCGGAACTGTCCAGGAGGGACAGCTCTGCCGGGTAGGCGGGGTGGTCCCTCGCCTGCAGAGGAGCAGGTGGCTGCGGCGGCAGCTGCGGGAGGAGGTGCGGCTGGGGATGGCGATGAGGGTCCCCCAAGTCCTTCACCTCGGCCCACTCCTCCGCATGCAGCAGGCGGGACATCGCACCGCACTGGCTCGGGGGGTGCGCTTTAGAGGAGGTGCCGGCAGCCCAATTGAGCGAAGGAGGGAAAAACAAAACAAAAAACAAACAACAACAAAAATCTTCCCCGCTCTCTCCAGCGGCGTCTGGATGATTTTTCCCTCCTCCTCGGCCCTCCCCCTCTCACTCGGAGATCACACACCGGGTCGCGTGCGACGGAGCTTCTCCGGTTGCTGAAGGCGCTGCGCCCCTTTAAAAAGCGGCACGCGCCAGTGTGTCTCCCCCGGCTCCCCTCCAGCCCCCTCCGTGCGCCAGTCGCGTGTCTGCTCAGTCAAAGAAGGGGGCGGGCGGGCGCGTGCGAGGAGCCAATCAAAGAGTTTTTTACACCCAGAGAAAAGTTACAGTGTGCAGAGGACTCCACTCCGGCTCTGAATCTCCCCCCCCTCCACACCCCCACCCTCACCCGGGGCACACACACACCTCGTCCGGCTAGAGAGTTTGGGAAAGTCGTATGTTAATTGCGGGACTGTAATTCGATGCCCGAAGGTGTCACCTCCCGGACGGCCAGGGTGGGGGCTCAGGGATGGGGGGGTGGAGAAGGAACAGGATCTCGGCTAGTGCTCGGCGGTACAGCCTCCGCGGTGAGTCCCGGCACGCGGCTCCAGGCCAAGCTGGATGCGCCTGGAGTCTTCCGGGCACCAACAACCCCGAGGAACCCGCCTGCCCTGAGATCCCTCCAAGCCAGGATTACAGTTCTCAGGAAACTCGTAGACTCGCTCATGTTCAATGTGATAGAAATACACACAGGTAGGTGATAGGTGTGTACCCAGTGTGCATTCAATCTGTGGAAGTGTTAAGTGGCGACTCATTGAGAATCCGAGCAAGGTGAAACCCATTAGTGTCTGGGAACGTATTTCTTAATTTTACCAAGTCTGAGTCTCTTGATCCAGATAGTACCAGATATAGTTGGGTATACCCCCCTCCCTCTCTCTCTCCCTCTCCCTCGCCTCTCTCACTCCGCCCCTCCCCCTCAATGGAAAGTAAAGCTGCAGTATAGTTATGACAACCCAAACCGGGATTGCCCCAGGCCGCTTGGAGCGTGTTCCTAGGCGCCTTGCGGCCAGTTACGGTCCCATTGTGCAAAAAACTTTGCGCAGAGAGTACCACGCTAGAGCTTATCAAGCGATCATGCAAACCGTTTTAACACTCACAGCGTTAGACTCCTAAAGGCAGACCCATAGGAACCTGCCAGAATTAATGCGAAAGGGTCCTTGAGTTCCCTGTGATTCTGGGCATTTTGAAACTGCTGCCTCTGGAGGCCCGGGTTTACCAGTGCGCGTGGCTTCTTGCGCAAACGCCCAGATACCACAGTCTAACCCACCTGTCAGCTCTGTTTGGTTAGGGTGTGCACTCCCTCTATAAACCTCTCCCCTCCCACCGTATTAGCCCCTAGCTTGGTGTTTCACCACAAACAGCCAATCAGAAGAGCCCTGGCCCAGGACACGCCCCAGCTTGCGCGGGTGCTCTCCAGCTCTGGGCTCTCTTCTGCATTTCCCCCTAGGGCGCCAGAGTGGGTGGCAACTGTGCCTGGTGCTGCTACAGCTTTCGATTTTCAAAGTAGTTGCTGTTCCGGGAGGACTTTCGTCTTCTGGCAGATGGTATGGCAGAAAGCTCCCTGGAACCTGTCTTTGCAGGGTCCAGTGCCTTGAAATGTTCCGCTAGCAGGGACTTGATCCAACCTGCCATCTGGAGCTCCTGTGCGAAGGATTTCAGTGGCTGGAGTAAACTAGTGTATGTATCTCAAGACAGAGAAGGATGGAAGGGAGTTCAAAAGCACGCTTGTTACTTCAGTCTTCACCTTCTTTTCTGAAGCTTGCCCATTTGTTAGTGTGTTAGAAGCAGTCGTGGGCTTCAGACATTGGCAGTCAGAAAGTCAGAGGAACATTTTTTTCTTTAAACAAAGACTTTAAGCTTTGCTGAAATAAATACTAAAGGATCTAGAAACACCCAAACCTAAAAGAAAAAGATCGATGACAATAAAGGAAAAGCAACGGTAATGTGTTTTCCTTTGGATGGCACAACATTCTCTGGTATTTTTGGAGACTGGCCTGGGTACTGTTGAAGTCGACAGATGATTCTCTTACAGCACCTCTTTACTATCTGTGATGCACGATCTCAAAAAGCCAGACGCCAGTAGCTGAGGGGCCCAACATCATCATTTGCGTGTGGAAGGTACTGTGAGCAGCTAGAACCTGGAAAGGTTAGGCATCTGTGGAGTCTTTGTCCCTCATTTGGTGACTTTCGAACTCTGTCAGCTGAAAGGTAGAAGTTTTTCACATTATGTCACTACTAAATGTGTATAGGCTGCTCAAATTTCCCTCGGATGTCGTTCCTCCAGGCTTTTTATTTGAATTTCAAGTTTGAGCACAAAACTTCAAAATACTCATTTCCTTTATGCTCAGACCATAGAAAATATCTGTGCGACACTTGTAGACTATTGGTCTTAATTCATGAGATTTATATACACTCCCCAGTATTATTCCTTTTTAAAGAGCAAATAATCAATTTCAGGGTGAAACAATAGATTATCTTAGGATTTCAAGGGACAATGTGCACATTTCTGTAATCTGTGGAGGGAGATGTTTCTTAGGCCCTTGACTATGTATGTGTTTCTCTTCCCTTTCCCTTCTCCTCTTCCATTAGGTGAGGACTGTGTACATGGGATTGGGGCCTGCTTAATGTGAGCAAAGTATCTCTGGGGAAGGCTCTAGAGTGGGGTGCTAAAACATGGAGTAGAATGAATATTTATGGGTGGTAGATGATGCAATAGCAGCTCAGCTTGAGGTCTCTATGTGCAGACACCAGATTAGTTACAGAAAACTAGATGGAAATAATATTTGAGAAAAAAAATGTCAGAATTTATCACTGTCAGAGATCTAGTTATAAATATGGAAATCAAGGGAGCTGCTGTGTTGGGTTAAAAATTGAGATTTTTTTTTTTTAGAATTTAAGATTTTGAGTATACATGACAACACACACACACACACACACACACACACACAAAGGGAGTACTCAGAGAATGATGAAGATATGTCAGAAGACCACAGAAACCTGCTTGGAACAGCTTCCAACAACACACAGGACAATTTCATTAAAAATAAGAATAACAACAAATTACCTAATCATTTGCAAAAAGGGATCAATAAACAATTACAATGAACAGAATAAGGAGTTCATTGAATGTTTCATAAGTACTATTTGCAAGGTACGTATTAATTTCAAAAGAAAAAAAGCTTGACCCTATCACCAAGGACTTTGATATCAACCTTAATTACCCGACTGACATTCACATCTGCAGTGATGCTAGAAACGAACTTATTTGGCATTTGTTAGGATGCAGAGACAGATTCACTGCGTGATATAGTGATATTATCCAAAGTGCCTATCCTAAATCCAAATGAGAGAAAGCATCAATCCAACCCTAACTGAGATACACTGTGGAAAACAGCAAGCTTATGACACTTAAAAGAGTTAAGATTACAAAATTAAATCTCAGGGACCATTCCTGGCTAGCAGAGGCTGAAGGGCCATGGCAATATAGCTGAGGCCCGATTCCAAGTTGGACCTTTGTATATTAGATCAAAGCTCTGGAAAGTACAAAACATACCGGAAAATATACACCGTTTCATTTCCTAGTTTTAATGGCAACATTTGGCTACATGAGAGAACATTTTCTTTTTAAAGGAATGTTTGGACTGCATTCATCTTTCTTAGCTCATCTGCACCAAATTCCTTCCCTACCTACAATCATCACACATGTACAGTGTACTGTTTCTTGCCTGTTCCTCCCTTGTCTAGCTTTCTTCTACTTAGCTTTCAAAGAAACAGTCCCTGATTCTTGTAGAAATATCCCCTTGCTTTGTACTCTTGTGACACATTATATTTATTTTCTTTAGTATTGATAGTCATTAATCAAATAATTATCAGTGTGATTGTTTAATATTTATCCCCTCTGTCTCTCTCCATCCTGGCTCATGAGATACTCTGTTATGGTGTCAGTTTTGCAAGCATCATGAGGAAAGGCTGCCTCTCCCTAGGTAAGTAATCTTTACTGCTTACGTAGTTGGTACTTGGGGAGGTACTCTGGAAGATAGTTATGAGACACAAAGTCACATACTCCATGGGGACTCCTACAGGTCCTTCCATGTGACTTCCTCATATCTCCTTGTCCTTACCCTTTCGGTGTTGCTTTTTCTAGGTCCCAATCTGGTCAGGTACTCCCAAGGAATCTTCATGCAGTCTTTCCTTAGGCTACTTCTCTCTTCCCATGAAGCTCATAGCAAAGTGAACCATCCATGACCTTTCTTGGTGGCATTCTTGGAGCCAGACTACAGTGCACAAGAAGCCCCTGCCATCTTGCAAACATAACACGTCACCTCCTTCCCAAACCAGCCAGAGCTTTTCCTTCTGTTTCTCCTCTGGTAGCCAGCTAAAGATGAGACATTGATTAACTAAGTAATGAAAGCTGCATGTAGAACTCCCTCATGCTGCTGAATTTACGCAGTTTTGATCTGAAATGTACTGCTTCCATCATGTGCCAAATTTCCACTGTGCTCTCTTCCTCAAACTTAATATGGCACCCATATCAGAGTAAGCAGTTCCTGTTGCAAAGGACCTTACACTCAGCTGACTGCTCAGTCTCCTCTTAGGCCCTCTACCACACCAGGATCCACTTTGGGAATGATGGGTAACTGCCTGATGTAGATGCCTTGGCTTTGCTCCAAGATCTTCAGGTCTGTGCTGTGACAAACATAAAGACCATAAACTCTTGAGCTATAAAAATCCTCGAGCAACATGAGTTCCACGGGATCATGTGACCAGCGTGACAGAGATGGTTATAAGCATGATTAAAATAAGCTGAAAACCTTTTCTCAAAACTAGTTTCCACCTGAGTCAACTGATAAATGACCTAGGACCTTTAATTCCTAAATATGTCATGTGTTTTCAACATCCAGCCAGGGTTAATAAAGATGTTTTACTTAGAGGCAAAGTGAACAAGAAGTAAGTACTTCCCTATTTCTTTGAGGGTACCTTCACATGTCACAAACTGAATTCTGAAACCAGCACCAGCTTGGCAAGAGTATTTCTTACATGTCTACTTCTTCATCCTTGACATCCTTGGGTCCAATTAAAATGGCAATTAATAGAATGAACCCCTAACCTTCAATAGAAGGTTCTTCAATAGAACCTTCAAGAGAAGGTTCTGGATATAAAATCCCTTTATGACAAGAACTATATTGATACATAATGTTAACATTATTTTCAAGATCATGAACAAGTATTATTGCTTATGCCAAGCAAATGTGAACTTCTGATAGTTCTTCCTGATAAGTTCACAAGGTCATTAGCTGCATGACAAGTGTCATCTTCTATGATCCGTCTGGTATTTTTAGGTGTCTGATTGGTAAATTAAGCAGGCACATGGCAAAGACTGCTTTTTCTATGTCCATTAATAGTACACCTCTCTGAGAATGACACCAATTTCCACCATTCCATCTAGGGTGTGACACATTTTCTAATTTACTTCTTGGAGGAGGAACACTTTCAGAAGCTTTAACTTATTGTCTTCCATCATTTTGAAATTTAACAAAAAGTTTAGGGAATAGTCATAAGGTCTCTGAAATTTCCTAAAAACACATCTATCATGTTAGTCAATTTTCTGTTACTGTGGTGAACTAGCCAAGGATTAGTTCTTTATAAAGAAAGAAGTTTTAACCTGTTCAGGTCTCGTGCACCCTATCATAGTCTCCATGAGTTCACATCAGTACTATTGTGCCTGGAAGATGCTATTTCCTTGGAGTCATCCACCACCTCCAGCTCTTAGAATCCTTCTGCCTCCTCTTCCTCATAGATTCCAGAGCCTTGGGTGGGGAGTTTTGTTAAAGACATTCCATTTAGGACTGAGTGCTAGCAAAGTCTTTTGCTCTCTGCGTATTGTGCAGTTGTGAGTTTCTGAGTTAATTACCATCTATATACTGCAAGAAGAAGCTTCTCTGATGAAGGTTGTGGGAGGCATAGCAGTATTTCCCTAGAGTCATTTTATTGCTGTGTTCCTTTAGCAGAATAATAGTAGTAGGGTTTCCCCTAGACCTGTGACCTATCTAGTCTCAGGTTCTGGACCACTTTAGCACAGTCAGGTATGTGTTCTATTTCATGGCCTTAAATCCAACTGAAAAGTAGTCATCTAACTACGATGCCATTTGTGCTATTGTTGTACCAGTGTATCTTGTAGGCAAATCTCTATTATAGGGCACAAAGCTAATAGCTGAGTGAAATTGATGGTTACTTCTCTCCTCCGATAACATGCAGAGTATCTCTTAGCACAGCGAATATAGTCAGTATGGGAGAAGCTTCTAGTTGGGTACCAGGTTGATTTCTCCACGTCTGATGACATCAGCAATAGAGGCTTTCCATCAGGTTATGGAAAGTAACCAATAGGTTTGGCAATAACCAGTGATGTTTGTGGTGGGAGGGAATGAGTGATGGCTTGTGGGACTCCTTTGGCTAATGATTCAACAAGATGTAACCAATCCATTTCTGGAACTAGAGGTTTTGGTTGGTGGCACAAGATACCTGGTTGGAGCATTGTAACCCCTTATATGGTGACTCAATTTAATTTCCTTTCATATATGCATTTATTTTAGGAATTTAAATTTCTTTCATCCATTATATATTTGAGGAAGTAGTAGGTTTCCATATGGCTTTTCAAAGGCCTTTAGTGTTAATTGTCCCTGCCAGTATTCTCCCTTATCTTCCCATCCACACCCCACCTAATCCTTATATTCTAGCTTTTCCTTTATCTCTCTTTTAAACATTTCTTTTAGAGATTATAATAATTGCATCATTCCCCTTCCCTTTCCTCTTTCCAAACCCACCAGCTCCTACACCCATCCTTTCTCTCTTTCAAATTTATGACCTCTGTTTTTCATTAATTGTTGTTACATGTATGTATACATACACGCACATGCAGAGAATACCTATACATATATTCCTAAATATAACCTGCTCAATCTGTATACTGTTACTTGTATATACATTTTCTGGAATGACTATGGTTTTGGATAACCAGTTGGTGTGCTCCCTGAGGGAGAACTATGTCTCCTGCTCTCAGCATTCATTAGTTGCCTGTAGTTCATGTGTAGAGTGGAAGCTTTCCTCAGTTCACTTTGGCATGTATTGATGCCATCCTTGTTTAATTCACGCGTGGGCAGTAATATTGGTGAGACTTCATGTCTGCAGCTTCTGACATTATTCAGAGACTCAATCTTATAGCAAACTTCCTAATTCCCTAGCTCTTACAATCTTTCTGGTCCGTCTTCCGCAATGTTACCTGATCCTTAGACGTGGGAGTTCCTTTATGGATGTATCTACTGGGACTGGGCTCCACAACGCTGCATTCTGATTAGTTGTGATTTTCCCTAGTGGTCTTTACCTGTTTCAGAAAGAAGTTTCTTTAATGAGGGGTGAGTGCTATACTGCTCTGTCGGGCACATATAAGGACACATATTTACAATATACTGGGGGATTACGCTGGGTTAGTAACGCGGCCATTGTAGAGTCTTCTCCAATATCCATGACTTCACTAGCCATGGGAAGTTAGGTAGGTTTTCAGTATCAAGAATAGTTTCCTGCTTGTTGAGCAGGAAGTTCAAGAGGAGAGCTGTTGGTTATCACCAAAGTATGCATGCCACTACTGAACCCTTAGGGTTATTGTGCCATGTTGTCTTTTTATGTCTTTATAACACTACATTCTATTTCCCCTAGCTTGAAAGATCTCCTTTTTCTCCCCTGGTCCCTTAGCTACCTAATTTCCATGGTTATTTAGATTGAAATGAAAATATGCAACATTTGTCTTTGGGAGTCTAGGCTATCTCACTGGGGATGCTCGTTTTCTAACTCCATCCAGTTATCTGTAATTTTGTAACTTAATTTTTCTTAACATCTGAATAATATTTCAGTGTGTAAATGGACCATATTTTCTTTATCCATTTATCTGTTGGTGGACATCTATACTGCTTCCAATTTCTTGCTGCTATGAATGAAGCAGTAATGAACATGTATCTCTGAAGTAAGATGCAGGATCCTTTGGGTATGTGCCCAAGAGAGGTGTAACTGGATCTTTCGGTGGATGAAGTTTCAGCTTTTTGAGGAAGGAGGCTCCACACTGATTTCTATAGTGGCTGTACCAGTTTGCACTCACCACAGCAATGGATGAGGGTGCCCCTTTCCCGCATCCTCACCAGCACTTGCTGTCATCTGTTTCTACTAATTTACTAAAAAACTAATTGTTTTTACCATTAGGCACAATGTCAAAGAAGTTTTAAATTGTATCTTCCTGGTGACTAAAGATGTTGAACATTTTAAAAGTATCTTCGGCGCATTTGTATTTTAACCTTTGAGAACTGTTTGTGTCGTTCAAACTAGACAAAATCCTAGCACTGAGAAAAGAAAGTGGACACAGAGTCCCTCCCTTAACCAAAGAAGCAATTTGTAATTGATACCTACTGGGAAAGGGAATCAGTTTTCTTCAATGGAGTGCCACTGAGTATATTGACCATACTCCAAAGTGGGAACATACCCAGGAGTAGTTGGTCACCACACAATAGACTCCATGCCTGTGTGTATGTGTGTGTATGTGTGTGTCTGTGTGTGTATGTCTGTGTGTTTGTGTGTGTGTGTGTGCATGCTTTGTTTTGATATTTTTTGAGAGGGAGAAAGAACATGAAGTTAATTGAGTAAGGAGGTGGGGAGGCTCTAGGAGGTGTTAGGGCTGTGCAAACCATATGTTCAAAATATACTGCATTGAAAGAGATCGCAAATAAAAATTTAAAAAAGAAAAGGAAGAAAGGAAAGAATTTACTTATCTTAAAGTTCTAAAGTTTCAGTGGATTAGTGGGGTGGATCTTGGCATCATTATAGCAGGAGCTGTGTGAAAGGAGCTATGTGCAAGAAAGGAAGCCAGGGAATGTGGAGGGGTTCTAATCAACTCTTTTTAAATTGAGAGTAATTTGTGGTACCATGAAAACTGCTTCAACCCTATTTAAATCCACACACCCAGTGACCTCAGGACCTTTCTAGGCCCTGCTTCCTGTAGGTTACATGGTTACACTGAAAAGACAATTTCTGTCCATGATTTCCCTGGTACTTTCCTTGGATTTCCTCGGAGGCTGTGGTCTTAGGCATGAAATCCAGTCAGGAATGTCTCCTCCCAAAGCCGACCTGCCCTCTTTTCTCAGTCACTTGACATTTCTCCCTTATTTACTGTTGTTTGGTGCTTCCTTGAATTTTAAGAAATCAACCCTGGCACAATCTTAGGACTTTTAGCACATTAGACCTAAGTGACAGGGTTCTCCTGTACTACCAGACTGCCTTTCCCATTCTTAGCTGATGATCTTCCCCTATCTACCCTCTAAGGATCCTCCGAAGTCATGCACTCTGAATTCCAGTCATTAGATATCTGCAGGTGCTACAGGATTTTGGTGAAAAGCCCCCTCCCCCATAAGAACTATGCTTCTCCAGGTGGGCTGTGCTTAGCAGTGACCCTAACTCTACGCCTGTAAACGGTAAGATAGATGGGGTGCATCTTATTGATAGAAGTTATTGTTTCTTGTGGAGTCTTATGTGAGGGTGAGGTTTCTGTATGGCACCAAGGGGGTTGGCTCCCACTACCCATGTAGAGCAGGTTACCTGGTGGCTGAGGTGTTTCAGCAGAATATGAGGGTCCATGCAAATCCACTGATATCTTCATCGACTGTTTAAGTTCCAATTTCCCCTGTTGAGTTTTGTACGGTAAATTTGTGTAGTAAGCTTCCTCTGGAGTTCCACTTCCTTCAAAGTTGGGCCTTTTCAGCCTGTACGGCCTTCTAGATGTCATAGATGCAGGTGTCAAGACAGTTTTCTCAAACATTGTGATCACATCGGTGCTTGGATCTACCATCTTTTTTTAAGAAGAGTTCCTTAAAAACAGCCTACCACGTCTGTCTTGTATGACAATCGCTGCCACCACCTCTCTCCAACGGTAGAGATAACAGGAAGGCAGTCCTCTCCTAGCCTGTATCCTGTCCTACATCAACACAGACGATGATTAATAGTTACCCTTCGAAGGGAATCTGGTGCCTTTAAGCACTAACAGAGCAGTCTTTTGCTGCGTGGTCAGTAAGTGATCCATGGTAACGGCCCATCTCTGGACCACTTCCAGTACAAATTATTCTAGTATCTCAAAAGTAGATCCTTAGACAACAGACGAGTCATTTGTATAAAATTACTTGTTAAACTGTACATAATTATGTATATGTATTTGTGCATGCTCCATTTTACTATTAGCTTCATTTCTTCATTCTGAGGATTAGATTTGCTTTGGTTTTGAAAAAGTTATTTTCCCTAAAATTTGCCATTTCTTTAAAAGTTATTAACATATTCTGATTATACATAGCCTTGGGTTTGCACTTTCATCCATGTATAAAATGCATTTTAATCCATATACTCTCCTCTCTTGTCCTTCTGCTGCTCCACCTGTCCCCTTTATTCTTACTTTTGTGTCTTTGTGTATGTGTGACCCAGTAAATTTCATCAGGGTTACTTACAGGATCGTAGGTGAGTGGCTATTTACAGGTGTATGGGCACTTCACCAGTGACTATGCCACTGAAGATGTCTTCCCCTCCACCATCAACAATTAGCTGCCTGCAGATCTTCAGGGAGGGTGGGGGGGTCTCATGAGTCCCCCACTCCTTTGTGATAGGATGTCAACAGACCTAGTGTTGTACAAGCCTCACACAGGCAATCACGAAGCTGCTGCTGTGAGCTAAGGAGTGCAGGTGATCTCCAAACCAGCATTTCGTAACACTCCTTCTCCGTGCTCTTTTGTTCCGTGTCCCCCTGCACACAATGTTCCCTGGGCCTTCTGGGAGTTGGTATTGAGGTCCAGTTGACTCGGGGCTGAGCAGCCAACTGCAGTTTATTTTCGATACCTACTTCAGTTGTATCTCTGCAGTGACTACCGCCTCACTCCCCACAACCAAGCTGACAAAAGCTGACATTGGCACTACTCCACGGACCTAAACACACTTGTTTACAAGGTAACTTGATACACACATCCTGTCCACTTAGCAAAGCAATAGCACCAGATTCCCTACTAGGGCCAACAACCTCCTCAGCCTGGCTTTTTCCATGCTAGGTGTGACTTTGCTTCTGTAGAGCAAGCCTCAACTCACATCCAACAGGAAAGTGGCTGCTTCTTTTCAAAATGGTCTTGTCACTGCTGTCCCAGTGGGCACATGTTGTTTGGTTGGCAGTAGAGCTCCCAGGGACCATGGCTGAGTATAACTATTAGTCACCATCCTACCTCAGCAGCCTGCATGGCATCTTGAAGAGAAGATCTTCCAGCTCAATTTCTCTATGTCTTCTGCCCAGAGCATGTGGTGTCTTCAGCAGCAGAGTCTTGCCTTCCAGTTCTGGTAGGCATCAGGAGCATTGACAACTGCTTGTACACACAATTTTTATTTTAGCTTTTGAAACAGGGTCTCATGTAGTCCAAGCTGTTCTCACATTCACTATGTAGGAAAAGATCCCCAGATCTTCTGACTCTCCTTTCTCCACCTCTCAGGTGCCACCATACCCAGTTTTATGAAATGGCTGAGGATATAACCCAAGGCTTCATACATGCATGCCAGCACTCAGGCAGACATAGTGCTGGAGAAGTAGCTGAGAGTTCTACATTTGGATCCAAAGGCAGCAGGAAGAAAGAGAGACTATGGGTTGGAATGGGCTTTTTGAAACCTCAAACCATATATAATTTAATTGGACTTATGGTTTCAGAAGGTTAGCATCTATGATGGTGGAGCAAAGGAATGTGGCCAGAACAGCTGAGAACTTACATCTTTTGTTTATTTTAACTATCTTAAAACACTTTTCAATTATTTTAATTATTTCAATGTGGGTATGTTCACTTGAATATCCTTGAAGGACAGAGTTGTCAGATCCCCCTGATACCAGAGTTAAAAGAAGTTGTGAGCTGCCAGGTGTGAGAGCTGGGAATTGAATTAAGGTCCTCTGTAAGACCAGTGTGAGCTCATAACTGCGGAGTCATCTCTCCAGCCCAATAGCTCACATCATGGTCCATAAGCAGGAGGCAGGGAGAGGCACATTCGGAATGGTGCAAGTCTTTTGAAACCTCAAAGGCCACCTCCAGGTATATACCTCTTCTGACAGGGCCACACCTCCTAATCCTTCCCAAACACTCACACCAGCTGGGAGCCAAGCATATGAGCATATGGGGCCCATTCTCATTCAAAGCATCACAGTAGTTAATTAACTAACTGAGTAACTGACTAACAACTAACTAACTAACTAACTAACTTAGATTGTAATACTCCTAAGACCTTTTTGTTTCTTTATTTTCCTATTTCTTTATTTTTCTGAGACAATATGTCCCTCTGTGAGCAGGCTGCAGATCACTATCATCACTACAGTTAACAATGAAAACTAATGCACAGAATTCATAAAAGCTAAAAGTGAATGATACACTGGAAAAATCATTTAAAACAAGTTTTAGCCAGGCATAGTGATGTGCACAGGGAATCTCAGTATTTGGGAGGCAGAGACATGAGGATCACAAGTTCAGACCAACCTGGGGTATGTGGGAGCCCGCCTCAAAACGAGCAAAGAATTTTACACATTATGAGTTAATATAAATGCTATAAAAGTAAAGTACTGGATTCTATAAGCAAGGGAGTAATTCCTGATGGGAAAACAGGTAATTCCTGATGGAAAAACAGGTAATTCATGAAGTAACAACAAAAATGATCCACGAAGAAGGAAAGAAAATTCTTCCTGGGGATGCAAATGAAAACTGCAAGAAAGTTTCAGTTAAATGGCTCAGACCCAGCACTCAGATGTCTGTCTTCCTCAAGCATCGTTTAAACGACTGAAAAAAGATATGAAAGGCAAAACTACACAGGACGAAGAATGGCTACAAGGACAATAAGGAACGGTGTCAACTAGGTTTTCCGAAGTGGAAGGAGATGCGCGCGTGTAAGCGTTGGCAGATGTGCAAGCGTTCTCGTCTGTCTGCAGGAACGGTGAGGGAGCTCACTGACTGTCCTGGTGCCCTCAGATGTCCAGCGGACCGAGGTGCTGAGAATCAGACTGCAGGACTGAGGGGAGGGCTGATGGAGGGTAAATCCCAACTGGCCTTTTTACTGGTTGTGGCAAGTTGGGGGTGTTTCTGTATTGGTGAGTTTTCTTTATCAGGCTCTCTCCATTCGAAATTGAACCTTTGTTTATCGCAGAGTAATAAACAGTAATGACGCTTTCATTCCCTCTCAGCAATGCTGTCAAAGTACTTTCATCTGCTGTTATTGGGAGGGTATTTAAAATCTGTTTTAAAAAAAATAGAAGCTTTGTACACATTATGCCCATGACAACAACGCAAAATCAAAATCCTTGGTACTACGTGAATGAATATCTCCAAGGGCTTTGTATTCTTTTGCAGACAATGATGACGTTGAACTCCTGATCCTCCTGCTTCTAGGAGAGCTAGGGATACAGTGTCTGTTGCCTGTCGTACATGGTATTTAGGACTAATCTATGGCTTCATTCAGTGCAGGTATATTGAAAGCATACAAAAAATCCAGCTGTGTCAGTTACACTTCTCATCATCATGTTCGAGTACCTGTCAAGAAGCCGCTTAAGAGAGGGGGTAGTTTTATTTTGTTTCACAGTGTGAGAGAATGCAGGTCACACCAGTGGAGAAGGCATGGCAGCAGGCACAAGAGGAGGCTGCCACTGCACTCAGGAAGCAGATACAGTGATGCCTGTCCCATCTACTTTCTCTATTTCATTCAGTCCAGAACCTGAGGCTATGGAGGGTAGCGTTGCCCACATTCAGGGTAGAATGCTTTCTTTAGTAAAACCTCCCTGGAAATGCCCTAAGGCATACCCAGAGGTTTCTCTTCTAGAGACACCAGATCCCGTTAGGTTCACAATCAAGACTAGCTCACATCAATCAAAGATAAGTTTAAGATGGGAGCATCCACACCAAGTCTCCCTTAGCAGTTTTGTTGGGGTGCAGACCAGCGCCAAGCTTCTTGTTGGGGTCTCTAAGGCTGTAGATTAGTTCCCACTCACCTCCCCTGCTCACCTCTTGCTATTCTTATCTGACTTTCAGTCTCCAGTCCCCTGGGCCTGTGCTTAGTTCTCAGAGGTTCATTCGCCCTTCCATTTTCAGATGCGCCTTGCTGGCCCCTGCCTCTCCACCCTCCCTTTATCATACAAAGTTCTCCTCACTGTTTGCAAATCTTCCAGACAGGATCCAGCTTTTTGTCATTGTGATTTCTTCCTTTTCCCAGGGGTTTATCTTAGCTAGTCAATGCATACTTGCTAGCAGGGAGTTTAAGGTCCTTCTCTGACATCAGAGTATGAATGTTGTGACTTTGCTCACGGTTATGTGTCCATTTGTGTCTGGGATGTGGTTGGAACTTGAAAGAAATGGAAAAAAAATATGTTCAAGATCTAGGTTGGGTTCCTTCAAAGAAGATTTTACTTGCTGCCAAAGTTTGATCTAGTTTAAAAAAGAAAAAAAGAAATCTGTCAACTTTCAGTATATAAAAATTTTGTTTGTGGAGAAAAAGGTTGTTTATGGAAAAGTTGGTATTATATTTCTGTAGCAAGTTTGCCACCATGCTTGTTTACCCTCTAGCTCAGAAAAGAAAAAAGAGATAGGAAGAAGAAAGAAAAAAAGAAAAAAGAAATATTCGCTGCCCTTGTTGGCAGCCTGAACCTGGGAGAGCAGGAGCTGATAGCAAGCTGGATTAATGTCTTAATGCAATATCCCTGAACATTATGATCTTCTTGGTTCTCCTGACCTCAGCCAATCTATACTCTGAGCGAAGATCCCAGAAGTTTAAGCTGCACATAATCATAAGGACAAGCCGCCCATGGCCAAATTATGTTTTTCATAGTGGCACATAAATCATCTCCATTGATAATGAATAGTCTAAATCAAACTCCCTCTCATCCATTACCCTCGGGATGGGCAAAAAAACATATTCTCAAAACCATTCTGTGTTTTAGGGAAACTAAGATAAAAAAAAAAAAACTCCTTCAAAATGACTTACTACACATTTCCAGTAGAGACAGTTGAAAAGGAGATGAAACTATATTTTGTTGGAATAATTTTTACCAATAATTTTTACATGGATATTCACTCTAAAATGAATTGTCTTCGGTAAAGAGTGGCTGCCCATTGGTTTGATTTTTGAGAGTATTTTTCATTACTCTCCATTAGATTTTCTCTAATTCTCAAACGTATTCTTCCTCTGCTGGTGGCTTCTAAGTCTCACTACAGAAGCTTTCACTGTGTCTCTGATACTGCTCTATAGAATGTTTCTTTATTTTTAACCCAATGTCTGCATCCATTCACACCGATTCAAGCTTACCATGTTCAGTTAGAACAATCAGTTAAGAAACCATGAAACCTTTCTAATAAAAGTAGTGAGCTCTTAGTTTGCAAGCATATAGAATTCAGACATGAGTTGCAGAAACTACCCCTTCTTCTCTCCGTCGTGGCTACTGGCTGCGGTCCACCTACTGCTGGAACTTCTAACACAAATTCTCTGAAAAGTGAGCACTCTTGCCAGCTATGGGCTCTGCTTACCTACTCCTTACTGCAAAGTGCTGCCTTCATTTTTTTTTTTTTTTTTCTGTTCCATATGTCTGCCTCTCACCAGGCAACTTCTGCATCCTGTTGGGGGCAGGGGGATAGTTGATGGCCTCTGAGTTTTGGAAGCGAGGTGCAATTTGCAGATTGAGGTTCATCCGGAACGCTCACTGTGAGTCGCCTAGAAGTTGCCTGTGCCTATCCTTTTCTGGTTTTTTCGCTGTAATTGCTTCAATCACACTTGCATGTCAGCCATGTTAGAACATCTTCTCCCTCCCATAGCCTGGAGAAGGCAAGTGCAGACAAATGATAAATCCACATGGCTGATTTTTGTTACTGAGTTTTAATAATTTAATAAAGGAATTGGAGTTCAACTACGGAAGTATTTATTGACAAAATTTTATTGATAAAATAATGTTAAAGATTTACGAACACATTGAAAATCTCTGGAAAAGAAAATTACATCACCCGGGATGTAGGAAAAAAAAAGAGTGTTTATGTCTGGATAATGAAGGGTTTTCTATTTTGCGTTGGCTATGTTAAGCAACATCTGTCACAGTGTGGGTTTTATTTTTCAGAAAGGAACTGTGACATAATCCCAGAAGTCACAAGAAAGGCTACTGTGAGGCAAATGTTATGCAGAGTGGATGATCCATTTTCTGCCTAATCCTCATCACCCTGATACCTGTTTCAACATCTTAATTTGTCTGTCTGCTTGGACCTGTCTGCTTTTCCCCTCCCTGACCTGCAAAATGTCATTTCATAAGTACAGCCTGCCATTTCAGTGACAGTTTTCCTTCCTGGGTTGGCTCTGTTCATTCCTGGGTCCATTGGCTCAGTGCCTCTGACCTTGGGTGGCTGTTGCTTTGAGTCTGCCTGGCTTTCTTCCCAAAGCAAGTGGGTGATTATGAAGTATAACTGAAGGCATTGTTTTAAATTTTCAACTTGTTTTAGGTACTGAAACTGCAGTATCAATGTCTTAAAGACTGCTCAATCACTGAATGATGTATTTGGTTAGCTAATCTCACACAGCAAGGAGGAGATTGTTGATTGTTTTCTATTCTACATTTAAAAAAAATCAAAAACCGAGATCAATACTAAATGGATTTTTACCCATAACTGTCATTTCTTGCTCTAGGATCTTGAGGAATGATTAAAATGGAGTTTTCTGTTTGGAAAACTCTGCTGGGTACCAATTCTATCAGATCTTTGGTACACATCATTGTTCTATTGACACACGATAACTTTGATAGAAATTTTAAGCTATTCTTGGGGTACATGGTACTATGTTCCGAGCTTTGGAGAAACTCATAGATTTTGAGAGAAAGATCTCCCTTTGATAAAGGATTGTCTGGCTCCATCAGATTGGAATTTTTACTTAGGCTTCTACATAAGACTGAAATGGGGTTAGGGCTTTACCCTGGGGTAGATTGATACACATTCAGTGAACTCATGTTAGATCAGCTATTCCAGAGCCTGTGTTAAATCATCAGAAGTAAAGGCTGGTCAGACTCAGGCAATGCGATAGACAAGAAAAATGAGTGCCATTCTTCCCTGTTCCACCGCTTTATGATGTGATATGTGGGTACATGTGCCTTTGCTTGTGTGTGTACATGTGCATGTGTGTGTGTTTAGTGTGTGTGTATGTTTACATGTGTTTGTGCCTGTGTGTATGTACATGTGCCTGTGTGCATGCACACACATGTGTGTGTATGTTCGTGTGTCTGTATTCATGAGTACACATGTGTCTGTGCCTATGTGTGTGTACATGTACAAGTGTGCATGCATGCATGCTTGTGTATGCATGTGCAGTGTGCATGTATGTGTACATGTACTTGTGCCTGTGTGTATGTATGTTCATGTGTCTGTGTTTGTGAGTGTACATTTGTCTGTGCCTATGTGCATTGTGTGTGCATGTGTGTATGTGTATGTGTGTGTGTGTATGTGCGTGTGTATGTGTTTGTGTAAGTGGGATATCCGAGACTTATAATCAAGAATAAATTTTATCCTTGATCTGTTGGACACATAGGGAATAGATAAATCAAAATCATCATAATGGTAAAAGCTAATTTGATAAGAGGAATAAAGTGATAAAAGAGAAATATGTCACCACATTCTTGCTTTAGTTAATGTCTAGGAATTTCCCCTGCTAATCAGGCAGCTATAGACAGTTTGTATTTTATTTATCTGTATTTTGTTTATCTGGGTAAATGTCCCCTTTGGTTAATCCCTCATTTTATTTTAGGAGGCTCATGCTCCATTAGAGAGGTTGGTGAGTACTCCGTCAGTGGTATCCAAGGTGATAGATACCATGAACTACCATGGCGTGACTGGTTTTCTGGAACCAAGGGTAAGTTCTCTGATGTGCGCCTTAGGACTACTCTATTATGAAGGAGGCTACACGACCATGTGTGGCTGTGTGATGCTGGAGGAGTGTCTGTGAAGGAGGCTATCAGGTCCACAGAGAGCTGTGTGTCAACAGTACAGTGTTGTGTGACAGTAGGGTCCTGGCTTTGATCCTTTGACTTTATCTTTGTCATTCTGAAAAGCATTAGTATTCCGTGTTGAAACGGGATATCCAGGGAGGGCATGACCCTGAACCTTGATCTTCTTTGTACCATTCCATTGTGCAGGGCAGAGGCAGTGCAAGGGTATGTCCTTGTGACAAATGCTGGTATAGTGTTTGGTAGTGAGGATGAGAACCTGTGGCGACTAGAAACCGACAGCTAACAAGGTGCTTCCACATACAGTTTCACTTCTCACAACAGCCTTGTGAGGTAGGAACAAGAGAGAATGCTTTTATTTTTACTTTTCAAAGACAGACACCAAAGACCACAGAGTGTAAGTGTTTTGCCTTCAGTCATAGTAAATAGCAGGATCCAAACTTGGTACCATGTCTTTGCAGTCTGATTTTCATCTGTGAGACAGTTTTCAGTTTGGTTGCAGATTGGGAAAAGTGCTCTGTAAGTAGACATGTAACTTGCTTACAAGTCAGGTGGCTTGAAACTAACGCTGCAGTGACTAGAGCCCACTGGATCGTTACTTGCAGGGACTCTGAAGGAACAGGATGTCTGCATGTCGTCTTTCACCTTTGTATATTAGAAGATCCTCTAGGAATCACCTGTGGCTTTCTGGATGCAAAGATGCAATTCGCATGGCTATAATGCATTGCTATAGAGCTCACTAGGTTGACTTGTCTGACTTATCCTCGTCGGAATGGAAACTTCTCAGGGCAAGAACATGAGTACACACATGGTATTCTCAGAATTTAACATAGTGCTAGAGCCTTACAGAAGTTGACTTCACGAGGACATTTTCTGTTTTATAAACTGCTTCAGACTTTTTTTTGTAAGTGATTGTTTGTACAGAATAAGTCTTAGAGATGAAGTGGACTGGAGGAACTCAGTTGTTTCAGTGGAAGGATGATGCACACAGGCACTACCATCTTGAGGTGGAGAAGAGCATCCAAGTCACCCTTGTTTCCAATGACAAATCTACTTTTTAAGGATCCAAGTTAGAGGCTAAGAATCCATGTAAAATGCATACATTTTGGTCTCTGAGTAAAGGCAATGTCTTTTAGCATGGAGAAAATTAGACCTGTAGTAAAAACGAACATTGTGTCATTTTAGTAATATGGAGGGGAACCTATGACAAAATATGATTAATCACAGTCACACTTGATTCACTGAGGGTTGGAAGAGGGCCCTGTTTTTCTCTGGTTAAGTTTGCTGAGGCACGTTCTCCTTGGTCCTTCATGTCTCCCTGTATCCTGGATGCCAGAATCCTGAGAACCCAGGTGAGTCTTAAACAGGCAGAAGTTGGGGACAACGCTGCTGTGATTATGACTTGGACCTCAGTGTGAGCGCTCTTGGACCAGGACACTTAGGCAAACAGTCCATAAACAGTTCACGATGAACAAAGGGCATCGTTCCCAGGCTAATGAGCTGGCCCAGGCAAGACTCAGGACCTGTGGCAGAAAGCGACAGTCATTTGCTACTCTTCAAGGGGGGGGAAGTGTAGCAGGGTTACAGCCTGGTGAAGACAGCTTCTTGAATGGAAGAAGAATTTTAAATTTAGGAGACAGTATATCAGCTCACCAGTTTGTGGTACTCAGGATCAAATGAGTCCTGAAATCAAGAGATGGGAAAGGGCTCAGCAGCTCCCGGGCTGGTAGAGGTTATGGGTCATCAAGAGGCTTTCCTAGTTGTGCAGATTGGTGCAGGCCATGGCTGGATGCCTGGCTTTTCCAGGTATTACTGCCAAGTTTCAAACATGGCCTTAATGGCCAAGCCAAGCGTTGCTTCTTTCAGTCATTGCAGTTTCATTTTGCAGGGGTGGAGCCTGTGAGGAAACAAAGCAGAGAGGGCACATCAAGGTTAAAGTCGAACAAGGAATAGCTTTGTAGGTCTTCCAACAGTTTATAAGGCATTGGCTCCACTTTGTCCACTGAGAAAAAGGAGGACCATGATAACAGCTGTTTGAAACTTCTCAATTATGGCTTCATAGACCCTGGGCAGCCATCAGGAAGCAGAGAATATCAGCTGCTGGTCTATAGAACCTATTTTAGGGAGGACTTTGGAGTTTGGCCATGTTGGGATTAGCACAGCTTTGGGGTAACATAAGGTTTGGGGTATCATCGCCAGAAAATAAAAACAACACTGTCTTTACATGGAGAGTGAATAATATGCTTCACCAGTGGTGGTCTTGGTGCCCAGTCCCACATGAAATCCAGGTGCCTGATTCCTCAGATTTTGAATCTCATAGATTAACTATTAGTGATTGGTTTTAGACCATGCATCGGCTTTACACCATGTGCTGATTAGTTTTTCTTTGTCAGCCTGATACGAGCAATCACCTGGGAAGAAAATGTCTCCATCAGCTTGGCCTATGGGCATGTTCGTGGGACATTTTTCATAATCAATGATTGATGTGGTAGAGCCCATCCTACTGCGGGAGATACTACCCATGGGCAGGCAGTCCTGGGTTATGCAAGAAAGCAAGTTGAGACATGAGGAGCAAGACAGCAGTGTTCCTCCATGGCATCTGCCTCGTTTCCTACTTCTGGGTTCCTGCCTTGATTTCCTGCCCTGACTTGTCTTCCCAACGGACTGTAAGCTGTAAGACGAAAAAAACTCTTTCGTCCTCAAATTGTTTTTGGTCATGGTATTTATCATAGCCATAGAAAATAGAATAGTACTAATAATTAATAAAAAGTACACAAATCTTAACACAGTTGTAACCAATCAAATTTTGTATTGTTCAGTTTTTTAGCCTACTTGCTTATGTATATGATTTAGTGATGTTTCTCTGTTTTGAAGCCCAAGACACATGTTTTATATTCCAGGCATTGCATATCATAATGTAAAGTTTTAAACCCACAGCAGGAATTTTGGACATGGGCACGAGTCACAAATGTTGACTTCAGCCAGCCTCAGGAGTGGTCAGTTATTCCTGACGTCTATATCCTTGTGGGAAGAGCTTGTACTCAAGTTTCATGATTAGCAAAACCTTTGCTCATCTTGCACAGTTTAGAAAAGAGGAAGTGGTTCTAGTTGTGTTAGTGGAAAGGTAACACTTCCCAGTTAACTGAATTAAATATCAGTTACTTTAGCAGGGTAACTTATTTGATTGAGCTCAATGTGAAAAATCAGCCCTAAAGTCTTCGAATACATCAGAATTAACCAGAAAGCTCTTGAGTACTCCATTTAAAAGCTGGGTTTTTGAAAAATCAAAATAAAAGAAAGAGCTGTTAGATTTGGTCAATGGGAAGGTTTGGGCAATACTGATCTTAAGTAATTATATTTAACTGTGTTTGTGACACAAAACTATTATTTTCATCTGTGGTTCTGGAAGTGGAATTTTGGACTCTAGAAGTTTCTAGAAGCTGGAAGTAGGGTTAAGGCAATATACTGGTATGTTGTATAATTCCAAATAAATTGATAATATATTATATATCACATACCTTGAGGTCTTTATACACAATATCAGAGTGCAACAGAAGCATAGTTCTAACTTATTTGCCCTACACATCCACTATTTCTTACACAGTGTGTTATTATGAGCTGCTGACTATTGTCTGTGATTATTGATGGCAGAGACAGTATTTATTTACTTTTATATTCTTGGAAACTAGTGTGTTTACACCTATAACATCTGGTGCGTGGGAGGTGTTGATAAGCCATGCAAATACCAATGAAATATAAATACTAGTGAAAAGTATTAATGTAAATATTAATGAGAAACTAATGACCAAGTAAATAGTAATGAAAAGTTCAAGGCAGAAAATTGTGTGTGCATGCACTCTTAACTGCTGAGCCATCTCTCCAGCCTATCACTGGAGATTTTTAGTGGAAGTAAATAAAATATTAAAGTTCTAATTATAAAAAAATCAAAATGGCTATGATAGATAATCGGTGGTAAAATAGAGATGAATCAGCGATCATTTGATATTGTTTAAGCAATCATGTTTTGAGGCAATGAGGGCTTAGAACCAAATAGAAGGTGTTAAGACAGAAAGACAAAAAATAAACATGCTAAGTGAATTGGTATCTACACAGGAGAAGCACAAGTTGAAAGGACTGTAATGACAGTAGCTAAAGTTTATGGAGTGTTTATTCACAATGGCGCCCAGCACTTGCCGTGGTGTTTAATCTTGTTTACTCACCACAGTCCAGAAGATGGTTATGATTATCACACTCATTTCAGTGATAAGAAAATGTTAGTGGCTCATAAATTTATCCCAAGACCACACCACTATGAAGTGGCAGTCAGGATGGGAGTCAGTCCTACCCAGCTCCAGAAGTTATAATTTTAGCCCCAGTTAATACACAGTTAATTTTTTGGAGAGATGGAAACACTACAAGATGAGATTCCTTGGGGATATTAATGCTTTTTATGTCTTTGGGAAAGATGAGCATTGCCTCTCCAATAGCTTGCAGTTTGACTTAGGATACGATTAGCTTTCCAAATGGTCTAATAATACGTCACTTAGCACATAGCTATACCAGTCACGTGGAGGACAGCCTGCCTCTGTAAGACAGAACCACATAGGCAGGTGGAGATGTCTACTACAAGCACATCCAAACCAAGACCTGGATGCACTAAGGCACGGGTGCATGAAGGCATGTTTCTGCTTGCTAAGAGCACAGAGCTGCTCAAGGGACTCATGATAGGGCAGAGTAATATAAGGTTACCAACACCTCCAAAGGGATACAGATGCCTCTCTGATTTGAGGGTGGTCACACCAAGGCTGGCACCTGCCTTTCTTCATCACCTTCACAAGTGAAGATGTAGTTCCTGTACAGCAGGAAATAGTACAGGCAACTAATAGGGCGGGGTGCTTATTGCTGGACTTTTAATGTTATTTTTGTGTTTACCCTTCAGGAAAGTCTTCCATTGGCTTTTTCTACTGGTAGTTTTTTTGTTGTTGTTGTTGTTTAAATTATACTTTGTGTAAATTTTTTTTTATACTTTTATATTTTATACTTTGTGGTGTTTAAATGCTAATGAGGAAAAGCGTATAAAACAATTGTAACCATCTAACGTCATATGGTGAATTTTCATGGTGTGTGTTTGATGAGGGCTAGCTTTGAAGAGGAAACAACTGGCCCCAACCGTCAGCACGCAGGTCCTCACAGTCTCAGTTCTTCTTTATCACCTCGAATTCTCTGTGTCTCAGGACAGGCTTTAAAAAATATTAGCGAAATGGCAGAATTTTATTTTTATGTTATTGATGTGCTGTAGTATCGGACTTGCATATGGTGAGCCGTGGACTCTAAACCATCTGAAATTACTAATTGTTCTTTGTTTAAGAAAATTGAAGGAAAAATTTAAAAAGCACATCAGAGGATGAGCTTCCAAAGACCATGGTAAGTACTTAGGGCTGTAGTGCTGAACTCCATCTCAACAGGACTTTGGGTTTTACTTTCACTGGAGCCTGCTGGCAGAACGAAGCACGCTATTTAAGCAAGACTATTGGAGAATGCTTGGCACAGTCTATTCAGAAGCTTGACACACCCGCCTACATGTGCTGGTGACCTTACAATGACAAGAATTTACTTTTAATATTGAATTCTGATTAGAAAGCAATATGCAAGAACCACAGCATGGGTACACCTCTAGTGGAGAGATAATTCATAAAAACAGAAGTAATACAATCACAATAAGGCAGCAGCACACACTAAAGGTAAGCAAAAAACAAAATACGCTGGACTATTGCCACATTGTAAGTACTCTTTAAGTTGTTCGTTTGCATATTAGATTATAACTTTTTGGACACTGGACAAAATTTGAACACAGTAACATACTAATCACGATGTTCATTCTTGGCAAAACAATTGAACCAAAGTTCTAAATGTGCTCCTTTTGTGGTTTCTCTCTGCAATTTCATCTCTTTCTGTTCAGTATCGACTTACTTACCTCCAAAGCACAGTTTAAAAGCCACTCTTTTCCTTGCAGAATTGCAACAAAGTCAGACTTGGCTTTGTGCTTTCTGTCTCTGCAAAATGTGTTCATACATTCAGGACTCTCATCCTAGTGCGACAGTTATGCATACAGAGGAGACTTGTCATCATGGTATGATTTTTAAAATGTCAACCCTGTCAGAATTTGGGCGCATTCCTTCCAAAAATGAAATTAGCATAAAGAAGCATTGCCCTTGTCCCTTTAGTTTATAGGCCATTTGCAGTAGATAAATACTCCCCTTGTATTTATCTCATTAAATATATACTTATTTATTTTTTGCAGAGAAGTAACCACCAGTTTTGCCTTGAAATATAAACACGCATAAAACACTGTAAGCAAAAGCTACAACTCTACAGGCTTGGTAAGTGCAGGAATGGAATGTAAATGCTGTAGTAAAGATGTTAAAGCAATGCACAATTACAAGATTTAGCCGGAAACACTGAAGTGATTCACTCGGGACTGTGTACTGTTAAACGTTCTCTTCTTAACTGTGAGTTTATAGTGATCGTTCATGAACTGTTTTTATTGCTGTTTTTCAGTGTACAGTCCTTTTTCTCTTTCTCTCCTTACACACACACACACGCACACACAGGCACTCACACATCGAGTGTCAAAGTCAATGGCAGTGGGTGGTTTATGTCAGGGCTGGTTTTGACGCCCCTCTCTCAGAGTAAGATAAATGTAAGTGATGAGCTCCTGGGGTTGGTTGAACTCATTTTGTATTCAACACTCTGCCTGGCCCCTTTCTCATCTCTTTCTCCCTGTCTTTGTATGTTTAAGCCTACTTGAGTTTCTTTTTTCTTTTGTAGAACTTGGTTCTTTTGATGTGCTGCAGGGCACACCCTTCAGCAAAGAGTACTTCCCAGGAATCGGAAACATCCGCACACAGGTCTGAGAGGTTACTGTACAATAGCTAGCCCCGAAGCCCGGAGCAGAAGCATCTCCCCCTCCTAAAGCTGCAACGTTCGGTATATTCCATAACCGTGATTTTAAAGCTATAGCAGCTCCACATTATAAATGCGAAGTACGAGTTTGTTAAGTGCTTGGCCTTGTTAACACTATGATAGTAATCTAACATGAGATGTGTCTGCATGAATTATACATTCATTACTTCAACTGAATTTCTTCTGTAATTATAAATGAGTTTATTGCTGCTTTACTGCTGCTGTCCTGTCAGTATGTGTGGGTCCGGGGTCATCTACGTTTCTTTGTTGTTTTCCAGTAAAAAAAAAAAAAAAAAAGCATGTAAGAGAGTGCAGTGCTTTAACTCTTTATCTGCTTGCATTAAAGGTGAGAGAGCTGTGGTGTGAGTCCTGCAAGGCTATTGTTAGGCACACTGTGGACACAGAGAGACTAGACAGGAGCAGGCGTTAACCGTTTCGCATCCACGGGTAGCACTTCTCTACTGCAGAAGTTAAAAGCGTTTAATAAAGGTGTGACATTCGACTTAAAACATCTGTGTTTACTCACATCTATTTCATGTGGCAAATCTTTCAGGACTATGTCACTGAATTAGAACTTGGAACTGAAAATCAGAAGAGCAAAAACAAAGGAGGAAAATAAGGGAAAAGAGCAGAATTTCAGTAATAGCTAACTTTCACTTTCCCTCCCATCTAATCAAAAGAAACTTTTTATTAAAAAGAAAACAATTAGAAAAGCACACTTGATAGAAATTTGGTGAGTTTTCTGACTCGACTCAGAAAACCACTGTGTACCATGGATACTTTTAATGTTGCCTGGATGCTGAGCCCACTCTCATGTAAACACCCTGTCAGCATTACTGAAAACATTGTCACTGAAAAATTGATCTGTGAAAAAATAAAATTTGCCAGCGAATATTTACTTTCAACTGCTTCAGATTCAGTTTTTTTTTCAACATAATACCTTTATCAATTACTTGAGTTTCATAAAATGCATGTAGATCACACCCTGTTCCCTTTCCTCCCAAGTCCACCCTCCCGCCCTTTAAAAGTAAAACACAAGATAAAAAAGGAAAAAAAAATATAAAGAAAGAATAGAACAGAATTAAGTTAAGCTGTGTGTGGAGAGAACATGGATCATGGGCAGCACATAGTGGTGGTAGGCCTCTAGGACCACGGACATTTACCTGCCCTATATTAGCGTATATAAGCATGACAGAGTTCAACCTGAAGTTGGGCTTCACTGCCCCAACACGCAGAGACCCAGCCATTTCTCAGGTACCATGGCATCCCACAGGCTCTTGGAGATCACACAGACACCCAGGCACCCCACCAGCATTTTATGTCCATTGCATGCTGATGGTATGTCTGTGCTTGTGACATTGCTGTAAACTTCTAGGGAAGTAATTTTAGTGGCGATGCTGTACTAATTCTGTATTCTCAACTTACTTCATGCTTAGGTGATAAATCAACCAACCAGATGATTGTCATATTTTTTTGAACACTGGTGTGTGTTTGTGTGTGTGTGTGTGTGTGTGTGTGTGTGTGTAAAACTTATCCATATGTAGATATACGGATTAAGAAAGAGAGATGGTCCAATTTTTCAAATATAGGCAGAACGAGTGTTTTTAGGAAAACGTGGAATAATCCTTGTAATAAGCCGAAGACGACTGCACACTCCTTGACTACAGGGCATCCTGCTGCTGTCAGTGTGTGCTCCTGCATTACCACTAGTGGGTCGGGAGTGAGCATCCTCTGCATCCTTTTCAACCTCTGCCAGCAGTGGGACTCCCAAAACTCATTGCCACCTGGACATTTCTTTAGCATCATTCTGCTTAAACAAAACCCACATCGTCAACAACGCAGACACAGAGGGGAGCTCTGGAGGTGCAGAGAGAAGCACCAGTCTTGTCTCGGCTGAGTAGGGAATTCATCCTCTTCTCTTTCCTCAAGGCCACGCAACATTTCTGAAAGTAGATGTTTCCAAAGTGTTTGGGCTTAAATTTGGCCAGATTCACAGGCGCACGCCAGACACGGCAGCGCTCTTCCCTGTTGCGGCAATGGCTCACCGAGTCAGCTCACACTTCCCATCCTGGCTCAGAAACACGAGTCAAAGAGTGCCTTGTGAAGGAGCAGCTTCAGGGCCTCCTGGGTCAGAAAGGATGGCTGTTTTCTGCACCATTCTGATCCAAACTGGATCCTGTATTTGTACTAGAAACTCATCCCGCTTTGGAGCTTTGTTTCCTGTGTCCCTCTTCCTTGCAGAGATGTTACCTTTAGTCTGCGAGATTTCGTAGTGAGTCGGCTTATACCGTAACAACACCCGATTTATATTCTAACACAAGCCTCCGGTTTCCTACTTTTGTAAACATGGAAAATTCAAGAGAGAGTCAAGTTTATGAAGTGGACTGATGACTTCCAGGTCTAAAAGTACTACACTTTACTTCGCCAGTAGCTAAAATGTCCTTATTGCCCCACTAAAAATTATTATAGCTTTAGCAGGTATGATGCTGTGTGTCTTTAATCCAAGCACGTGGGAAGCAGAAACAGATGGATCTCTATGAGTTCAAAGCCAGCCTGGTTTGCATAGAGAGAAGGTCAGCCAGAACTACACAGTGATAACTTACCTAATAACAATAAAGTATCAGAGCTATGGCTCTGCCAACCGTAACCGCTTAGGAAAAAGACACTACGAACGTATTCAGATATGCTTCTCCTAAAAGCAAAAGAGCAATTGAACTAGAAATAAAATTCCTGGATTTCGTATCTTAATTATATTTTTTATTGAACATCTAATTACAAAAGGAGTCAGAGAGCACACTCGAGATGAGATGAGACATTCAGCTAGCTAACACAAAATGATTACTTTGCTGATTAAGTTTTACCAAATAAATGTGTAGATTTGGGGGCCTAGAATTATGCACTAATTTAATTGTTTGAACTTTTAGTTATTAACTTTCATCCAAAGCTTTGTTTCTGTTTATTTTAAAGTTGCTTAGTCAATTAAATATTTTCAACTCTTTGTTTTTTTTTTCCTATTCTCTAAGCCCCAGGAAATCCACTGAGCATAGTCTACACTTTTTTTGTTCTGTTTTTGTTTTTTTTAAGATAACAGTGGGCTGCATGACTTTTGAGGTCATGACCTCTTTTTCAGGACTCTGGGCACCGACTATTCCATATCTTTCTTCTATAAAGGAGGCAGTCTTGGGGAGTCTGTGACTGGAATAATCAGCATAAAGATGTATGAGCGAGCTCAATGCTGTCACGTTTCAGTCTCGCTGCGACGTCTTATTTATGGTGAGCATTTATAAATCCCTTCACAGCCACAGCAGCCCGGTGAGGCAGCTAGTAACAGATCTAGCAATGTAGAAACGAGTTAACTTCTTAGCGATGTGGGGCTGATCTTCAGAAAGGGCAGGTGCTCAAGGTCACCTGCTTGTCAGGGACAGGATACAGTTTGGCCTCCTATTTCCCAGTGAGGCAGCCACTGCACATGCTTCCTTTCACATTTGTTTGTCTTCCGGGCCTTTTCCTACTCTTGGGATGTCAAAGGAGGAAGTTGCTGTTGCTGATGCCTAGCAGGCTTCCACAGTAATGGCATGCCACACATGCTGGTTGTGCGAATGAACCCAGACCTTCAGCCTCTGTCTTGGAAGTGACAACTGAATGGATGACCAAGGATTTAAATCTCTGAGCTGTAGAAAAGCTTTGAAGCATTTATATTGAGGAAACAGATACCCATGGTGTTGGTAATTTATACCAGAGCAATTCTGCGAAGATGAGGATTCGCGAAGGCAGACTGTGGTGATGGCACACAGTGGGGGCACTAGCACATAGTGAGTGCATGTGTGCTTCATATTTTGTGGTTCTTGACTGTCTCCAGTGTGGATTGAGACATGCCTGTGGGACTCACTCTCAGGCATTACTGTGGGTTTTCTTCACCTCCCACACATGTGCTGACCCAGTGAACTTGAGCCAAGGTGCTGGCAGCTCGGTGTAGGAGTTGCCTCTGCATGGGGATCCACATTAGCTCCTCAGTGAGCTGCTCACTGTCCCAGGCTGAGATGGAGTATGGCTGGCCCGAGTTGCAAAGGTGTTGCTTTCATTCGAATGGTTTTGCTGCTTCTGGCTATTCAGTGAAAATAAGACCATTTAGGAAATCTGGGATCCCCAGGCCTTCCCTCTGTGACCTTTCTTCTGTTCCCTTTCACTAAGTGCCATCTGCCCAAGGCGATAACTGTCCAAACCCACCATTTTGTTTTATTTTTTAAGGAAAAAGTTTCTAGCTTTTCTTTCCAAATGCTCCCAGCTTCTCTCTGGCGTCTCTGCCTCTCCAGCTCTCCCATGTACAATACTGAACTAGAAGTACCTATGTATATATTTTAATCACACATACTCTCTCTCTCTCACACACACACATAATGAATAAATGTAGGTAAATTTTAAAAATTAAAGTGAGATATCTTAATGCAATCAGTCAGACATCAGAGTATGTGAGTGGGCCAGACCTGCCTCTCATAACCCAGGAGATGCTATGGGAACAGCCACATGGGAAGGAACTATAGGAAGCAGTTCAGCAAACAGACGGACGCCTGTCAGCACTGCAAGCAACTACATTCTAACAACCATGTGAACCTGCAGGTGAGTGCTGGACTCCAGAACCAGATGTCAGATGTTAACTGACATCTTGCTACAGCTCTGTGAGACGTGGAGTAGGGGACAGATTTAGGTTCCTTGTCCTTCTCTTTCAGGTCTTTCTGATACCAGCTGAATTCCATTATTGCCTCAAGCTGAGCTGGATCCACTTTGCCTTTAAATTACCTCCATTTGGAACCCTTAACCATGGGTGTCATGTGCTTAGTCCTGAGCTAATCAAATTATTTTCTTATCAAGGTTAATCATACTTAAAAGAATCAGCCTTTACTTACCTGATAATAAGAGTGGCCATAGAAATAAGAGTATTAATGTCAAAGAAGCATGATACAGGAAACCTAATGAAAAGTGTTTAATTTACTAAGCACTAACACTAATGGGATATGTTGTACCAAAATAAATATATTGATCTTATTTAAGTCAGTACCAAGCTTGAGATGAAAATGCAGGAGTATGTCCATTAGCAAAATGTGAACTGTTATGGTTTCTGTCTCTTGTAACTAATGTTCACATATTGAGAATTTGTTATTGAAGTGCAAATTAAGGGCCAGCAAGATGGCTCTGTGGTTGAAGGTGCTTGCCACCAAAGGAGGACCTGAGTTCAATCCCAGGAACCCATATGAAGGAGAGAATTAACTTCTGAAAGTTGTCCTCTGACCAATATATGCAGGTTTCTCTCTCTCTCTCTCTCTCTCACACACACACACACACACACACACACACACGCACACACGCACACATTTAAAAAAGTGAAAATGAAGTGATTTATATTGGTTTCTTTTTGTAAGTATAATATACAAAATTATAATATAGGGTGAGTTCACAAGCATAAAACTACATAAAGTGCTTTTGTAACTGTTTCTATCTTATTGTGATTTTGCACTGTTTTTATTGTTATTATTTTGGTCTGGGTTTTGGACTTTCCCACCTTTTACAGTATAGCTATTATCTATTACAACAGCAATTTTTAGGAGAAGAAACAAGTTATGTTTATGACATCATTACATATTTGTAAAATTAAATAGTCACAACTGTGATTCTTCAAACATTTCTATTTATGAAACAAAACAAAACAAAACAAAAACAAATCCACGGAAAAAACCCAAAAAACCCCTCTCGCGTGAGAAGCTGCTGCCCGAGACTCAGCATGGGGCTGGTTGCCTCTGACCTGCTAGGCCATCAGTGGTTGGCAAAGGTAAGCAGGGGTGTGATCTTGAGCTCTATGCCCGACTTGAGGATGATGGATTAGAGAGAGCAACTGTGAATCCTCTCATCTGGCGCTCCGTGCTCTGATCCTGTGGCTTTCTCCGAGCCTCCCATTCGTGAAGAATATCACAGAACAACAGATGCGAGCATGCTAAGGGGATGGCGGGGGGGGGCATGGGGGCGCAATCAAAGAGACAGCGGCGCGATTTACTCCTCGGGGACGCCATGACTTCACGTGAGCTGTTTTATGCAAAGTGGAGCACAAATCACCTGCAGTTGGAAAACCCTGCCAGAGAGCCACACGAGTGAGAGAGTGAGTCTGCAAGCTGCGCGGCGGCCAAGCGCTGCTTTCTAGAGAAGCTTTGAAGAAGGCAGGCGGCGACCCCCACCCTCAGGCATAAATGAACTCTGAACAGACTCATTTGCCATGAAGGATGGGATGGGGAGATGCTGGCGCCTGGGGCTCTGCCTCTCCGCGCCTCCTTCCCTGAGTCGTTCTGGTGGGTTTTTGTGTCCCAAAGTTGTCCCTGTGCAAACAACAGGTTGAATATTGTAGGTGTGGGTTATTAAAGTGTCCCCGGGACAATGGCAGTCTGTGTCCCATTTGTAACGCTTGGATTAATCTTTGGAAAGTGCACACAAAATGTGACATGATGTTGGCTTCCAACATTATTCAGTCTGCATAGCAGCAAATCCTGCCCTGTCTCCCTGGAAATAAAACTGCGCAGACTGGCCTTGCCATCTCAAAGCGACCTATCATTTATGCCGCAGAGTGGGGACACCCTGGTAGCCCCTGTGAGTGAGGTTTTGGGGTGTGGAGAAGCACTCACGATGGAAACAAATTGTTGTCTATCTTGTCCAGAGGCTCCCTAAAGAAAGTCTGCAGTCAGGCAAATCCTATTTTATTTTGCTTCCCCGGGAAGAGAGAAGAAAGCATTCGCTTCCAGGGAGAATCCACATTAGTTGAGATTTAGAACTGCTTAAATGACAGAAGTTTTGTTCTTTGTGTTTTGGTTTCTAATTTCATCCTTTTCCTCCTCATCTTTCCTTTTTGACTGAAGTCTGAAGGGAAGTGCTGGAATGTAAAGGGAGAACAGGGTCCCAAAGACCAGTCACGCATGGAACGATATTTCCTCTTCTATTTTTTTGTGTCTCGGAGGATGCCTTGAGGTTCAATTTTATACTTAGGATTTCTCATTCTCGGGAAGGGCATTAAGTAGCATGGCGGAATCTGGGAAGGGACCTCTCAAGTCACATCTCAAGATGTGCTTAAGAACATCTCAATATGATGATATTGAAAAATAATTGGGAAAGAAGGGGTGAGTTGAGGGCCAACAGTCCTCCTATGGAATGCCCAAAGAACCAAATGGGACATTATCTCACATCCAAGACCAAGACCAGCTCCCTGTGTAGGGGAGGGGACGTTGTCTAACAGAATTAGGGAAAGATGAATCAAGCATTCTCTGAGAGCAGAAGTTTTTGTAGGATGTTATAAACCAGGTGTCTGTGTTCCATTGTTAAGTCTAGGAGCTCCACATGTGGTTTAGCCAATCACTGTGCCGTAAGGAATGATTCCAAGGGGCTAGGGATGGCTTCCTGCAAATTCACAATGGCTTCTAAACACATCAAAGCAAGCTGATACCCAGCCCTTCACATAGAACACACTTTCATTTTCCTTATCCATTGCCTTAAATAAATCGAATTCAGAAAGTTCAGTTATGAAGCCCGTCTTATGATTAAAATACTGCCTCAGTTTGCTTGGTATAATAAAAGTTAATACAAAATTTTATTTAGAAAAGAAACTGTTTTCCACGGTAGTGGGGTACATAGTGCACACAGAGGGTTATAGCTAAAGTCTATACACAGGGGATTAGAGTTCACCTAGAAGAGCTGGGCTATAGAAGAGCTGCACTATAGGAGAGGGCTGTGAAGGGCCTTCTTGGGGTAGATATGGCCCCAGGTAGAAGGACAGGCTGTGGTACCTTGGCTGTGACATTTGTAAGTGACCCTGAATCTGGCTCTATGCTGCTTACTCTTCCACTTCTTATAATGTGGCCCTGTTACAAGACCAAAACTTGTACCTGGTCTCTTCTGATGGCTTCCTCCATGGTGTCATTCCCACCAGCAATGTATTTGCTTGGACAGGATGTCCTGATTTTGGGGGTGTGGGATTTGAGACAAAGTCTCATTACCTACAGGCTGGGTCCAAATCTGGTCCAATCCATGCAGCCAAATCTGGCCTCAAAACTCCTGATCCTCCTGCCTCTACCTCCAAAGTGCTGGGGTTACAACACCAGACACGGCTGTGCTGGCATGTTAAAAGATGAGGTAGCGTGGCAGGAGAGTAATACTGAAAAAAGCAATTAGCATATAGAGAAGTCAGTTGGCACTGGGTGTGGTGGCACATGCTTTTAATCCGAGCACTTGGGAGGCAGAGGCAGGTGGATCTCTGTGAGTTCAAGGCCAGCCTCTTGTGCATAGCCGACACTACATAATAAAACTCAAAAAAACAAAAAAACAAAAAAAGAAAGAAAGAAAGAAAGAAAAAAGAAAGTCAGTTGGCACAGAAAGACTGGAAGCTCTCCACCACCTTAGCTTCATACAGTAAACTGGGCATGCTCAAGAAAAACTGAAGTTATACAAAAAGTGGAAGAACCCCATGCTATGTACCAAGAGCCTTGGGGCCTTTCCCTCAGCTTTCTAGCCCACTTCTATTTTTTGGAAAGCTTTTATTTTCTGAACAAGCTGTCTCTGTGTTTATTCCAAACACAAGTTCCTGGTCTGGTGCGTTTGCCTTAGACTACAGAACCTGAATACTTAGCATGTGCCCCTGGGAAACTCTGAAGGGGGACTTCAGACCTCAGGCCCCAACCATAACACCAGGGTCATGCAGCTTGAGTTTTGTTCTGAGCTGACCAGAGATAAAGGCGATATTGAAAGCTATGTGGATGGGAAAGAAGACAGCCCATTTCGCAGTTGGCCAACGCCATCATTTTGGGGATGTCAGATGAAAAGACAACAGTGCTCAATAACAACCAGAGGCAAGCCTGTGTGGCTTCTGACCCTGTAACCCACCTTCAAGACTCACAAAGGCATTACATTTTAAATAGACGACAGTAAAGGACTAAGCATCCAAGAACCTCAAAGGGCTTGAAACAGCCAGTTTATAGATTACTAATGAGAAAATGGAGTAGGTTTAAAATCATTTCCAACAGATTTCTTTAAGAAAAACGTTATCACTTGTTGAAAAACAATTTAAAGCTAAGCTCTCGACATATGGAATCACAGCGCCACCATCTGGCCATATGAATGACAGCAGGAGTCACAACAACACACAAATTCACCTTAGAAATGAAAAGATCTCTTCAACTGTAGCACCGGACGGAGGTGCAGCTAATTGGAGGGATAAAATAGGAGGACTGGGAGTTCAAAGCCAGACTGGGTCACAGAGTAAGTCCATAACCTGGAGAACAAAGCAACCTGTCTCACAGTAACACAGTAAAAAGGGGCTGGGTTACAGCCCAGGCATGGGGCGCTTATCTGGTACATATGGGGCTCTAGGCTGGATCCAGATAAGTTAGCAATCTCTTTGTTTTTTCATAGAAAATAAACTTTTAGAACAACCCCTTCAATTAGTTTGTTGCAGTTTGCACAAACGCTTGCTTCGCTGACATCCGATCTGCCTGCGGGCTTGGCGTTTGGGAATGTGGCTGCCGCTTCTTTTCCTTCTTAAAGTTCTGCAGCTGTTGAAGGTAAAACACAGCCCAATAATAAAACAGCTCTTACCTTGATTTAAAGCGCACACTGAAAAGCTTGCTTTTGAACCCACAGGGACACAACTTATACCTTACATAAAGTCCAAATGTCCTTTAAAATAATTTTATATTGTAGTTTTGTGAGTATGTACCATCACTGATTAGCAGGTGACTTATACCTCTGCTTTCATTGGTGTGCTTCTCTCACATAGACTTTTCCTGATAGGCATGACGGATAAAAAAGTCAAGTTTTAGTATATTTCTCACTCTCATAGGATCTATTTTTTTTAGAGACACACGATGTGTGAAACGCAAACGTTATTGTAACACTGTTTTGAGACGACTGTGGACAAGGGATTTACACTGATTGAAAAATACATGCTGTCAGCAGTGCAACCAAGAACATGGCATCATCATTTCCATTTTATAGACGAAGAAAATAAGAGACTCCAGGTAACTTGCCTAGGGATACACAGCGGTCTCAATGGGTGGGCCTGTCACTACCCAGAACCGCCACACGAGGGCATAGGTGAGAACCATTGTCAAGGGAGTCACAGGAAAACTGATTTTGCATTCTTCTCCCGCCCCCCCCCCCGCCCGTGTGTGTGTGTGTGTGTGTGTGTGTGTGTGTGTGTGTGTGTGTGTGTGTGTGTGTGTGTGTGTGTGTGTGTACGCGCGCGCTGGGATCGATAATTACATCAATATTGATTAGATTATTCAATAAATACAAGATTTGTGAGAGATGAGACAGATCAGGTTGTGATGTTATCCTGACCAATTGGCTGCAGTAGGTTAGGATATATAACCCTTTGATATACGCGCACACTGTGAAATGATTAAAGTAACTAACACACTCATCCCTTCTTACACTTTCTGTGTGTGGAGAACTGAGGCTCTGGTTATTTTCTGATCCTGAGACTTCCGTTCCCAACGCTTTGTCAGAATCTTTGTTTTTATGTTTTCAAGGCCCTGCTGTGTACATTCACCTGGTATTTTACTTGCATATCAGATATTGCGTTCATAGAGCCAAAGATCATACTCTGCCTCATACTTCAACATTTTACCCACCCTGTGCTCCTGCAGACATCCTGCACTGAATTTGTTTGAGGTCACCTTCCTATAACTGCATCAGCAGCCACAACAGACCTTGTTGGTCAATGAAAGATCCAACAATCCCCAAAGCAATAATCAATGGCCCTTCCATACTGAGGAAAGGGTAAAAGACTAATCATGAAAATCCCTGGCCCCAACCTGTATACATCTGGTGGAAGGAGAAGCTACAAGAAGCTGAGGAAGAGATGTGGTCTCTTAGAAGCCATATAAAGGGAAGCACAACCTGTGGAAAGAGAGTTTCTGAATTGGGGTGCACTGGTTAGAACCAGCTTCACCTTGGATTCTGGCTTCATTTCTTAATTCTATCCTCTAAAGAGACCTATGGAATTCATCTCTGATCTGTCACCAGTTATTTTCTCCCAATGTGCTCTTCTCTATGTTTTATTGCCATCTTTCTTAAAGCCTGCTCATGTTTAGATGGCTGTAAAGCTCCTTCTCTCTTTATGACAGTCAGGTGCTCAGCAGAACTGTTTTGACTGACCGTGGGACAAGCCAACAGAGCATGGGCAGGAATGGCTCCTGCTACGTTAGGTGTGATTCAATATAGGCTTGAGGTTTTCCATTTTCCTTCTCATAATCCTCAATGTGTTCCCACTACCTCACCAGCCACTTGAGTTGAAAAGAGCTAACTCCAAATCCCTGAAGCAGAATAAAGCCATCAGATTGAGAAACTGGGTTCCGTCTTAGGAGAGGGGATGAGAGCTGAAGCCCGGCACCCTGAGCATGCTAGGCAAGAACTATGCCACCGAGCTATATTCCTGCCCTGTCATTCCTTCTCTTTTTTGTTTTACATTTTTTCTTTCCTTGAAAATGTTTTTTTTCTTTCATACTGTATATTCTGATTATGGTTTCCCCTCCTTCTACGCTTCCCAGTTTCTCCCCACCTCTCCTCTCATCTGAAACAGGCATCTAAGGAATAATAATAAAATGAGATAAGATAAATAAAAAACAAATAAATTGGAATATGACAAAACAACCAAACAAGAAGAAGAGCCAAAGGAAAAAAAGTGCAACACATATGCAGAGACACATAGGCTCACACACTCAGGAATCCCATACAAACCCCAAACAGGACGCCATAATATACAGCAAAGAACCTGTAAGGTAGGAAAAGAAAAGAGAATAAAAAAAAATGTCCTGACTTAACATCATGAGACAAAGAACCCTTAAGGATCCCATTGAATTCATTTTATGTTGGCCATCTACTGCTGAGCATGGGTCCTGCCACTAAAAATGGTCTATTTTCCCAGTGACATTCCTTGGAGAAAACTAATTTTTAATTTACACATTGATATCAATTGGAGATTGCTTCTGGGTTGGGGCCAGAGGCACGTGTCCACGTCTCTCAGTTTCAGGACCACATCTGGTGGAGACATCTGCAGATACATGAGTTCATTATGCGTGTCAGCCCCGATGTGTCTAGAAGGCCTGTGTTTTCCATTTTTTAAAATGAGTCCTTTGGTAAGTTCACACAATGTATTTTGATCATATTACTTCCCGCTCTCCTTCTTTTCTACCCAGCCAATTTTGTGTCTTTTTTTTTTTTTTTTTTTTAAGAAAGAGAGAAAGAAACAAACAATATCAACTCCAGTTTGTGCTTCTCAGGCACTCTTGGGTGTGTGACCTTCCACTAAAGCAGAGTTGACCTACCGGGGCCACACTATTAATAGACAGTGATTCTTTTCCCAGTAGCTGTCAGTTGACAACAGAGTTGCAGTCAGCGGTGGGACTCTGTGCCTACCTCGCCTCTTCCATGCTGGGAGTCTGTCTGGCTCTACCCCGTGCAGTCTTGCACAAGCTGTGCCAACCACTGTGAATTCACGTGTGTGAGCTCATGCTGTGCTGTGTCCTTGTAGACACCCACTGGCTCTGGCTTTTAAAGATCTTTGTCTCCTCTTCCATGATGAGCCCCGAGTCTTGTGTGTGTGGGGTCTGATGTAGATGTCCCATTTTGTGGTTCTTTCGATGCTCATCAAAGAAAGACTCTTTGGAGGTGGGGATTAACACAGAGACTCACAGCTGGTCACAGTACAGAGAATAAGAGATTATGGAGTGCTTAGTCCTAAATGGGACCTAGGTATCACACTCCCTTCTTTCTTCTTTTCTTTTCTTTTCTTCTTTTCTTCTCTCTTTTTTGTTCCCTTTTCCTCTCTTCTCTCTTCTCCCCTCCTGTTATTACCCCAACCCTTCATGGATACAAACCCAAACCCAAGCAAGTGCTCACTGTGTAGCTTAGCTTGCCCTTTGACTCACAGCCCTCTTGCCTTGGTCTCCTGTGGTAGAGGCTTATTTATAGTTATACATAAAATAATTGTTTTATGCACTGCTGGTGAGGGGCTCCCTAGGTCTTGGCATTTTGTATTGTCTGCAGGTGTTGGATTTATGTGGGGATGTTTGATTGCTAATGATCTGCATGTGTGTGCTATCAGTAGAACACCTGAGGAGGAGTTCTGCCTCAACAAAAACACTTGAGCTCAGACTCTCGGGGTTCCACAGTCCCATACGGCATTTGCTGGGATAGTGGTTCCCTCTGCTGAGGTTTGGAAGGGTTTGCATCTATGAGAAACGCATGTCATCCTTGGTGAGCCACCACAGCAGCCTAACAGCTACACGTAGTGCCTGCAACATGGGGCATGACATCACACCAGCTAATCCAACATGGAGACAGGGAAGAAGAAAAAGAAACTCCAGAACTCACAAAGTCTGCTTTGTCTTTTGTTTTTTGTTTTTCTTTCATCTGCAAACCTGTCCAGATACTGGTGAGGTGGTCCTGATAAGGCACATCTACTAATGGTAATGAGAACTATACTCCATGAGGGAACCCTTCCTGCAGACAAGTTCACCAGTTTTTTTTTCCTGCAAGCCAGACTCCATCTTAAAATCTGGAAAGTGTTTCCTCAGGGTCAGCGCACAGAAGCTGTCTTCCAGAACCAGCTGAGGTTGTATCTCACGCTGCCTAACTTGGTATTATAAGAGTCACCCAGGTGGTGCTAGTTTCGAAGGCACAAAAGAGTCAGCAACTGAGGCTTGGCATTGTGAGAGGCTAGGAGAGGCCTTTGGTGAAGGTGCTGCCTCAGTGGCAGTTGAAGGCCCAGATGAAGGGGTTATTGCAGAGAAGTTGAGGCTTGGCACCATGAAGAGATCCCAGGAGAATCTATTGGTGAAAGTGCAGATCAGTTGCAGCAAGGGACACTAGTGTTCTGAAGATGCCAGTACCATGGGATGACCACCAAGAAGAGTGGCAGCAGTGAAGTGGAGCCAGCCAGAGTCTAGAAGACAAGCTGTGTGTGCTGCAGAGGGCAGAGCAGAAGTGACCCAAGTCCTTTGAAGGAACCCAGAAGATCATGAATGAATTCCAGATAATTGGACGTTGATAATGTTTTTCTGCTGTCCAAAGACATTGTGAAAAGCTTGATAGATACTTGGTTTCATTTGATCCTGTGTATTAGCAAACCTTGTGATTGTTCCTCTTGTAAATAGTTTGGCTGGTGTAGTGTTAAATTGTGTTGTGGAGATAAAGCAACATTTTTTAGGGGGTTGGCATATACAGAAAAGGGGAGATGTTGCAGAAGTTTATTTTTAGTTATGAGCAAAATAATTGCTTTGTGTACTGTTGCGTGAGGGGCTGCCTAGGTCTTGGCATTTTGTATTGTCTGCAGGTGTTGGATTTCTGTGGGGGATTTTGATTGGTTATGATCTACACATGCTGTCAGTAGAATACCTGAGGAGTTCTGGATCAATAGAGCATCTGAGGTTAGGTGCTCAGGCTTCCACTGTCTAGTATGGCACTGATCAGAATGGTGGTTTCCTCTGCTGAGGTCTGGCAGGGATTCTATGTATGAATATGCCTCCATATCTTCCTTGTTAAGCCACCATAGCAGCATAACAATTACTCTAAGACAAATAAGCAAGCAAATAAATTCATACTCTTTGAGATCCTACTTTCTCTCAGGAGCAAGACTTTCTTGCTTCATCACTATGTTATAATATACTTATTTTTCCTTCTTTCACATCTATAGCCTGCCTTTGGTTTTCAGTGTCTTTAACTATCCTCTTCTTCCTCCTCCTTTCCTGAATACTGTTCTTACTAAATCCCACAGGGCCTTCCTAGTTACTGGTTCTAATAGGTAGCTGTGTTCTCTAAGTACTCAACAAGATTGACTGTTCCTATTGAAAAAAATCATCTCTTGACTCCTGGGACTACTCATTCCTTCATTCATTTTCCCTGTTCTCCATCAGCTGCTTGTTGGGATTTTAATCCGTGCTTTTGTCCTTTGATAAAGTTCATTGCCCCTTCTTCTGTTCTCAGAATGAACTTTGTGTTAAATAGGCTCACATATTCCTCAGTTCATTTATCACCTCTTAAAACATCAGTTGCTCCAGGGTATACCTGAAGCCCAGGCCCCTGACCCCATTCCCTACAAAACCCTCTTTCTACCTCTCACCTTGGGACTAGAACCCTGCCCTCTCATTGGAATCCTGCAAAGATTCCCAGTTGGCCCATGGCTCACATCTTGTCCCACTTCCAGACTTCCCTCTTGGGAGGAGAGACCGATCCTTTCAAACAGGAGTACGACCAAGTCACTACTCCACTTTCAATGCCCCAAAGCCTTCCTAAACATGTAACCCACAAACACTATGATGCCCTTTTTGAGGATCCAGGCTCACTCCTACCCCTTCTAGCAACTCCATGTTCTTTCCTTTTCCATCCATTCCCAGCTCAGCTTTACTTCCTTCAGTAACGCTGAAGGGATGCTGCTCTCTGACCTCAGGTCTCTGTTCCTGCTGGCCACTCAGTCTGAACGGTCCCTGTTTCCACTGGTGAATTCCCAGTGATCCCTCCGGTTTAATTTGGAATCTGATCCTCTTGGGACCTGTATTGAGCCCTGTTCTGGGTTGCAAATAACCTTTTTATGTCCTCTGTGATAGCACTTATCACAATTTATTGTCACTCCCTGTTAGATTGTGTCTTCCCCAGTAGACGGTAAACATCACCGCGATCCTGGTAATCACGACTGTTCAGAAATGGACTGGGTTGTAAAAGGGATGCAAGCCAAATGGTAGGTGGGTGGCTCACATAGACTTTTATAGCTGTGTCATTTTCTGTCCTTACTGCTCTTCACAGGCCATATGTCCCAGCCAAGTTACTTCATCTTCCCAGTTACGAGTTGTGCTTCCCTCCTCTGTGACTTGGATCACTTTTTCACCTTCTCTTAAAAAAGTCTTTTGCTGTACTGCACACATGGACGTTAAATTCATTTTTAAGGCCAGCTTCCTAAACTGTCTTTTCCACAAAGTACTTTACCGTTGCAGTGAGAGAAGACCTGACCTTCTGAGCTCTCAGACGTTACGGCTGTTTTTTAGGTACCAATCAGACATCACATTCTTATGGGAGTCCTCTTGTCTCCTGGGAAAGTGAGATGAGGGGGACCAGCCTTCTATCCTTTCTCTGAATGCTTTTGGAATCTGCTGAGTCAGTTTTGTGAAACACAACACACTTTGCCTTGTGCTCAGGTTGTGGGTAGACACGGTGTCCGTTAAAGTAAGATAATAGCTCTGAAATAATAATGGTCTCTTATCTGAGTGTCTGCAGTGACTGGCGTGTGTGTGTGTGTGTGTGTGTGTGTGTGTTTTCTCTCTGTATGCCTCTATGGGACTAATCTTTTAAAACACATAGTCCTAGCTGGGAGATGATGATGCATGCCTTTAATCCCAGCACTTGAGAGGCAGAGGAAGCAGAACTCTGAGTTCAAGAGTTCAAGCCTGGTCTACAGAGTGAGTTTTGGGACAGCCAGAGTTATGACGGAGAAACTCTTGACAAACAAAAATAAAATTAAATACAAAATAGAAAAGACATAGTCCTGTTTTCTATAGCCTACTTCTCTTTATTTGTTTTCAATTAGTATACAAAACAACAGTCTTCCTTATACCCTTTTCAGACATCCTTTATTTTGCTTGATTCTGCCTCCTCCTCCTCCTCTCCTCCTTCTCTGTGACCCCTGTCCTACCCCCAACCCCAACATCCCCCTTAAATTTGCATACCACGCGTGCTCTCTGTCTTTCCCACCTTCATTTCTTAAAGCCTCCTTTTTCCCCTCTCATGGGCCCTTTTTAGTGTTCTGCCCTCCTCCCACACTCACTCCCACATAAACAGCAGAAGCAGCAAGCTAGGACCCATACGTGGGAGAGAACATTCGCTGTTTGTCTTTCCAAGTCCAGGTAGCCTCACTTTAAGCGTTTCTACTTTCATTCATTTTCCCGCAAATTTCGTGAGTTCTTTTCTTTCTTTCTTTCTTTCTTTCTTTCTTTCTTTCTTTCTTTCTTTCTTTCTTTCTTTCTTTCTTTCTTTCTTTCTTTCTTCTTTTTTTTTTTTTTTTTTATAGAAGAAATACTTCTTTTGTGTATAGGTGCCACATTTTCACTATCTATTCATCTGTTGGTGGGCATCTAGGTTGAAACCATATTTTTCCCTGTCATCACCAGAGCAGCAATAAGAATGGATGTTCCAATTCTTCTAGGGTATGAAATCTCTTGTATATAGGTCCTGGAGTTAGCCCCTGATTTTCAGTCACTTTTTTTCTCATTTCCTTTCCTCTCTTTGCTTGTATAGTCTCCCTCTGTACCTGTAATTGACAAATCTCACTTCCTCAGCTCACACACTGCTCCTCTGTGGCAACTGCCTAGCATTTCCTGCCAGAAGCATCCAGGAAAGGACCTTGCCTGAGGTCCTTGCTGTTAGCTAGTGGGCCACAGATACCACAGACATCATTAAATTATTGATTGGCTTCACCTGAGAAATGAGTGTAGATGAGCTGGAGGAGCGGGATTGGGAGACCTGCAGCAGTAGCTGCAGGCAGAGGCTATGAAAAGGGACCATGGTGTTAGAGCGAGAAAGCAGATGCTTCAGGGGTTGGTTTTCCACTGTGCGAGTTAGAGGGCCATAGGGAAGAAGAAGGTCAGAAGTCCTGCTGAACTATCCGCAGAGGTGAGGGGGTAGGTTGGCTAGCATGTGTGCTAATTCTGTAGGGACTTCTTAGAATCTATGTCTGTTAACTCACACTGTGTAACCACCTGTGGTCACCTTGCATACATTTTTATTTTCTACTAATAGTTTCTAATAAAATATACTCAGTTATGGAAGACCGGTTGACTCTCATAGATCTCTACAGTGCACACACACACAGTTTCTAGTAGAACGCATGCGGAGACAAGAGGATCACGCATCTCCTTTCATCTGCTGCAGATCCTGGGAGAGGCTTGGAAAGGTCATGGACTTGGAGGTAAGAGATGTGGATTTGAAATATGCTTTGGCTAATTTTGTTAATTTATGACCTTAGCCAGATTAGTTAATTTTTCTATGTCTTAGTTTTTACATTTATTTTTATTCATGATTTACTCTAAATTTTCATTGCTTTCAATTTTTATTTATTTTTATGATTTTTTTAAAAATTACTTTTGTGTTCTGTGTCTGTAGGAAGGTATGCCTTACGTATGCATGCCCACAGAGGGCAGAAGAGGGTAGCAGATTCCCGGGACCTGGATTTATAGGCAGCTGTGAGCAAATGACTTTTTCTGAAGACAGTGGGTTAAATTTCTCTACGTTTGAAGTTCTAGATGAGGATCTATGTTACAATTCTTTTTAGATGGTGATTTCGAAAAACAGAGCCCCCAAACTGCTGAGACGTTCTCGCACTTGTGCAGATGTTCAAGGCAGAGTATGCATACAACTTACACACTTCTTTCCTCTATAAGGAAGCGGTTTGATTATGCATATGAGTGTGCCTCGTGTGATGCAAAAGTAGATTGCAAGGAATTGTATTTTCAAACAACTTGAAAAGCAGGTTTACCAAAGTTATATTAAATTTGTAAGGATACGTACTGCTTCTTGTTTATATTTGATGTACGAATAATTTTTTCTTCTTCTTAGGAGTGGGAAATCATCTTTGACTTTCTTGAAGGGATCCATTATAATGGCTTCAGTACTGACAGTACTCACTGGTGACAGTACTCACAAGCTAGCAAGTGAGATTTCAAATGAAATCCAAGTGGTGGTTTTGATGGTACCTCCTTAGTGCTCACCTCTTCAGCTGTCAAGGAGGAAGCCCTGACAATAGATCAGACCTATCTTTTCATCACTTTGAGTATTCTTGAGTGTATAAGTACATTCTTTCTGAACTCTCAAGTTGAAATTGACTTGGGTCTCAAATCACACTGCAATTTTGTTGAACCAAACATGGTTAATGTCAAAGCCATCTGATTCGATGTAGGATATGTACGCTGACTTGTGCATGGCAGGGATCTGTCACTGTGCTAACCTCAATTATTCCTCTCAGAAGACGAGTCTGTATTTGGAAGCAGCTTCAGGTTGAATTCAGGTTTATCTGCTTTGTGATTCTAGCTAGCATCATGTAAGGTGACCTACTTTTTTGTTTGTTTTTGTTTTGTTTTGTTTTGTTTTTGGGGACAGTATATCTCTATGAAGCCCTGGCTGCCCTGAATATGCTACATAGACAAGGCTAACCTCCAAGTCACAGAGATTGACCTGTGCCTGCCTCTTGAGTGTATGACACTACCTTGTCTGAGAGAGCTGCTTTATCGATTTTTGTCATGAAGGACACTGGAGATTCTGGATCCATTTCAAGGCCCATACTCAAGAGCTGTGGGTCCTTTTCACCATGTCAAAGGGCAGTTTTGTCAGCTGAGGGTTTTCATTAAGTGGAAAATGTGGTGAATGTTTTGTGGGGGATAAGGATGGGTCTCATATTGCAGTGTTTCAAAGAAGCAACACTGACCAGTGTTCAGCAGCCATCAAAGACCACAGGTAAAGGGGAAGAGATTTGAAAGCTCCCTTCCATGTGGAGTTGGTCACTCCTCAGTAATGTGTTACCAGAGATTGGAGGAAACCTTAACAGGAAGTTCAGTATATGAAGAGACACAATCAGAGCAACTCCGACTGAAGCCCTTTGGACTCAAGCCTGTTCCTCAGAGACCCAGAAAAAAATCCCTCAGGACTTCAGGGAGCCCCATTTAAAATCATGAACTCTCTAATACCCACAGGCACCTACCACTTCTTACAAATGCCCCTTTCATGCTCATAGTTAAATAGATTCACTTTCTTCTCTCTAGATCTCAAGTCAGAGGGAAGAGACGAGACCTTGCCGCTCTTCAGTGGTTTTCACGTGCTTGCATCTGAATTTGAAAACTCAACCATCTTCGACTTTTCCCCCTCATACTCACATTTGGTTAACTTTTCGGATTCTGTTGGTTCTTCCTTACAAATATATCTACCATCTCTGCTATCTTTCCTTTATGACTAAATGTTTAGCTCATACAACTATTGGATAAGTTTTTAAAAATTAATTTCCTTTAAAATTGGTGTGTGTGTGTGAGTGTATGTGTGTGTGATGTGTGCATCTTATGGCAATGGAGGTTACACATATGTCGAGTGTTTGCGTGAAGGTCGGAGCATGACTAGGTGAGTCAGTTCTCTTCTACCTTTACATGGCTTGGAGGATTGAACTTGAGCTGGCAGACTTGTGCTGCTGGTGCTTTATATGCCGAGTCACCTTATTGCTCTGCAACAGGTTTTTAACTGGTTTCTTTCCATTCCATCTGAGGTGTTATAGTTTTAACCTTTCTAAACCATTCCTCTAAGAACATACAGTTCTTGGTGTTTTCCTTTTGGCCACAGATCTTCAGTGTCTCCCACTGGAGGTTTCTAAGCATCCCACGGTTGTGAGCTTCTTTGAACATCAGACTCCCATCTGATGTCATCAGACGCTGCAGACTCTCTGGCGGTTCAGGGACTGAAGTCCAAATGGCCAGCCACTGTATCACTGCCCCACACTCGTGAAACACTCATCTTAAAACAGTGACAAAGGAGGGTGGGAACATGCCAGCAAGGATGGTTCTGATATTGCTGGCACCTGGTAACTACCAGGCTTTGAAGTTTGTTCAGAACACTCCAGAGCTAGAGGCGATATCCTCACAGTATCCCACCACACCTTGTCACATAGGATGCTTGCTTTTCTGAACCACTTTTTGACCCTACCATTTCTGTCCTCATTATTCTTTCTGGTCTGACTGTGTTGACTGTCTTACTGCATTCCAAACTTCTTCTCCTTAGAGCATCTGTGTTATCTGACCCTAAAGTCAAGGATGTCTCTCTCTAAATAACGACATGGCTAACTTTCTCACTTCCTCAAATTCTCACTGGGACCTCCCTCACCACCTTCTGTGGAATAGTACATTTCCATTCCTCCTTGGCCTTCCTGGCCCCGTTCCTGTGTCTTAGTTTTCTCTGCTGTATTTACCTTATGATCGATTAGTTCTTAACATATCTCTCTCGCTTATTCATACGTTTTCTTCTGTTAATCTAAGTACATTGAGGACAGAAGTTTCTGGGATTAGTGGTGTGTTTTGCTCTGCTTTGTTACTTCTGTGCTCTCGTGTGAAAATAGCTTCTTGCACAGAGTGACTCCTGAATATACACTGAATATGGGGCCAATGAGAGAACGGGACTGGCTTGCTTCCCCAGCCCAGCCTTGGCTTTCCATATCCCAGCCATGCCACACTGTGGACTGCCCCTGATATATTTCTGACTCCACACTTTGTGATCTTCCAAGTTTCTTTTACTCTCTCCATGCCATGTGCCCACCAGTGTGAAAGTGTTTTCTGGGCCTTTCCACATTGTCCTGACTACACTAAATTTCTGCTTCCTCCATGAAAATATCCCAACCACACAGCCTATATTCTTCTTCCATTCTTCTCAGAGAATATTTTTCTGTCTTATTAACCTGACAGTTACATTTATCCTGTATTCTGACAGAATGTATATTCATGGCCATGGATGTTATTTATGCCACGTGTTTTCATACAATGTTTCTGATGTTTCCTTTTTTTACTTGCCAATTTTGGAAGCTCTCTGAGGAGACAGACTATGTAAGAAGGACTCTTATCTAGGGGTGCAGCTTGCCCTGACAAATGAGGGGATCTGTTGGCTAAGGAGTGCTATTTCAGCACGCTACTCAGGGAGACTGCTTAGGATACATGCTCGTGGTGGTTGTCAATAGATCGATTTCAGGAGGTTTGTCTCTAGAGTTCTAGATCCCTGAAGCTTGACTAGTATTTATGCGTATGTACTAACGTTTAAAAAGACACACAGAAATCTTTGTCATAGAGTAATATTTATAAGCTTCACTTAGTGATATTGAACATGGAAGACTTAGTTAAAATATTGACTGTCACTGAATTGCTGAATGCTTCATCAAACACTCGGGGGGCTCAACACTTGAGGAATGCTTTCTTGTGGGTCTCTGCATTCACAAACAGTCTTTTTCATGGTGTTTCCGTGAAGAAGCCTGAAGGGACTGAGTTTGGAAATCCTAACCCATGTAGAACTGAGTGTGGGCCCTGGCTGTGTTCCATGTTAGGTGCTGACTTGTTTATTTTCACCTAGGATGTATTTATTTGCAAAGAAGCATCAAACTCATTACACGGTGAGACCTTCCTGTGCTGGGTGTTTAGTGTCTGTCATATCAAGTAGATGTATCCTTAACTGTGGCTTCTCAGATGATTGATGATCGAAGCTTTTTAATAACAGTAACTGAAAGATACCTGGACGCATTCATTATTCATTAACCATTTCCAGCATGGGGAAGACAAGTGAGATGTACCAACTATGTAACTTCTATTTTCAAATTAATTCTGGCGTGTTTTTATTTCTAACCACAAACATATACTTAATTCTTCAACGCAGATACCAATTTAAGCTCCAAACTTCATTTCAAAGTCAACTTTAATTCCGCAAAAAGAACTGAATGTTAATTCTTGGAAATACTTGTACCTAGTATGGGAATCATACAGGTTCTATAAAAAATAGTTGCATCTCTGAAAGCACCAAGTAAGTTAAATTCTTGCACATTGAATCTTACTTCATTACTCTCTCTCTCTCTCTCTGTGTGTGTGTGTGTGTATGTGCATGCAAGTCCTGTTCTTCAGAGAGGTTGTATATTATCTTTAACGTGTATCTGTTTTGTTTTAATAAACAACATTGATGTCTGTTTTTTGGAAAATTAAACATACGCACTACAGTAGATACTTGATTCCTCTTTTTTCAGTAGTGCCAATTAAAAATATAACAATTCAAAAAACTTAACATCTGCCTTCTCCTCATATTATTTCAAATCTGTGACAGGCAAAATATTTATTAAAAGCACTATTTCTCATCTCTTCTCTGGTGCTGACAGTTTTGATTTGTGACATCTGTTCCTTTTTCTAGTGCAGCTGCTACGAAAGCTTAATTAGTTTTAAATGAATTAAAATTGATGTTGTCTTGAAAAAATTTGATTTTCTAATCACACCATGAATATTTTCAGCTCTTTGAAACGTACTGGTAATTCCAAGTGGGAATCTGCGTGGTTTCTTAAAAAAAAAACAGGGCAGGTTTCAGTTTCTGATAAAGTAGAGTCAGCCATGTGGACTGTTAAGGCTAACAGAGACAACATGGTGTTCTTAACCTTACCCGTTTTCTCTTCTCTGCCCTGAAGAAAGTCCACAAAATGAAAAATTAGTTAAAAATGAGGCACCAGTCCTAAATCATATGTAAGAGTGAGTCAGGTTAGAGACTTCAGAGACGAAGGAAGTTTTCAAATTTGAATGGTTTTTGCTTTGCCTTTAATTTACTGGTAACAAGACAAATGAAAACCTATTGGAGAAATAGTGAGTTGGGGAATTCAGATGAAAGAAATGAAAAACAGAGTTCCTTTCATCTGTGCCTGTCCTCCTGGTAGGTAGAACCCATCTATGCAGCTCCACATGATGAGACAAAGCCAGAGGGTCTCTCAGGTCTGAAGGATAGACCCGGTGGGAGACTGCCAGTATGGTAGGCAGCTTGCTGTGTCTCTGATGGCAGAAAAATCATCTGGAGGCTTAAGTTACCATGTGAAGAAGATCCTGCTTAAAACTGTTTGATCTCTGAAGCAAAGAGTTTGAAACATCGTGAAGCTCTAATTATCCCAAGTGAATAGGGACAGACAGGAGTTGCGTGGTTTACGTTGTTCTGACATGGGCATTCGTGGGGATTGTCGACAGGTATTGGTAAGAATGGAGCCTTAGACAGCTTGCATCTGGCTTAAGATAACATTCACATTTTGGAAAATTACCATCTTGGGAAGTGACCAAACCTTTGTTGTGGAGGTCGTCTGAACCTCAGAAGACAGACACAGTTGACCTTCGGAAACAATTAGAATGGATTGCACTAGCAGGTGGGATTACACAGGCCCAAAGGGTTGGATTGGGGGTGCTATATTCTGCCATCTCAGAAGGCTGTGCACTTTTCACTATGGAAAAAAAAGGGGCAAAGGCTGGTGGCAGTACATATCCAGAATCACTCACAAGCATGGATTCATCTATCTGCACCCAACTGCTGAGCACTATAGCACACACACAACAGGTTCCCTGTGTTTACTAATAGAAGTGAATGGTATTTATCAAATCTTTTATCAGTGATGGCTTTAATTACTTATATTTTACTATCAGGGAAGTTGCTTCCACCCGAGGGAGCTCATATGTACTCTGCTAAAGTAGTTACTGAAAGAATTTCTACTAAGATGTTAAAATGGTGATCATGGGCACCATTCCTAGCCATTAAATAATATCTGGTCACAAAGCTTAGATTGACTATAGGATTTAATTTGTGGAATAAAAAGATATCTATTTTAGCAATCCTATTGCAATTATGTGCTTACTGGCACCTAAGCTCTCAGCTCTGCCTTAGTTGTTATATTCAGAGTCCAGAATGCATTTCACCAAAAACTTCTGACCATAAAATAGCAACAACTTGCTCTTCAGATAGATTGATAAAACTGGAAAGGATGGTGGGTGAGTGTGCCTTTTCCTTGTTTTTTTTCTTAATTAACAAAGAAAAGCACCATTCAGAAAAGTCTATTTTTTTAACAATACCTTTTAATAGCTAATAACTAAAGGTTAATAGCTAACCCTAAAATAAAGGTGATGAAGAAATCACACAAGGAAAGAATAAGCCACCTGTGGGCTGACGTAATATAGTAAGAAAAGAAGCCTCGCAAATTTCTTTTCTTGTCTGATTGGTCATGAAAGTGCAGAAAACTTGCTAGCTCACCAGAAGGAAAAGCTGGAAATTTGAGTGCAGAAGAATCTCTTGGGTATGAAGCATTTGTATTAAAGTCGCAAGCTTGATCTAAAGGGTAGAAACCAAGGCAAACTCTGGGTGAATGAGCTGACACTAGACAGAGAGAAGATCGGGTCTTCCTTCTACTAAAGCTGTGACCTTGAATAGACAGCAGTAGGCGCTGGCTGTCCCACCTGCTGGTGATTATATAACACCCGCCCGAGCCAGGATAGAATGCTAGAGGTCTGTGGAGTGCACTTTGCGGGAGGAGGAAGTGGAAACCCCCAGGGTTCTGTCTCATCCCTGCATCCGTAGCTCTCGAGTACTTGGGCAAAAGTCATCGATGCATGGCAAAGCCAAAATTCCACACCCGTTTCAAGTCTTAGAATATCAAGCATTTGAGCAATTAACAGCTTTCTAGAATAATGTGTTCTCACAGGCATAAGTGGAGGGACATAATCTATATCTCTAAAGTGTCTCTTACTTCCCACACTTAAAAATTATTTTGATGGAATTCTAGAATAGAGATTTTCATCTAAATAGTATTTTGCAGCTATCATTTACCCATTGAGTTAAATGTTGGAGGAATTTAATAGTGTTCAAATGCAGAAATAATGGGGCTTTAGAAATAATTTCTGAGTCTAAATGAATGTCTAAATTAAAAGATTTGGTGTGATGATTACTTCTTGAATAGCCAAGCAATTTGTAATAAGCCCAAAGTTTAATAATTATCCTCAATTTTCTTCTTTTTTATTTGTAATGTTACAAATGTTCATCTTGCTAGTAATATAGTGGTTGCTTTTTGTTTGTTTGTTTGTATAAAACAGGGCATATTTTCCCCCAAAAGTGCTCACAGAGGCATCCATGAAGAAAAAAGAAACATATTGTTGATTCAAATAGTCTTAAACAGCAGATTAGCAGTCTTTGGTTTGCTTGGAACATTTTTTAACATGGCTTCTAAAAAAAACCACTCACTTTGGTGTCTGATTAGTTAGAATCCATGTTCTATACTTCAATAAAGTCAGTGTTTTGGAGAAATTCAGACAGGTAGTGAGATCAGCATCTTTTATAGGTAAAACTTCAATCGTATGAGAGCAAGTTTAGAAAACGTTTTTATTAGACAAATTATGTAGACAAATTATACACAGAAAGCTCTGCCACTCATAACCGAGGCCTCCAAAATGTTTTGTGTACTTGTAGAATAGGCAATACATCAAAATCAGCCTATTTCCAGCATTTTGTACATGGTTATCGGTTTGTTGATAGCTGAAGTCACTGCAGCATCTGGTATGCCCCTATATAGCTGTAAAGACTGTTCTGTTCGAAAACCGGAGTCGTAAATGATTACATGAATGTCACAGGGGAACAAGGTGTGCATGCACTGTGGGACTCGTCACCCTGGAAACAAAGCGGTTTCTCGTGATAAGAAAGTTTTCTGCCTGACACAGTAGACAATATTCGAAGATTTTAGTACAAAAACAGTGACAGTACAAGATGCTCCCCAGAACAGAATTAGATCAAAATAGAATACACCTTAAGAAGATACCTCTTAACTGCTCCTAACGCAAATCACAGGCTGGACCCTCTAGCAATCCTAGCCACAGAATGAATGAGATTAAAGTAAGCATACGGCTGCCTGAAGACACAGGATAAATTCTTGCTTCCTACTTACCACGGCGAGTGTAAGGATTACAGATGAAGCTCATTGTATGTTTCTAACAGATAAGAATGCTACCTTTAGAGGATTGTGCACAAAGAGGCACTGGTTTTTGCTCGTTGCCCCTGCTGACACACTTGGCACTGACTTTAAAAACACAGAACACCTCCAAATAGTAGTGGGCAGAAAAGGGGTTCAGATGAGAGCCCAGGACGGTTGTTAAGGTGTTTGCTGTAGGGTAACGTATGACACAGATAAGGCCACATGGACACTTCCGAGGGGCTTCTCCTCCTCCCCCGCTGCAGTTACATTGACTGACTTGCAGCTTTGGAAAAGGACTTTGAACCTACCATGATCTACGGTTTAACTCCGTTCTGTGTGCTGTGTGTGGGGTTTAGCTAACGGCATTTTCCCATTTAGATAATTAACAAAAGGTAAAATCATCAAGGTTAGCTTTATACACTGCTGAGTAATGAATGCGAAACCTATTCAAATGAGTACATCTAGGAACAAAGATGAAATTGCCCTGGATGTTTCGATCAGAAAATTATAGAATAGTCTCTTGGCAAACAACACAGGTCAGAATGACGTTAAAACAACCTGCCTTTCCAACTGAAAGGCCTCCTGCGCTGTCGTAACTCCTGTACATGATGCTTGGTTTTTAAACTAAAGCTTTATTAAATGAATTGCAATAGCAATGGCTGCATTTATATATATACACATTATATAGGTGCATATATATGTATATATGAGATACTAAGTTATTTAACACAATAAAGGCCTTTGCCATGTGGTAAAGTTTACTGTACATAAGAAAAAGTCTGGATACTGTACAATCCCATGGAGGTGGCATGCACTGCTGCAGTGCAAAGGGGGGTTTTAACTGTCGTCTTGACTGGCATATTAATGGCTTTTTGTAATCCTATAAAACTGCATTCTCACATCGCGTGGCCCGAATGGTCTTTAAATCGTTTTACAGACACTGCAGGGGTTGCCTTTGGTCCACAGTTAAAGGACGCTCGACAGCAGTGGAGAATTTTATGGATGCAGCTGAAGATGGAGAAGGACTGAAGTTATTGCAATTATAGTTTGGAAATGGAGGAACGGTGCGTGGGAGCCCTGTATGCAAAGTCAACCCTGCGAGTGCTCGCGGTGACTCAGTGCACATTCCCCATCCTTGAAGTACAGTATACGAAAAGCGGACTAATAGGATCCTAGAGTTCTATATTCTTGGAGAACAAGTTGAGTGATGAAAGAGAATGGGGGGTGATAGAGAAAGAGAGAAAACAAAGAGAGAGAACAGGGAAGGGGTGTGAGGAGAAAGAACTAGAATTGTTACTAATTATCCTGATTTCTTTTAAATAAAACGTCACATCCGTGTTAGTCCCACATTACAGTTGCTCCTTTGGGGGAGTCCTAGGATAGCCGGAGCTGTCTGCTGCTCATATGGACGTGCCTCGGTCGGGGTCACTGCCCAGATTGAGCCCCAGGGTAGGAGTAGGCTGATAAGGAATAGATGACATTGTTTTGATAGGACTCCTGAAAAAGCCCCCGTTAGGGGCCCTGTGCCTAAAAGGGCCAGTTCGGTGCTCCGGCACACTGCCGAAAGCAAAGCCAGAGGCAGCCTTCGCTGAGAGTGTGCGGCTAAGAGTCTGGATCTGCTCTGGGATGAAGGTTGTGGTGGTGATATGAGTGTTTCTGAAATCACTGATCTGCTCCAGGGCTTGTCGTGTTGGCAAAGTGTCAATGTCCAGAGGGGTCAAGTCAATTGACGAGGTGGAAAACTGTTTATGGGGGCTGTCGTCATCTGTGCACAAGCTATTTACACGTCTATGGAGATGCTCCAGGTCAATTTCCTTGTCATCCTGGAGATGAAGAAAAAGAAAATAAGGATCTCATCAGTACTAGCTTCCATGGTTTAAAAAGAAAAAAAAAAAGTCGTTCAGCAAACATGTAATTAACTGAACTTCGGGGCATATTTGATTAACAGATATTGACTAGGCTGCTAGCATGAGCCAGGCACTGTGCTAGTTTCTGGGAATCCTGACAGGGCTTTGAAATAAAGTATCTATAGTAAATACTTTCCTTGCAGCCGGAGCTTTAAAATGAGCATATGCTGCATGCAGCTACAGAGACACGGGGGCAGCCTCAGGCAGGGACACCACTCGCAGAAGGTCCGATTCTAGTGACTCCCCTCAACCCCCTGCTACCCTTCTTTGTACATGCTTGCTCATTCAGAGTCTCATTCCAAATGGATTTTTTGATCCTGCCTATCACTTAGGCCTAGCCTTAACTTCCCGTTCCTAGCTGAAAGAGATACAATGTGTTTCTTCGTACTAACGTGTCAATGATTACTAAAGTGTTTCTTGCAGCCTAGAGCTATGAGGTTCTTGAGAAAGAATCAGTACAAGAGAAACGTCTTGATGCAGAGAGCATGCGCTATCCAGCATCTGCATCAGGCAACTGAGTTCAAAAGTCAGGAAGCGAGAATAAATAGCTTTAACTGAGGGTCAGTTTTCTGTTAAGTATGTATGTTTTAAGAAGCTTTGTTTTATTTTTAAAGGCAGTAAAGCCTCAGTTTTTGGAGAGAATGCCTGTTCACAAACCCCTCAGGGTTGAAAAAGTAGATTTGAGAAGAAATAGCATGTCCTTCATGATCAGACTTATTTAGAGCCAAGGCCAATAAATTAAATTTATGAGGTTATAAAAATGCTCATTAATCAGAAGGGGAGGGAATATTTGTTCATAGAACCTGGAATGTCTACTGGAAGTTAGAACAGGATATGTATTTTCCCACCATACATGCAGTACTCTGCAGCAAAAAACTGCCAGGATATGCAGCCCTGTTTTCCCTTCTCCTTTCTCATTTAAAAATCTAATAAAAAACATCCATTAATGCAGTATTATACTGAGACTTCATAAAGTTGAGATGTATAATTTTATGGTTCCTACGGCAACTGTAATCTAGACATCCATCAACAGTTATAACAATGCAAACATTTAATATCTTCCGTAGTAATTCAAGAATAGAAGGAGCTCCGGAGCCCTTCATTCCTAGAGTTTGGAGAACATTGAGTCTCAGTTACAATCTGGATTAATGTGGCTTTTTGCTCTGGATTGATGTCAGCAGAGATACCAAGGCTAACTCTACAAAGAAGACATGATAATAAACCTGATTAGCTTTTAATCCAGTCTTCCCGTAGTAGGGTTACGTATGATCACTCACACAGGTAGGAAGCAAGGAAAGCCAAGCTGTTTTTACAAACCGTATTGATCTACTTTGCATCTAAGGAGCTAAGAGGATCCTTAGACTGTGTAGATAAGGATGTTGGAAAGACAACACTACTGCGCCGACATGCATATAGAAATGTGAGATCGTTTTTTCACATGTGCATCCAAGCCAATCCCCTGTGGAGTGCCTTGGGTATCAGTCAGCCAAGTGCTGGGCAGAAAGTTGAAAACTTTCTTTTTGAAGCTGACCCTCAAATCAAACCACTGAATAAAGTCAGTTTGCTTTTCACATCAACTCTTTCAGGCTCTCGGTAACAACACTGATGACCCAAGTGTTTTCTTTTGTATTCATGTTTTCTCTGGCAGTGGATACACCTCACTATGGATACCACCCTGAGGTAGTATCCGTAACTCTGCAACTATTCTTACCGATAGCTACACAAACTTGAACACGGCCCTGGAGTTAAGCTGCTGACACAGTCAGGGAGATAAGCAAAACTGGAATGATCTCCCGATGTGAATTTGGCGTACTTGGGAGAGCCCCGGACACGCGGTCATTGCTCCAGATCTTCATACACAGATAGGAAGCAGTGACTAGCGGTGAGGGAGAACATCGTGCGGGGGTCTTTTAGGTTTGTTTTTTAAGACACAAATTTATCTCCGACCTAAGGAATTAAAAGGAACTGTTAAGCATCTTTGTGGTGGGGACAAAGGAATCATAACCTTGCAGGAACATTAATATCTAGCTTGAGACTCAGTTTCAGAGCCTGCTACAGAACACGAAACTGTCAGCCTTACAGACACTGCCTCCTGCTCTTCATTCACCCCGAGCATCCTAAAGTGGGACCCGGTGTTGGCTCGCCTGCCTTCCCCACTCCACACGCTTAGTTTGAGTCTTCAAAGAAAGCGGAAAGAGCGCTTGCCAACCTGCAAATACATCCTCTCTGGAAACACAGCCACCAGATGATCGGCAGCTCTAGCTGAGACCCACGTTCAAGTACCTCTTTGGATGGGACCCGGGAGCCCTTCCTCCGGCTCCACCAAGTCTCCAACACCGCTATGAGGCAGGAGAGCACGATCCCCGCGGCCAGGATGCAGAACACGCCAGCCAAGCTCTTGATGTCCAGGGCACCTCCCTTCTGCTTTGCATCCACCGAGGAGTACAGGTCGCACTGGCCGTTCCTGGGCCACCACTTGTGTTTGAGAATGTCCATGTCGCCGCTCTGCTGCAGCTCCAGGATCCTGGGGGTGGAGAACACAGTGTATGTAACTGTTGCCAGGGTGACCACCTCATCCACAGCCTGAGTGATCATGATCTTCCCTTTACAGATGCCACTAGGGCATCTAAAGATGCTCACGAGAGCAGTTTTAGGTAGAGTAGTATGAAGCCAAAACACAAATGCTTTGATGCTGTGAAACTTGATTATCTTCTACCTTGCCCCCTGCCCTCACCTTCCCTCCCTTCTCATATTATTCGGCTCTTACAGGAACTCTAGTGGCTCCTGACCCTTCAGTGCAGTATGCTTTTAAAATTACATCTGGGAGGTGCTGTTCTGATGTGGTACAGCACTGATACAGCTCTGCTCCTTCCTCTGGTGAACCCGGCTATGGAGGGTCAGGTGTTTATGAAGAGTCCTTTGCTGCTTCAAGCCACATACTGGTGTAATGTGACCCAGTGTATGCTCTACACATAGGAATTCGATTAAAAGTAAAACTTGTATTATTTAACATGGTGTGGGAGAAGGCCTTGGGACAAGCTTGAAGTTGATAAAACATTGCTTTCAGCTCTTCACACAACTGATGTAGTTTTCCTTTTAATGCCAAGGGAAAAGCAATCTACTTCTGGGAGGAAGAAAACGAATTGATCAGAGGGGTCAGAGGTGGTTAAACTTGAAGGAGAAACATGTCCTTTTTCTCCCAGAGACAGAAGGAGCTGTGAAGACTAGAGCTTTTTAAAGTGTGGTTCTCAAAGAGGAACTTTGAGAACCTATCTGCCAGGAACTGGTGATTCTACAGTAGCCAGGCTCTCCAAAGTCAAAGAGGCTCTGCAGCTTCCAGGCCCAAACCTCCAGCATCCCCCAGGGTATTTAGTTTTATTCTCTGGGTTATCCTGAGAATCAGTCTCAAGGGCACCAATGGCCTATGGGAAGAGCGGGCACAGAGCACAGGTGCACTGGTTCCTGGGGCATGTAGTTCTGTGCTACACACGCCTCCCTGGCAGTTGGCACTGGAGTCAGGAGGGGGGAACTCAGGGCTCTCCTGAAGATCTGGTGTCTCTGTAGACCTCCCAGCCACTCCCAAAATAAGTCACTTGATCCCAGTCTCCTGGCGGTCATAAAGACATTTGTCAAGATATATTTGTTAAGATAAGAGGGTTACGATAAGCTATCAGTTCTAGCTTGATTTATAATTTTTATATGATTAGACTTTGGATATGGGGTCCTATCTTTGCACTCTGGCCCTGGGTAATGCCTTCTTTGGGGATGAGGATTTTCAAAGCTTAGAGAGAGGAGCTCAGCCAGTCTAGGAGTAAAACACTCACTGTTCTTCCTATCTTAAATCTTCTGCATAGCCAGAAGATAACAAATGACAAAGAGAGAGAGATCCTGGGGACTGGAGGTCAGGTCCACAGCTCACCTGAGTTTAGAGTATGAGTGGCTCGGGGCTACAGAGGATGGGTGACCCCACAGCAGCTCAGGGCTACAGAGGTTGGGTGACCCCACAGCAGCTCAGGGCTACAGAGGTTGGATGACCCCACATCAGCTCAGGGCTACAGAGGTTGGGTGACCCCACAGCAGCTCAGGGCTACAGAGGTTGGGTGACCCCACAGCAGCTCAGGGCTACAGAGGTTGGATGACCCCACATCAGCTCAGGGCTACAGAGGTTGGGTGACCCCACAGCAGCTCAGGGCTACAGAGGTTGGGTGACCCCACAGCAGCTCAGGGCTACAGAGGTTGGGTGACCCCACAGCAGCTCGGGTCTACAGAGGATGGGTGACCACACAGTGACTTGGGGTTACAGTGGATGGATGACCCCACATCCCATCACCTCCCACAGCCCCCTAGGATTAGCACTGCCTAAGTTGCCTCTGTCTTCTCGGGCAATCCATCTTTCAAACGCCGCTCTCTCCTAGTGCTGCCGTAAAAGGCAGGCGAACTGATGTATTGAATCTATGGGAATGATTGTGCATTGTAGTAGACTGTCGCCATCTGTACCTTCAGAATTCCCAAATGTGTGTTCCCACTGACTCAAGCACAAGGCCTTCATGAGGAAAGGGCCCTGTGGTCATCAGCTGTGACACCCTCCTGGGGGACTTCCACGATGTCAGCTTAGCAAGAATCCAAGAAGTCTTGCAGCAAAGAAAGCCTTATGGTTCTGAGGAGCTAGCTCAGCCTTCCCCAGATTTTGTTCATTGTGCTGCCTCATTGTATCTCTCCATGGAGGTCAATGCTCTATACAGTTCCAGTTTAAGAAGCCCAAGAAGCATGCTCTTGTAGCAGTTGTGGGCAGGGGTGAGGCTCATCCAAATCCGTAATGACGTCATCAAGGATTTTTGCTTAGCCCACCCACTATAAATGATGTTGATACTGCTAAGAAGCCAGGTTAGAGGTTTAGAAGTTTAGAGGTTCAGTTGTGAAATATTAATAAATGTAGAGGCTGGAGAGGTGATTCTGTCAGTACAGTGCTTTCTGTGCAAGCCAGAGGGCCTGAGTTTGATCCCCAGAATCTAGGGAAGGGGCCAGGCATGGGGCAGCACTTGTGAACCTGGAGCTGGGGGCATGGAGAGAGGTGGCTACCTGGGACTCTCTGTCCATCCAGTCCAGCCACCTCGGCAAGTTCCAAGCCAAATGAGAGACCCTGTCTCAAAGAAACAGCTTAGATGGTGTATCCGCAAGGTTGGCCTTGACCGCCACACTCATATGTAAACATGTATGTGCATAACACACACACAGACACACACACACATACACACACACAGACACACAGACACACACACGAATAATAATTTCTAGAGACCTGCTGCCCACTTGCCTGTAGATGACAGTACCGTATTGTACACTCGAGTTTCTTCTAATAGCTTAACTCTCATTTAAGGGTTTATTGCATCATAACAGAAACAGCACAGTGCCCTTTAGGAATTTGCTTATCGAAAGGCCTTAAATAGTCAGAGCGTCTGTAAATACCCTAGAGGAAAACTTTAGTTAGCTTTGAAGAAAAGAATTCTGTTTAAATTTGAGCTTCTCATGAAATATAAAAGGAAGTTACAGCAATAATTGCCCAATGAGAATACAGTTGCCCTCAGTGTCTGCGGAGAATACTCTTAGATTCCACCAGAGGAGACCAGAGCTGGAGGAAACTCAGGTCATTTACATAAGACAACATGTTGAGTATGTAGAACACTCCCTCACCTGACACAGACCATCTGTGGGGTTTTGAATGAAAATGTCCCCCAATAGGGTCATGCATTTGAATACGTGGTCCCTGGTTGGAAAAATCTGCTGGAGAGGTTTAAGAGGTTTAAGGCCCTGCTGGAGGATGTATGTCACTGGGGGTGATCTTTGAGAGCTTACAGAAACATTGCATTCTTCAGTTTACTCTTTCTGCTTTGTGCTTGCCGTCAGGGATGGAAGCTTCCATTCTTCCACAGTTGCCTGTGGTTAGCGGTTGCTGTTAGGTCTCTCAGGAAAACCCACTCGCCTTCGTCCTGTTGCGCAGATGGGCATTTAGTGATCAAACATGCCCAGCACAGCTTGTGCAAAGGTGACCCTGCCCTCACACTCTACTCTTATTTCCTCATCGCCGAGGCTGTTTTATAATTCATTCCATTTTCTATGAATTCATCCATCCATCCATCCATCCGATAAATATTTCAAGACAGACTTGTGCCAAGCATTCCTTGTGCGTAAATGTATTCCCCGCCACAGGTGTGCATGTTGGGCAGAGTGGCCTGGCACACTGTAGAGCTGGCCTTTCAGTATCTTCACCCAGGATTTTCTTACTGCTGAAACCTTGTGTTTCATTCACTTACTCTGCTTCTTTATTTTATTTTTAATATTCGAGGAATATTTTTGCTTAAAAAATAAGCATTGAACTATACAAATTATATTACACTTATTTCAATTCTAATGGAGCCAGGTGCAGTAAGTGGAAGACTTTAATTGCAGAGTTTTAAGTTCACATAGCTAGGTGATAGACATTCACAGGGTAGGGGAAGAGTGGCATCTCCTCTCTAGGAGCCTGCAAGCTTTGGAAAGCCACAGATCCTCTGTACTCCGTGGATCTCACATTCACATAGCTCAGGTGGCTGCTGAACTGTAGCCAGATCCCTTTTTCAGATACACACACACACACACACACACACACATGCATACACACGTACACACATGCACACACATACACACACATACACATACAGGCACGCACACGTACACACACACACTCACACACACATGCACACACACATATGCATATACACATACACACATGCACACACATACACATACATGCACGCACATGTACACACACAGACACTCACACACACACACACACACACACACACACACACACACACAGATGTAAATTGAACTACACACTTCCCTAGTCATACTCCAGCCATACCACATTCTGAGAATACAGGCTGGCTCGGGATAGAACACTCTAGGGCCACAAAAGCTTCATCGAAGCCTGCAGTTCTGCATAAACTTTCTATGAAATTTAATGCTTCTGGGAGTTCTATAAGAGTCTCATCTTTTATTATTTAAAGAAAAGTTTAAGTACTAGTTGGAATAAGCTTAGTAAAATGTAATGTTCCTCCTTAAGAATCAACAAGATGAATTCTTGTAATAAATGAAGATCCAGGTTACCTTTTCAGATCTTTGTGGGACTCTTTAAAATGAGGCTTAAAAGCACACCTAAGGGAGAGTTTTGCTGTTTAGATATAAGCAACAGTGTGTGTGTGTGTGTGTGTGTGTGTGTGAATTCGAGAATTCATAGTAAAATCTTTGGCTTGGGAAAACACGATTTTCGGTTATGTGCACTGTCTCCACACGGTGGCAGTATTGGCTCACAGAGGGCAACGGCGCCTTACCTATGGGTGGGATTGAAATGCAGGTATCAGACACTCGTGCGGTGAGCACTTAAACTATTAGACACAAAATTAGCTCCTAGATGGTGATGAAGGATTAGATGGCTCAAACCTTTTCTTGAAATGCAGCGAGAAAAATTCCTGCCATTTTAAAGGTCGGGGTGATGACAACCGCATTTTCTTTGGAGGGCAATTGCAGAAAGAATTAAAGGGACCCACACACAATGGATCCTGCTCTCTCCCACTGGGGTGTGGAAGGAGAGTGGCCGCTTGGGAGCTAGATCACAACTGTCAGCATGCATGTGTGCATGTGTGTGTACGTGTGCTTTGGGTGTGCGCATGAGCCTTGTGTGTGTGCATGAGCCTTGTGTACGTGTGCGTGTGTGCGTGTGTGTGTGCGCGTGTTTGTGTGTACTAGCATGCGCGCATGGCTGTGGCTGTTGTTCTTTGAACTGGTTCTGGTTCTGGCATATTCTTCATTAAGAATCTGTGAGTGATTCACTGATAAGAATATTGCATTTTTTTTTTTTTTTTTCCTTTTTCCAAGTGTCCAAACACTTGCACTCTCAATGAGCAGGGAAAAAAAAAAAAGGAAACTTCAGCTTGATCTTGGTTCCTAGCTCAGCCTGGGCACTGTGACTGCCTTGTTGGTACAAATGAGCAAATTCCTGGGGAAGGCTGGGAAGCAAATGATCCTTCTTTCATATTCAAATAAAAGCATTCAGCAGGTTCAGGCAGGCCTCTGAGAAAGGGCTTGGCTCGCTTTGAAGATAATAGCTTCATTTCTGTGTGGGTCTGCTCTAACCCATTGATCACATACCACCTTGAACAGCTACTCTGCGAATTGATTTCCAAATTAATTTATTTGTAAGGAGAGAGGTTGATGAAGAGGGAGTGCCACTCTCCGCCCCCGTTGGATGCCTTAGACTGTGCCCTGAGAACAGCTGTGGACTGCTTTCAAGTTTCACTGGACTCCTGGTCCTTTGCTGAATTCCTTCAGAGCCAACTGTCGTACAATATGCCTGGTTATCCGAGAAAAAAAAAAAAAGACACTTGGCTACTTACTCACTTCTACTAAGTCTAGAGAAAATCAGAAAATAAAATATTGAACGGAATGCAAGAATTCTTACCCATGCCAAACCTGTAGTTGTCCCCGTGATTTTGATAATCCGATTTCCCGCTGTTTAGAGACAGAAACTATTTATAATGCAAAGGACCAGGGACCTGGGTCTCCCGCCTGCCCCCATTCCACAGCAGAGGACGCCGACACGGAATGGAAATGCCCACATTCACCACAGTCTGACTGCTGTCCAGATTAAGTGATTTTTTTTTTCTGTGTGTGACTCACACCGACTGGAATTCAGGTCTGCCTTCCAACACGTTTCTTGCTGTACACATGTCACTTCCTACACAAACACTGAATCTAGCTTTTTTATTTTTCAGGAATTTGTTAAGAATCTTAGGGAAAAGGCCATCTACAGGCTTCCCCTAAACAAAGCAACATAATTGTAGCATGACCATAAGTTTGTTCACACTGGAATTTGGGTATGCAAAGAATACGTACCTTTTTCATAGCTTAATTGATCTTCCTCCTGAGGACTATGGCCACCGAGCAGGGGGATAAAGCTACATTTAGCTTAGTGCGATTTAAAATCTAATCAGCTCTAATAATGTAACGCATCTCTGGATTTGCATCCATCTCATTTAGAAGATGACACATCATATGCCTTCCTCCTTCTTTGCTTTTTTGCAAGACGGCACCTGGGTTTGTGGAGGTCGGCATTGCGATAGCTTTGGGGAATGGAGCTGCTGGTCACTTGGTCATGGATTGACTTGGCTGGCTCTGAAGTGTGCTGAGCTAGGTCCAGTCCTTAGACATGGATTAGACTGAGGCTAAAGTATGTGAAAGGTCACTAAGGTCACCAACGCAGCATATAGAAGAAAGTGTCTATTTGGAGCCACAGTTCCAAAAGGTTCGAGTCTATGTCACCATGGTGGGGTAGTGCGACTAGCAGGCAGACAGTTGTGGTGCTGGAGCAGTAGCTGAGAGCTTACATCTTATCTCCAAGCAAGGGGTGGGGGGAGTGCGCTAACTGGGAATGGCATAGGCTTTGACACACCTCCTCCAAACAGTTCCACCAACCAGGGACCATATGAGCCTATGGGGACCATTCTTATTCAAACCATCACAATGGGCTCCTTGGGCTCTGAAGGGTTGTAAGGGAAGGCCCCCTCTGTGCTTTTATCCAGTCTGATTATTCAGTAATCACCATATTGTGTCTTTGTCTCTCATGTGCAGGATGGAGAGGCTGACTCTTGAGTTCTTGCTTTTCATATCCCGGGGGAAACAGAGACCTGAGAAGGAAGATTGAGCTTTTGACGGCTTCCCCCTCATTGAAGGTCTTCTCTGCTGGTGTGGAGCTCATGCGCCCAAGGGACATTCTTCAGAACACTTACAAGATGGGATGGTAGAATCTCCCCTGCCTTGGATGTGATTTTCAAACAGATGCCCCTCCTGGCCCACGTCCCACCTCTGCCCTCTGTTAGAAACTGCCTGGGAGGTTTGGTTTCCTTCTTCTCCAGCTTGTCTTCTCCTGCCTGCAGTCACCAGGCTTCTCAGCTCATCTTCGTGGAGGAGAATTTCAACCATGTAATGACAGAGACTCAATGATATGATACTTGCCAGTTTGACATTTCTTCAGTTTGAAAGTACTGAGGCAACTTGGAATTGAGGAAGGGTGAGGATGAAATACACCATTTTAAATATGTAAAATATAAGTATACATTTATGAGTTGTGCATTGTTAAGAAACATTTAGCATAATCAATAATGTTTAGTGTTGGTAATCCCTAAGAATCCCTAAGAAAGGAATTCAGGAAAATTTAAATAAGATTTTTTTTTTGGGCACATTTAATGGATCTATTTAATGAGGGTAGAACTCTGACCATAAAGCTCATTTGATGAGTTTCTACAAAATTTTTCTTTCTGTGACTTTGTCAAAAGGGTAAACGGCGTGCAGATACTTTTGACAAGAAATTAGTTCAATAGGCTTTTGCTCATTTGTTTTCCTTCTTGTCCTGTAAAACACAGATAAGCTTTCTTGGAAGCAGAAGTGTTTCCTCAAAGATTAAGACCTAAGCAGGTGAGTGTAGCAGCTACATGAATGTGGAGCCAGAATGTGAAGATCAGAGTCTTGAGAGCAAATTCCAGCAACCTCCTGTGAGGCAAACATCCATCAATCATTTCTCTTAAGGCTTCTTACAGGCTGGTTAGTAGCATTAGCTGCAAGGAATACTTATGGACTCCATCTAATCTCCCAGTAATTCAGATCCTTCAAGGTGAGTTTAGAAACTCCTCCCACTTAGAATAGGTTTTAAAATCGCTCCTCCTGCATGTTGTTTCAGTCCTGTCCACCAAGGTTGCCCAAGATCATGACAGTGAACAGCATCTCTTGTCTTCCAAATGAGTGCATGTGTATCAACTCCTAAACCAGGGACTCTCAATCAAATGGCCCTTTCACAGGGGTCGCCTAAGACTACCTGCATATCAGATATTTACATCATGATTTATAACAGTAGCAAAATTACAGTTATGAAGTAGCAGTGAGAATAATTTATCATCGGGGGTCACCATAACACGAGGAACTGCATTAAAGGTTTGCAGCTCTAGGAAGGTTGAGATGCAACGGCAACTTTATTTTTTTAACTTAAGGACCACAACACCAACATTTTAGACTTTGCAGGACATGTGGCCTCTGTCATACTAACAGCCCTGTTTTTGTATGGTAAGTGCCTCCATAGACAGCTGTAAGGTCGTGTGCTTTATTTACAAGGAAATTCCAGAAGTTTCTTCTGTCCTGCTGGCTGTGGCTTCTGACTTGGTTTAGGAGTCTAAGGGCTGATGACTCCCTGAAATCAACTTGGCTCATTTCACTGACCCTGTTATCCAGATCTACAGTTGCATCCTAGGAAGTAGCAGTCTATTTTAGAGATGATGCTGGTGATCTGCATCCAAGTGCTCTTTCAGCCACATGCACTACATATTAATTGATGTTACATTAAAGCATTAATGCTTCTGTGTTTGTATCTTTAAATGAGGACTGAGAGAGTATCTGCTAATTTTGTATTTGAACATATTGATAAAGAAATTCCCTGTGTACCCATGATGGCAGTACAGTCCCTCACACAGGGGCAGGTTTCTATGGTTTGTGATTACATTTGCATTGAGATTGGGACTGCTCATGACCTGAGAGTGACCGCCGTACACTTTTGGGTCAGGTAGGCTTCCTTGTCTGGGCTGGGAATCTGAGGAATAATTTTCTAGGCAGTGGCTACTTTTATCTTGAGGTCAAAGGAGTATGAGCAGATATTGTCCTGCAGCTGAAACTGCAGTGGAGTGATTAGGATTTACATAGAATGAGTAAGAACTGCCAAGAAGGTGGTGTCTCTTATAACAAAAGTTGTGAACATGTTTTTAAACCAGGTTTAGTGGAAAGTATTATGCATCAGTTACAGGTAAGAAGTTACTTAAGTACACCAAGGATGACATGCTTCCATCTTGCCCAAAGCTGAAGTGGCCTTCCAGGAGCTGATCAGCTGCAGCCACAGTTACAGCTACAGGCATGATCTTGTGTCAGAGGCGGCACCTCCGGTGTTGCTTCGAATCCAGGAGCTCCTTTTCAGATTAGGAAAAGGTAATTTGATAAAATCCTAGTCTGTTCTGGCTTCCTTATTCAGAATCTAGTATTCCTGCCCCCACATATCAACGGATCTCTTCCTGAGGGATTCATTGTCATGTGGATGTAAACTTTATCCAGAATATCTATTGCCAAGGTAATGCACTAAAAGTGAAATGCTGCAAGATTTATAAAGCGCTTATTAAAAATCTTATATTTAACTTGAATTTTAAAAAAGACGTGTGTGTGTGTGTGTGTGTGTGTGTGTGTGTGTACCCATGTGGAGGTAAGTACATGTGGAGGTCAGAAGAGGCTGTCAGATTATCTAGAGCTGATGGAACAGACATTCATAAGCCAACCCATGTGGCTGCTGGGAGCTGAACTCAGATCCTCTAGAACAGCAATTGCTCTTTACCACTGAGCCATTGTTCTACTGATGATGATGATGATGATGATGATGATGATGTTGTTGATGATGATGAGGTTGATGATGATGTTGTTGTTGATGATGATAGTGATGATGGTGATGATGATTGTCATCATCATCATCATCATCATCATCCAGCAGGGTCAATTTTAAGTCCTAGTTGGCATTGAATGTGCAATGATCCTCCTTTGCCAGGCTATAGGACATTATGGTTATAAATATGAACACTAATTTGACAGACTTCTTAAAGTAACCTTGTGAGGAATGAGATCTATTGACTGTTTTGAGTGTCGGATTGTTCCACCACCTTTATTCTTACTAGCGATACTGGCAATGTTGATGTCACTCACTGTGGTCTCTTTATAGCTAAGAAGACTGAAGCTCAGGATAAAGAAAATGTCCCAGGGCCCAACACTGGTTGGTGGTTTATTGTCTCTCTAAATCAGGTCCTCTGGTTGCTGGGCTTGGTTTGAACACACTGTCAAGACCTTCATTATTCTAAAAGAGAACCTTGTCAATTGAAGCTGCCTCTTTATTTTCTGCTTCTTCATTAACTGAGACTTTCCCTGCTCGTCCGTGGCTAACACTCATCTTACTGTATCCATTTCCAAACATTGCATTTATAGTAACACATCCTGATGTCCCCAGAGAGCTGCGTGAATATCGCATGAGTTCATTAATCTCTTTTTCGATCAGAGTAAACATCAGATGAATTCATTATCATGAGGCACTTTAGGGACTTTGAAAATGTTATCAAAGCAAGGAAGCCTGCCCAAAGAAGAGGCGCTCTGAAATCTTATCCTTATCCAATCCCAGTCAATGTATTGTGAAGCTTCTGACTTATGCTTACAGGCATCCACATTGATCTCAATGACTTGCCTCCCTTAGCATGTACACAACGCTCCATAAAAAATATGCTGCTGTTTAAACAGCATTATTTAATTATTTAATGTTATTAATTAAAGAAAATACTGCACTCAGCTACTGAGAAGAGTTCTCTGAGAACCATCATTGACTACAGATACTTTATTCGATCGACGATGAGTTTTAACTGTGAAATACATAGTGAACACTCACAATCTCCCTGCCTCCCAGCCATCTCTTCACCCACAAGACTTGCGGTACCTACAGGGGCTAAAGCAGTCTTGCTCCAAGAAGCAATTGCTTGAAAAATCAAATTAGCAATGTGACAGATCTCAAGACTTTGGTGACTAGTGAACTTTAATTATTATGTATTTTATGTGTTTATGCTGGCAGTAAAAGTCAAGCACTCATTAAAGAAATGGCAGACATGATCTTTCATAAAATGAGTGCTGGGTGGCAAACGAATATAATCAAGATAATGAAAGCTAGACAGAGAGATGCTAGAGAGCCAAGAAGACCCAGACAATGGCTCCTACCGAGATGGAGGGTATAATTGCATTTGGGAAGAGAACACTTTTGGTGATCTTTTAAAATGTCAGCCACATCCTTAAGCACATTGTGGTATTTGGGTTATAGGGTAAAGGGGAAATTCCTTTCATTTTGCAGTGAGAAACTGGCAGTGATCATCTCTGCTCAGAGTCACTCTGCAGGTAATGCCAAATCTTCACACACACCGTTCAAATGCATGTTTGTAAAAATGTGTCATGAAGTCAGATTATATAAGTATTTTCTTATCCTTTACTCTGATATACAAACTTTAAAATAAGTGGGGTCTTGAAGAGTATGCTGCATACTCAGTAAAGACTGTGTTATGTATCTTCGGCAAAGTACTTGTGGAGAGTCGATGGAGGAAAAGTCTTGAAGAAACAAACACTGTCCTGAACATGAGCACAAGTATTGAACTTTCAAAACCCTGAGTGACAATATACAGAAGGAATTCATTGTTTGGAGAACAGTTGGTGAAGTTGGTTTGAAAACTGGAGATTTGTTTTATGATGCAAATGACAACTTCTAAGTTAACTTCTCTACTGATGTATGCTTGAATAGAAAAGCAGCTCAAGGCCTGCGTGTGTCTGAACTCTGTTCTTGATTAAAAGTCTCAGCTCTCAGAACATCAGTAACAGTATAACTTTGGACTCTTCAAAAATCATACGTTAGATTTTGGGATAATTTGTGTTTCATTTAGCACTATTATAAACATGATAGAAAGAGTTTTGATTTTTGAAAGAGTTAAGGCAGTAATAAAAACTTTTCAAGGGGACTTTAGGCAAAGACCTTTTCATTTTAGACATTTTAAAAACTTCCTAAGATCTTCCTTCCATTATTCTGAATACACAAATAATGTATCTGTAAATGGGAAAACTAAGAAAATGGAACAAAAATTCTTTCTTGAGCATTAACCTGCAATTATGATACTGTGTAATTTCACTGCAGTGTGATTATGGGCTCTGAAAGGCACAGCACAGTGAGAGGCACTGTGTAAGAGGTCACACACCTTGCTTGGAAGGATGGCCTGGCTGGGGACAACTTTTGGAGAAAGGATCATCTAGCAAAAGTAATTAGGAATGAATAGGAGAGGTAGAGGCATGTGCACTGGGAAGGGAAAAATTTTGACCAAGGAAGCAGTGTAAAAAACCCAGAAGGGAGAAGGCACTGAAGACCTACAGAGAACTCCCTGGGATGAACGTGGATATGGGAAGGACCAGGCTGATGCTAGAGAAGCAAGCCTTGGGAGTTCTGTAAGGACTTTAGAATTGCTCTGGAGCTTGTTGGTATTACCATCCCTCTTTTAGATGCTAACTGCCTTCAGGACGTTGCAATGCACTAATAACTCTGTTTTCAGCTCTAGGCATCTACTATGACTTGGTAAACAATGAATGAATTGATAAATGACAGAAGTGTTCTTTCCCCTCCTGCCACCAAAGCCATCTCTCGAGACTCATTTGGCCTCTCTGAAAAGATGTCCCTGAACGCTGCCCACTGAATGTTGAAGCCCACATTGCTGTATGACACTGCCAGACTGACTCTAAGGTTGATGGTTTGTGTTCTGCATTGTGAATTATTATTGATGGTTTATACTCACATTTTCCCATGTGCAACTCTCATATTTCCACCATATTATGGACTCTTGCAGGACACAGACCTCAGTTTTCTCTGTTTGATGTTTCCTACCCCAAGCATAGGGACTTACCTTCTATATCAGCACAGAAAATATGCCAATCTGGTTAATCACAGATGTAAGAACAATGGCAATCAGCAGCACAGTGTCAAAGAAGGGTGCTGGTTTCTGGTCTTACTTACTCCATCTTTGCCCTCTCTGGCATTTCCTGTGAATCACTCTCTACTTCAGTGATTCCAGGAACAGCAGGACTCATCAATCAATAAACATCATGGAGATAGTAACTGAAACTACCCTTAAGCAAAGAGAACTGCTTAGGAGAGATGATGCGTAAACCAGGTAGCAGCACCCTGGAGAAGTCTCCATCTCATGAGAACCAGATCTCTCCTCTCTAGTGATGGACATAGTAAGAAGCCATCACTGTGCAGAACCTAAATGACTGTAGTGATCCAGAAGATACCATTTACTACAGGACTGTCTAATTATGCAGACCCCTTATCTCCCACCTAAATATTTCTGCATTTAAGACTAGTGACCATGTAAGTGTCACTAGATAAACTTGTGGTCACTAGGCCTTTATCTGATCCCCTTCCCTGGGTGTGTTGATGAAATTTTGTCTCTGCTTTTAGATGTCACTCATATGATTAATTGGCATAGTGGGAGAGATGGCCACACCTATTCTGTTGGAAGTCATGGAGTTGGGGTGTTTGCTCCAAAACTTCAGCAGGGTCCTGAGTTCCTAAGCCCCACCTGCGATGGATGGGAAAGTAGAACCCAGGGGGTGGTGATTAAAGTTAAATAGGTCAGAAGGATGTTCCCCTAATCAGGAGGGATTAGGGCCCTATAGAAAAATGCACCAGGAAGCCTGTGCTCTTTTTCTACCCAGGAAGTTCATGTGCACGCAGAACGAGGTGATCCTTCCCTGTAAGCAGGGAAAGAGACATCATGATGAAACTTATCCTCCTGGCATCTAGATGTTGGGCTTCCCAGACTCCAAACTGCGAGAGACAGTTGTGTGCGGCACTCAGCGTGTAGTGCTGTGTGATGGCGGCTGTGGCTTTCTGTTCCCCAAGGACTGTGAGACCTCAGTACAGAAGTGCTGAGACCTTAGTTATCCCTGTTACTAGGAGCCTCTATCTTGAGAATTCTGTCTGATGCCTTCCTTCTCTGAATCATGTCTAGGGCAAAACTGATTCCAGATGCAGAACCTTTAGAATTTCTGATCGTCTCCTTATTAATATTTAATTGGACTTTAAAAAGTAGGCTGCCTACAAGTCAAACAGCTTGCACTTTTTGAATGTCATCTAATAACCTGCACGGCCTTTCTTTGGTCATTTTCTTGTTTTTATTATAGACTTCATATATCACAACAAATAACTCACAACTTTATCCTTTATGTTGTGCAGCAAGGTCTTCATATACAAATGTTCATTGATTTAATTCCTATAGTGTGAAGTTTCTATGTTTTGGATATTACATCTTTACAAAAATCATTTCCTACCCAAACTTATAAAAGCAAGAGTAGGGGGAGCTATTTCCACTATTAAAGCAATCAGATTGTTCTCAGATATCTCACTTATGGTAATCTGATGCGGCTACCACAACAAACACTTCAAGTTAACAAATTTAAAATCATTATATAACTTAAAAGCTAAAAAAAAAAACCCCTTCATTTTGAATGCTGGTATCTAGTTTCCCTGAAGCTGGTAAGAACCATCTTCATTAAAATTGTCTCATCAAGTGTGTGGTGTTTGGTGTTAGGTTTATACTAAACCTTTACTCTTTGGTCATTTAATGTGGGAGTAAGAATTTCTTAAGTAGGAACATAAATTACAAATAGAATGCTTGCTTCCCTTATGTATTTTCAATCAGTCTGACTTGGAAGCTAGTAATGCTAGTTTTCACTTTTTTATAAGGTAGCAATCTGAGGTACTCTGATATGATGGTTATTTATAAAAAATTACATAATATGGTATAAAATAGCAGTGAGACTCATCTAATTCCATGCAGAAAGGATAATTGATGTGTTACTGCTCTGCTTCACAATTTGGTTTTCCCACGCATAGAGATATGCTGGGAATTAGTCTATTCTATCTTCTTAATGAGACTTATCTATTACCTCAGATAATGTGTCTATTTTCTTCAACCAGCAGGATTGACTGCTTACAGGAATGAAGTTTTCAGTGGTTATTAGAAAGAAAATTTACCAATCCATACAGAGGCAGTAGTCCATCTTTCTGATGTCTCTGTGGCTGGATAAAATGAGGTAGTATGGATATATCACTGTTCTGAAAGGAATGGTGATTCCTACATTCTTGTGAAGCTTATGAGAGCTGTTCACTCCTTTCCATGATAATAGAAAAGCTATATGCATGGCCATGTTTACTTACTGCATGGTATTAAAGGAAGCTTCAATAACTCAGACAAGAGGCTTGGTAAAAAATGGAGAACCATTTACTCCTGATAACAATTGCCAGAGGAAATAAGTGGCTGGCTTCTTCCTTCCAAATAGGTCTGGGGATACTGTATACCTATGTGTACACAAATACAGGCATTTGAAAATTCTGGTATTTATTCTTCTTAAACCAGAGATAATCAGCTTTTCAAATCTGCTCAAAACCTTGGTGAACTAGAAGTGAAAGCAACTCAGGTAAGTAGAGACCTGAAATATTGACAAGAAGCTGACTGAATAAGTGTGGAGGTACAAATTTCCCATTTGTATATTTTGGTTATGTTTTAGACCCCACAATGTGCATAATGTTAGTAAACTGTAAAGAATCTTTATGCTGTTTCTAGATGATAAAATAAGAGAATAAGGCTTTCTCATAAAGAATCATTGAAGTAAAACTCATTCTATATAGATCAGTTCAAATAATGGCCTTCCATGTACAATAAACCAGCCTGCTACCACAGCAACAAAATCATGTGAAAATCAACTCCATTTATGGCTGTCATCATCATGTTGGCTTGCTGTCTTTGAGCGGTTACACTCTAGGATATTCTACTGAATGCAATTTGAAGGGATTTTCCTACCGGTGTAATGGAAAAAGAGGACTCGTATGCAGATCCACTGACCCCAGGACATGTGACCTGAGACATGCATGAGTGAGTGGACATGAGAATATGGAACTGAATTCCTTGTCACCTGAAGAACCAAGGTCCTTGATAGTCGGACTCTGTGATGGTCCATAAAGATGGTCTATGAAGCTCTGTGGGTCTCCAGCAGAGCTCGCGTATGAGAACCGGTCATCAGCTTGTACTAGGTGAAGACCTCAAGGAGTGCATACAAGAAACAGGACAGTGGCTCAGGGCTTAACTGCCTCCATGAGAGTGTGAGCACCTGACTTTGAATCCCCAGATCCCACATAAAGCTGGCAGCTGGACACAATAACCTGTGTCTATAATACTAAGGCTCCTACAGCCAAACTCTGGGGGTGGGGGGTGGGGTGGGGGAGGACAGAGGCAGAGTGCTCAAAGCTTACATGCCACCCAGCTCTGCATATGCAGCAGTGCAAGTAAGGGATCCTGTTCTAAAGAAGATGGAAGGTGAGGGTTTACACCCTCACCTTGTTGTTGTCTTGAGGTTGTCTTTGGCCAATATACACACAAACACACATGTACATATACACACATTAACACACACGTGAACACACACACTTACACACACACTTACACACAAACACATACACACACATATGTATGTAGCATGTACACACACACACATGCTTACACATATGTACACAAACCTACACCCAAATATACACACACATACATACATGTACACATACATGTACACACACTTGTACACACATATGTGTACACACATACACACACATGTACATGTACATACACATACACACTCATGTACATATACATGTACACAGACACACACTCATTCACATACACACATGTATACAAAATATAAATACACACGTATACACACGCATACTTGTACACACATATGTACACACAAACAGACATACATACACACATACACATGTATACATACACATATGTATACACTCATACATGCACATGTGCATGTACATACACATGCACAGACACTCACACATGTATACACACATACACATTCATGCACAACACTTGTACACTTGTACACACACATACATGCACATGCATATACATGGACACACACACGTATACACACATACATGTACACATACATACACACACATGTTCACACACATACACACATTCATACACACATTCACATACATACACACACATACACATGAACCCACACACATACACAGACGAAAGAAAGACACAAGAGAGTGCTGTTAATGTCCACAATCATAGCCCAAGAGCACTGGTCAAGGTTCTTAGCCTCTGATTTTTTTTCCCCCAGCATTTGAATTTTGTTTTCAGACCTGCACAAAGACTTTTTGTATGCAGACTCTTGGGAAGTGTAGCAAACGGCATCGGGAGAGATCAGATCTCATAGCCCACGGCATCTTTGTTAGGTTCCTTTTCTCTCCTATCCTCTCCCCCATGGTGGTCTTATCAGTATCATAATCAACACTTGACATCACGCTGTGTTGATAAGCTGTGATGTTTGCTGGGTTCCGTGCACTAAATATACTTTCAACTTAAATTGTGGTCTGGATAACAATCAGGATATGTTCAGACAGAAAACTAAAACTACGATGGTTGCTTCTACGTGTTTGGGGGCGCACACACAGACAGAAAACAGATATGGATTCGTCTTTGCAATCTTTCATGTGGATGGAAGGCATGCATAATAAAGGGCTGATGACTACAGAGAAGTCAGAGATTGACAGGGAGGGGCAGATAAGGGCTTGGGAAATCGAAAGGAAGGGGAATAATTTAAAGATAGATTTTTGGAACAGCAGAATGTATCAGTTGAGAGCAGCAATATTAAAGGTAGTCAAACAATTCCCTCCTCATTTCTTCCGAGTACATATAAGGAAAGTAAGAATAGCTCTGCTCTAGGTCTCGATCATGTTGCCTGTGCATGGTGCTCAGCGTGCTTTCTGATCTGAGGCAACTTTTTAGTGGAAGCTAGCTAGTTTAATAATTATCATAAATACTAGACATTTTTTTCTAGATTGTTTCTGTTTTGGGGATGGCAGTCAGGGTTGCTCTGAAACTAAGTCCTCTTGCTTTTGCCTCCCGAGTGCTAGATTACAGGTGTGGTGTACCACCACACCAAACTCTTTCTTCAGGGTTTTAACTTCTATTTTCTGAACCAAATAGTGGCTTGTGAAATAGTTAAGTTCAAACCTACAGCGCTGCCTACATTCAGAGGCCTGAATCTGATATTCTTTTCAAAAAAATATTAGTACAATGCTAGCACGTATAATTGAATAAAATGTTGTTCCCTTCCCTCCTAATCACACACAAAGCCCTCTCCCCAGTATGGTGGGGTTATTTGTGGGAACTTTTAAGTAGAACTTAGGTGAGATCATGATGGTGGGGATATCATGGTGAGACTAGACCCCACACACACACACAGAATTAAATTGACCATCTCTTTTATCTTTGCTTCCAGAATTATGAGAAATCAATTTCTGCTTTTAAGTCAATCAGTCTGTGGTATTTGTCACGGCATCTCAGTCTACTGAGAAAGTCCGGGGCAAAAAGCTATGACAGCATGAAGCTTTCAGAGGGTCAAACCAGTGTGAGAGCCTGTGAGGACTGTGGAGCAGCCTCAATTTCAGGGTAACCACTTAGGTGACTCCCAACCATGTCTTCCCTGACCTGCCAGTGACCCAGGTTTGACTGGAGGGACGGATCGTGATTTGGAGTGAGGATACTCTCATTTCAATGAACAGAGCTCTGTTGCAGGATCTCTTAGTGAAACAGCATGACACAAAAGACCTTGTCAATGTGCAGCCAGCTCCCAGCCACACAGGAAGCAGTGCATGAATAGCTGTCCTTCCCCTGAGAGCTGTAGTCAGTAATTCTATGCAAATATTTCCCCCCAAAGCCAGTACCGCCTGCAACTATGTAGCACCAGGCTACACTGTGGAAAAGTGAGACGCACAAGGCAGTTAACTCACAGACCAGAAAATGTAGGAAAACAAAACCAGCACCGGCTTAAACATGACATGTCAACACTTGCAGGTGCCAGACCAACCGAGGGGCTTGATGGGAGCACTGCTGTCACTTATGAGGACATGATTCCTAGCCCTGTCCTGAGATCAAATTTGAAGCTGCATACTGGGCAGAGGCAACAAGGGAAGCAACTGAGGACTGAAATGCACAGCAGTCCATGGCTGTGCTGTCAGCAATATAAAAACAGCTGTCTTCATTGGCAATGCTCTTTTCTCTTACTCAGTAAGTTTCCGCAGGTTTAAAGGAAATTGACCTCGGCCTCGGTAGCAGGTTCTCTAGATCTTCCAGCCTCGCCACACTTCCTAAGCCCTCCCTGCTGTGGGCCTGCATTGTGAGAGCTTATCATGAAGCACATGGCCAGACTAGGAAAGGTCGACATCCAAAACTTGAAGTCTCACTCTCTGTCAGCCACGTGATTGCGACCCAGGACGAAGAGGATCACTGTAGAGTGGTGTGTGGCTGAGCTGCGATGCGGAGGAGGCTAGACATAGTTAATGCATCTGCAACTTAGATTATGGTTTGGGTAGAAAGCATATTCCCCAAAGGCTCATGTGTTGAAGGTGTGGTCCCAGTTGGTGGTGCTAAGACACGGTGATTGGCACTCCGTTGATGGGTGGGGTCCTGGTTGGAAGAAGTGGGTTGTTGGAGGCGTATGCGTGAAACACGGTGCTTTGCCCTCCTTCGTCCTGCTTCCTCATCACCATGATCTAGGCAGCTTTGCCTCCTAGATCTTCCACTACCATATTCTGCCTCACCACAGGGCTAGAAACAATGTAGACAGCCAACCAGGGTTGGCTTAGCCAACAAGCTAAATCAAGTCCCTCCCACTTTAAAACGTATCTTTCAGGGCCGATGAGATGGCTCAGCAAAACTTGCAACCTGACTTCAATGACCAGAATACACGAAAGGCAGGAGGGCTTCAGACCTACAAAGTTGTCCTCTGGTCTCCACAGATACACCCGTCATACACCTGAAACAACCGCAAATAAAACAGTTTCTCTAAGGCGTTCTATCACCATGACTAACAAACTTATGTCCTTGGCATGTCTCTTCAATCGCATGGCAGACTCTCCTTTCTAGGCGATGCTGAGTTCTGTGTGTGACTGCTTCTGTTCTACCTGGAAACTGCTATACACATGCTTTTTCTTTCAATCAATTCCCTAAAAGTGTCTGCATCATACATATAAAAATGAGGATGAATAAAGCAAAAGTGAAACGTTTTCAAAACCTCAGTACATGCATGCACGCACACATACACACATACATGCACACACACGCTCACACATATGCACACACATATGCATACATGCACACACATACACACATATACATACACATGCTCACACATGCACACACATGCACACAAATGCACACACATGTGCACACACACATGCACACACATATACATGCACACACACGGGTACACACACACATACGGGTACACACATGCACACATGGGCACAAACACACACAGAGACACATACACACATATACACACATGCACATACATACACACACACACAATACACACATACACACACACACACACACCATGGTGGGGCTTAGGAAAGGGAGGCAACACCACTGTCATTCAATTTACTTAAGGTCAGAATAAATAAAGAATGCTATGAAGCCAAGGCAGCACTTGGAGAGAAGCTGAGGTTTGACCTCTACCTCCCTGACAGCAGTGTGGACTGTGCATGCTGGGTGTGCTCAGCATTTACTACCTGGCAACTAAATATAAAGTCGGGTGTTGTCACAGGTGATCTTGCTTTCCTTTGGGCTGTTTCCTTAACATGTACAGGGCCAAGCAGTTCTTCTTGCTTGTCCCTTGTTACTGTCAGGATCCATATCAGGACAGATCTTGCAAAGAGTAAAGTAGGTCATTTAGCACACACTGAAACTTTTTTAGGGTTAAAAATAATAGAAAAGAAAAAAAGACATGTTTAGAAACATACACTTGATATTGTGTGTGTGTTTGTATAAAATTTGGTTTAAAGGCATATATAGATATGTCTTTAAAGATGATATAAATATAGATATATATTTTTAAACCATGTTTTAGATTCTTATCATCACTTAGTGCTGTGAATGAAAGCTTTGAGAAGGAGGCCTGTGGACCAGAACATCAGTGATTGGAAGTTTGGAATGTTGCAGGTCAGAGTTAAGTAAATACTATATGCTGCTAGAGTGCATTGATGGAGTTGGTTTAAACAATATTCACATGAAACATAAGACAAAATCATCATGACTACCCAAATACTTGGCCTTACTCTTTTTATTCAGTATTATGTTCCTTTTTTACATATTGCCAATCCAGCTAGAAATGAAAACAGACTTTGACATAACTGTTCTTGCAAACCAAATATAGAACCTGAAGTTCAAATTTTAAAGAAACAATCTGTATTTGCCTGTGCATGTTGGAAGAGTTGAACATAATGCCTTATGATTAATATTTGATCAAATTCCCAGAAGAACCTACTTAGGGCTTGAGAAATGAATCCTGAAACAACACACTTTAAGCTGGTAGTTTTATGTACCACAAACAGACTGGTGTTGAACTCCTGTCTCTCCTGCCTCCACCTCCAAAGTGCTGGGATTGGAGACATACATATGTCTGGCTCTTCTTGTAGATACTTCCTGGGGCAATAACTAGGCTCAGACCCCATATTACATATTAAATTAATACCTGGTACTTTTCTCCTCCCACAGCAAAATGATTTTGTGATCCACAAATTTAAGGACATTACTTGTCCTTTTCCTTTTTCAAATTAACAATCAGCTTTTGGATACATCAAATAACTATGTATTTACTCGGATAAGTCTTCTGTTGATCTTTGTAACATCTGTAGTGGTTCTGTTTTCCTTAAGGTTCCTGTTAGCATTCTCAGAATCAGATCACAAGACCCCATTGCAAATGCAGTCAGGGCTAAGTCACTGGACACTGCAGAAAGCTCACTCATCATCATTTTAATTGTTTTGCTTTTGCTGAAAGAGTTAACTCTGCAACAGTGGATAAAACAAAAAAAGAAACTGGAGAAAAAAAAAACTTATGAAAGGGGATAGATATTCCGCTAAAGCAACTGTAATTTTCATTTTAATTATAATTGAGTTTATAATTGTTTTTGTTTCTAAGCAATACATTTAATTGGATAGTCAAGGCTGGCTTGATGGCTAGCTTCTGAGTCATCACAAAAGGAAAACACAGATTGGGTTAGTCTGGGCTTTCCAGTTTTTAAAGTCAGGTACATATGTGAGGGGAAGCTCACTTGAAAAACTTTGTAAATTGGTTTTTATTTGTGATCATATCTGTTCTCAGGATTAAGGAGTCATGCAAACATCCCCTGGGGATTCTTATTCATTTTTACTGACACGGGCAAAATGGTTTACATGTTAATAAAGGTTTCAGCTGCTAATGCAGAATCTACGTTGCTAAACCCAGTGAGGAAGAATTCTGTTGCTCAGAGATGTACCAAATATCTAGGAGGCACTTTTTTTTTAAATTTTGCTAAATAAACTTTGACTTCGTTTTCTATAACTCTTGTAAAATATAATTCTGTTAAAGACGTATACTTGAAATTGTCTTAAAACGTCACTAATAACATTCTCATAATGAACTTATTACTCAGGAAATCCACACTAGACCTTTGGATATAAATGTGATGATGAGGCCCACAGTAGAGTTGAACATGTCTTCAAGGGCTGATGCTTCTATGGGGCTGAGCTCTGCGCTACTCTGCTCTACACACAACGCTTAATTTCCTTCTTGGAAAACCACACAAGAAATGTGCTAATAGAACGTCTGCCTCACATCAGAGGCACTGGGGATCGGAGAGGCTGACGCAATGCTATTCCATGGGTAAAGAAAGCATTACAACCTACTTGTTGCCAGTGTTTGCAGCAGCACACGTCCCCTGTGGACATTGTCCAGAAGAAGCTGGATGAATGAATGAGTGATGACTCAGATTATGTGTGAAGAAGATCCAGGAAGGTGTAGGTGATGAAACTGCTGGTGAAACTTCAGAGGGTCATGAATAATAGCAGAAAGACAACAATATGAAGGGAAATGTATTCAGTACAAAGTAAGGTTCTCACGGTTTTCTTTCTGTCTCTTTCCCACCGAACATATTAGATTTGGTCACTGTTAAGAGTTCAGGTGGGGGGACCTAGCAGATCTGTGGCAGACATGGCAGCTTCCCTGGGAACAGAGGGCTCAGAGAAGTCCAAACATGGCACTGGCAGGTCCTGCCCTTCTCCCTCCCTCTCCCTTGCGAAACTGTCAGATTACATTCCTAGAGCTAGCCACCAAGGTCCATTCCCTTATTTGGCCACTGACAGTCCTGAAATTGATCATCAAGGTCCCTTCCTCTGTGGTCTGTGATAACCTGGGTTCTGGCAGGGAGAACTCTGCTGTGTGTACGGGTCCCTTTACAGTGTATATCTTTTATAAACCCACGCATGATCACACATGCCCAAAACACTTTCTATTTCACTAAGAAGATATAAAACTTGTATAAGATGCTTGGATTAAACTTTAAGAATAATATATGTCATAGGAATCTGTCCATGTCAGCCCTTCATTCTGTAGTAGCTGCCTAGTTTCTAACATATGAACATATATTCTTACAGTCTCCTCTTGATGGTCGTTTAAGCTGTTCTTTAATCTAAACAAAGCTGAAGTGTCAGTCTGTGTGACTATCATTTGACACTTGTTCAGGTGTTCCGATAGTGAAAAATCCTAGAGTGAAACAGTAAAGGCAAAGGGAAATTGCATTAGTCCTGCCTAGTATCAGCTGCCAACTTACTTACAAAGTCCTCAACATCTTTGAGAAGTATTTTTAAAAATATAGGCTCCTGAGCCTCTATCTAGGTCTACTGAATCAAAACATTACATTAGCCCTGTTTAAAGGCACAGAATGGCATTTTCATGAAGGTGAATTATCTGGGATTACTGTGGGTATTAAATAACACAGTAACTATGAGAAAGGCTTCTATTGTTAGCATTTTCATGAGATCATAATTCAAGAAGGCAATTAGGATAACCAGAAAGAAGCTGGGATCTAGGCAGAAAAGAACTTGTGTGTGTGAGTGAGTGTGTGTGTGTGTGTGTGCAACTCTTGGTATTTATTGGGCAAATTTATCTGGGGAAGGAATTTGCTGAAATCAGTTTACTACACCGTATTGTCAACTAGAGGGGTGGGGGGGGTGACATTGTTTTGCATAGCATGGCTGTTTCCTCCCTTTTAGGAGTCCTTAATAGGCAGTACTTCATATCAAGTCAAGGACAATACAGTGGTAAGACCAGAAATGGGGTGTATAAATTGGGACCTCTTAGTAAGGTAACCCAGTGCTTTTCTTTCAGTTCAGGGGTTTTAACATGCCTTTTGGGTGGGCCAGTCTGTAATGGTAGGTGGCACAAAGAGTATTTCTACAGAGATGGCTTCTTGGACCTAAGGACTGTATTTAAACACATTGCGTCTCAAGTCTTTTCTGCTACTGCATCCTACCTTTGTGCTGACCTAATGGCTTGAGCAGTCCACTTTCTTCCCCGAGGGTGATTAGATACTCCAGTCTCAGAGTAGGCTGTCTCTCCTTTTTAACTGGCTAATGTCTAGGAATCCTTCCTTTCTCATTCATATCTGCGATGCACACATTTTAATATGGTATTTTTTTCCTCAAAGCAAGCCGCACATCTACATTTGAATTTAACAGGACTGGGAAATAAAATCTGTTATCAGGGATATGGTAATGCATTCTGTAGCAATTAGCTTGCAAGAAGAATAAAAAGAGAAACAATGTTTCAAGTTTCTCAGCCTTAGGTTGGAATTATAGCAATGAAATGTGGGAATATTGGTGGCTTTGAGATGATAAGAAACCTGACTTTAGCCGTATATTATTTTATTAAAGGTAAGTAGGAGCCAAATTAAATATTGCTGGATAAATTCGTCTTTCTTGGGAAATAAAATATTTCCAAACAAGGGTCAATAGAAGAAACATTAATAAAAATATAGTTTCGGGGAGAAGTTTGTCATCTACAGAACTAAATCTGAAATGTTGAATCTTTTAAAGTGGTAGTGGTAATTTGAATCTTTGAGATGTGATCTTGTAATAAAGCTCTTTATATTTCTGTTGCACTCAAATCTGCTGGGAGTTTTGTGGGTATGGGAGGGAGATCTCAGCTCAGCTCTCGCTTACCACTCATATACATAGAAGATCATAAGTAGTTACTTCTCACATTTTCTTTCCTGTTTAACTCTTTTTTTTTTCCCCCTGTGCTAAGGATTAAACCCAGGCATGCTAACCATGAGAAAAGGACTTAGAAACTGGATAGGCAATTTTGGATAGAAAGACCATCAAAAGCAGCCAGTTTCTTTCTTGACTCAAAGCTGGAAATGTCCTTTGGCCTGTTGGCAGCTCATGTCTTTACCAGATGCCAGAGATGCCAGAGAAAGTGTTTAAGACAAAAATGTGTCTGGTTCTGCCATGGCCAGAGGCTACATATGCTAGAAAGGGTGGTGGTGGTGGTGGTGTTTCTTTATCTCTTCTGCTGTAAAGGAATGACGCTTTTCTGGAAACCATACTGATGACTTGACTGAAACACAGGCACCTGGACACCTGGAAGGGAACCTGGACCAGCCAGCTTATCTCCCCACCTTTCCTCCCCCCTCCAAAGCCTCATCAACTCCTAGAGATGCCTCCCATCAGGCAGGAGCTCTGCTTTCCTTCTCTCCTTTGAGCTCATATAATAAAGTGCTTCCTTCGAAAACTTTCCCATTCTTTGAATTTGAGACAAAAACCCAAAGGCCAGTGAGTGAAAGTTTTGTTTGACCATGAGCATCGAACACCCTAATTCTCGAGTTAGAAGTACAACCAACAACCAAGAAAGGCTCCATCCTTCTCCAAGACACTCTGGTTTTCCCATATCACTAAGAAAACAGCTTACCATTGATGACCTACAGCCCAACCACTTCACAGCACACTTTGAGTCTTAAAAACATTATTTGTGGAACTTGCCAATAGACATAAATTTTAATGAAGCATTCCTTTTTCTTGCTAGTATAATTATAACTGCTATAGCAAAAGGAACTAACATTTTTAAAGCCTTCCCTTGGGCCTTATGTATAAATTCAGCTAATAACCCCAATAAATCCCATTACTGACTCCATCTCACAGCAAGGATGACTGGATGCCCAGAGATCAGGAACATGCCTGCGGCTACTGAGGATGGGAAACTGGACGGTCAGGACACAAGCCTACATTTGTCTGACTGGGAAGCTCAACCCATTACACTGAATGGTGATGCTTAACCCGTCCTTTCAGTTCCCTTCAATCACAGCCTCAGCTTTGGGGCCTGCTGCCTGCATGCTTCTTTAGCAATCTAAGCATCACTAATGGCACAATCTGCAGGCTGAATGCAAACATGACCTAAGACATAAAGCTATGGCTGTCCTCCAGGCTGTTATTTCTCTTAGGTTTAACACTAAAAACCTAAAATCTAAAATCAGCACACACATGCACACACACACATACATACACATACACACACACTCACCCTTACCACCAACAGCCAAAAACCAAACCAAAACAACAACAACAAAAAAACCATTTTATTTGCAGGCACAGAACAGTGACTGGACGTGTGTGTGTCTTTGCGTGTGTGTGTGTGTAAGAGATAGATAGATACATAGATAGAGAGAGAGAGAGGAAGAGAGAGAGAAAGGAGAGAGAGAGAGAGATTATTCTGGAAGCTCCAACAGACTCTCTCATTTCAGATGACTACCCACACAACTGAGGGCCTCCATCAGCATAAGTTAAAAAAAATAGTTGCCATTTGGGAAGATTTGGTGCTTGTCAAAACATACACAGAGATAGCGGGATAACGGGATCACAAATGTGGGTATTCTGGCTCCACTCTCAATAACTTAAGTTCCAAAATTTGACAGGACACTGACTGATGCAAGTTATTCCTTGGAGCTACAGATTTACTGAATGCCCAAGAGAGTATAGAGAGGAGAAAGGAAAAGAGAAGAAAGAGCAGAGGAAGAGAGGGAGCTTTTCTAACCTTTTTGGGGGGATGGGGATGGGCAAAGGTGTGTGTCTTGCTTTGTGAGGCAGGAAGAAAGGAATCTTGCTAATGTGTGACTTCCAGGATCTGATGTCTAGAATCTGGTAACCTGAAATTGTAAATTCTCTTGGGAAAGTGAGAACAGCACCAGCCATTCTCCTAGAATCAATATCAGTGTGGTTAGACTCACAGCCAGGTCCTGAGGAGGTGTCTGTCTGGAGACAGAGAGGGCAGCTGGTGGCCACCTGAGCAGTGTCTGATCTGGGACTCTGAATTTCTTTCCTGGAGTCTGGGCTTCTGGAAACATGTTAGAGTCACAGATGGGAAGTGGGTAGGGGCCTGCTGGTAGCTGGGGGCTAGGGAATGAGGGGAAGGCTGCCAAAGACTACTGTGGCCCAGCCCTAATGACTAATTTGTTTCCTCTAATTTCCTTCCCAGTATGATGGAAATAATAGCTTCTCCCGATGGTGTTGTAAAGAAGACAGGACTTACAGTTTAGGGTGCACAGATCAGGGAGTGGTATAGTTAGTCTTGAAAAATAATATTTCTGCTAAGTTACGATCACTGATAATCGCATTATTTTCTGAATATCTATGGGGTGACAATGATGACCTTGTACAACGCTGGCTAAAAGAAGTCACTTTTGAGACCTGCCTTTTACTTTTTCCTCTCTTCCTCTCTTCCTCTCTTCCTCTCTTCCTCTCTTCCTCTCTTCCTCTCTCCCTCTCCCCCTTCCTTCCTTCCTTCCTCCTTCCTTCCTTCCTTCCTTCCTTCCTTCCTTCCTTCCTTCCTTCCTTCCTTCCTTCCTTCCTTCCTTCTTTTTATTCCTTCCTTTCCTTCTTTCTTTCCTCCTCTTTGTCCTCCTCCTCTTCCTTCTTCTTTTTGAGACAGAGTTTCTCTGTGTAGCCTTGGCTGTCCTGGAACTTGCCTGTTACCTAGGCTGGCCTCAAACTCAGAGACCCACTTTCCTCTGCTTGGATTAAAGGTGCACCACCATGCCCAGCTTCTGAGACCTCTTAAAGAGGGCATTTTTGAAGTACTGTATATGTTCAAAAAACAGATTTTGTCCTGAACAAATAATGATGTCCACCTTTTTATCTTTAAACAAAAGATTTTCTATGTCTTATTTCTCAGAATCTACTACATTACAAAGGGATGTTCCCCTTTCTTTTTTCCCCAGCACCCTCTTTCCATCCTCGGCTGAATTAGTCCTCTCCACGATTAGCTTCTTGTGTAGTGTAGTGAACTTGAGGTTTACGCCATGACAAACAATAGCAATACCAGCAGTGACAGCAAACAAAAGCAAAAGCAAAAAAAAGAAAATGTACTTCTTCTCATTGTTCACCTGAGAAGATGACGACAAATTCCAGGTTTCTACTCAGTGCAGGGAGGTTGATTTGTATTTGTACCAAATGAGTTAATACAGAAGAAAACACTATTTTATTGAAAAGGCCATGTCGATATTTCTCTGAAGAAAATGTGCTTGTGATCTCTCTCGAAGGGAACCTATTATTTAATACTATTCCTATTTTAAATCATAATTTGAACTGAGAACATTTCTATCATTTTTTTTAAAGAATCAGTTAAGTTGACCAGCAGAGAGATTACGTTCCCCAGTGAGACAAATGCAGTCTTTCTGCATAATATGGACTTGCAACAGCACACGGATGCTGTGACACAAAAAGCTATTGGTTGTATTTTCTTCCAAAAGAAGATTGATTTTTTGAAAGAAAAACAAGTTGCACGGGGAAGGTAAATTGTTGGTTAGACACACTTTGCTCTTTAAAGGCCGAATAAAGTAGAGAGGCTGGCAAAGCTTTCACCTGAGTAACTAATGCTCCAGACTAATGGGAAATGCTGGTCCGACACATGGCTTTTTAGCGTAGTTGCAGGCGTGCTTTGAGAAGCCGTGACTTTGTAATTGACGCAATCTGCTTGTATGTAGGCAGCATTTGTTCCTTTGGTCTTTCACCTTTTTCCTCTAACTCATCATATTGCCACTCACGAAGCTGGCTGTACCGTGTTCCGACTTACATTCCTTTCCTATGACTTGACAATGGACCTTAGTCCCATGATGACAGGCAGGAATATGTGTAAGTCTAGACTCCCTCGTTATTTTTACACTCACACACGCATACGTCTGCATCATTGTGCTCAGGTGACTACCACTCCAAATGAGCCAGTAGCAGAGATTCTTCATGCTTAATGTTTCTTTCTGTAGCTACATGAAATGTTTTATCCAAAGCTCCAGATTTATTCTGGTGCTTTCCAAAGCATGAATTTTTTCTGTGTGCGTGTAGAAATCAGCGTACTGCGGTGATCCTGCTGAGCCCTCCTTTAAAGTTAGCCGTTTCAAAAGACGTTTAAAAAAGAAACTTCTCTAAGGAACGTTTTGTCATCTCTGTGTGTTACTATTAGGAGAAACGCCATCCGGCCATAGTACGTTGTGTGGGCTGCCAGATAGGCGTCTCCTGCTCGCTTCTCTGCAGAAAGTGATAGAGCAGCTCAAAAGAGAAACATCACATCTTGCCATTTCAACTTTTAATTTTATCCGGAGACAGTACAAATTTTTGCAACTGTGATTTTATGTGTAATTTTCAATTTTCCTGTGGTAAGAAAAGTTTGATAGGGAAGGCAAACTCAGTACTGACAATCATGCAGCAAACAGTTCGACTTACTTAGCATGGAAAACAAATAAATTTTGCCCACTAACTAAAACAACTCTTGAACTAGATGGGAATGCCAGAAGGATGAGCCTCACAGCTGCTCTAAGGAATAGGAGAGCCAGGAGTGACCGAACAGCCAAAGGGGAAACCCTTCAGTTCCTACATTATCCATCCCATACCTGGAACTGATGCTTCCTTCCTGCAGTTCTCTGGAGGACAATGAATATCACCCTACTTTTGCAGTTAAACATTTGGGATTCATTGAATTTGAGTAATTTACCCACCGTTTCCCAGAGAGCAGAGATGATTCAGTGAAAATGCAGCAATGTCTTAACTACTACTACCCCCTTAACATATTTGAAGTTTTGGGGAGATAGAATAGCTCAGGAAAGAGAGTCTAAGCAGTCTGGGCAAGATAAACATCAAACTATTAATGGCTAATGGAAACAAACTTGTCTGCTTTCTCAGTGACCTGGGTATCCCTCCCCTTATGTCTCTCTTACACAGACATCTTAGTTGTGAAAACGTCATATGTGATAGTTATTTACAATTATGAAGTGTGTCTGGTATCAGTGCTATTGACACCTACAGATTCTTCCAGATATGGAAACTTGACAGTGAGGTCCAATCTGTGCTTCTTTATCGATCACTATTGATAGTTTAAAAAATGTGGAGAAAATACCCAAACAACTCAAGCCTTGAGAACTTGAAGAAGTCAGTTTTCATGGATATATGTTTATGAGCAGATTGGTGGATAGAGAGATGGACAATGATGCAATTCTCTACTTTATATGGACATTTGCTTTCAGAACTAGACATAATTTTATCAGGAGCTGTTGAGAAAAATATCTCCCTTTGTTTTGATAGGCAACCATTGGGGTAGATACCCAGGTGAAACGTGTGTATTAGAGGCTAGTTTGGATCTACCTTATACAAGAAGAGAGGATCAGACTTAAATGTAGAAGAACAGACATTTGAGGAGAATTTCTGCTGGCTGGGCACTGTGGGAGTGAGTGCATGTGAGGCAGGCTACAGGGCTTGTGAAATGGCATGGAAATTCCAGTCTTACAGAAAAGATACCAGAGAGAGTTTAGGGAGCTGAATTTCCAAAAATGGCTGATTGTCCAGAGAGAAAATTACTATGAACAGTAATGCACTCAGGAAAGCTGCCCAGATGTGACGGGGGTGGGAAGGTGGAGTAACAGTGGTCACAACTCTCTGATTCTTAAGCAGCAATACACACGTGTAAATAAAAACTGCAGAACTCTGTCCATGTTGCAGGACTCCTAGCACCTTACCTCCTCTGTGCTAGGCTTTCAAACAACTTTCTGTTTAGTATTAATAGGTTTTCTAGATTTTTTTTTTCTAAAGTGACTCCACATGTGTGCAATAAAGCATATGTTTTCTTGGGATGCATTTCTTCCTTTGCATTATTATAGAGGGGAGATATGGGAGGCAGATGTGTGCTGTTGCAGTGTGAGAAGCTGTCCTTTTTAGAGACAGTTTTGCAATGCGGCCATTAGCTGCTGATGGAGTTGCCATGGTTATAAGAGGTCCACTGTGGGAGAAATCTTCATTTATTATCAGATTTTGAAAGCAGTGGTCAGAATGCTTGATGTGGGGAAAAGAAAAACACCAACATGAAAGCGCTGGGCATTTTATGCACACAAAGAATTGAGTTATAAAATAAAGAAATACTCGACAATATAGTCACAAATAAGTTGAATGCCAAGAAAAATCTTGCATTTGAAACAAATTGTATTTCTGTAAACAGCAGAGGCAGAAAACGGGAGTCTAGGAAGAAACTGGGAGGGATGGTAGCCACGTAAGCCCTGTGAGTGGAACACGATTAAAGTGTTTGGTAGAGAGAGTATTGACTGCAGTGTGTGGCTACTATACTCTTTTTCTCAGGCAAATCTGGATGATTTAAACTTCTTTAGAGGTTACTTAGCCACTTAAGTTTCCTTTGGCATTTTAGTTCAAGGGAAAGCCTTTGAGTTGAGTGTCCCTGGAAGCCTTGAAAATTCTATTCTCCCATTCAAAGTGTAATGATCCCATCAGGAGTACATTGCTTGCCGTGGATTCCCATTCTTGGGAAACCCATGGCATGCGTGTGAGCTTTGTCCTAGTGCTATACCAGAGAACTGATTTGTTATTTTTCAGTTTTTCTCTCTAGAATAAGAGATGATTTCTTTTGATGGTTTAGTGTCCAGCTACGAAACCCATCTTTTCCCCAGTATCAAGTACATAAGTATGGCAGAAATTATGCAGAATTTATTTCTGTCAGGTCAGGAGAAGTGAAGCGAGCCAGACTCTGTCTCTTGGATTCTGCGTGTGTGTGAGGCTATGATGTTTCTGCGCCTGTTAAGCAGAAGCAAAGCTTAGCTTGTAGACACAGTGAGCTGGCAGGGATCAGGATAGTTGTAGCCCTGGCTTTGGGAATAAAAGCCTGCAGATGGGAGAGTGCTAGCCGCCCTGAAAGTGTCTCCTCTTTCAGGCAGGATAAAAGATGAATGAGGGATCCTGAGGGATGCCTGAATACTTGGAATGAGTCTGGATGCTACTACTTCTTTGTGACTTGTAGCTGTCTCCACTCAGGGTCCTCAGAGGTCCTCACTGCTGGGCTTCTGTCTTTTATTCTTCCCTATTCTCCCACACATCACTAAAACAAGTTACTTTAGCTTTTAACCCCAAACTGATCATTTTACTGTGACTTAAAGGCAGTCAGGGGACATCTTCCTCACCAACCTAATGCTGGCTATAGAGCCTCATGGGTTTTCATCTGGAACCCACAGGATCTCACCCTCCCCAGTGTCTTTTCAGACTGGCAGACAGCTACACCTCTTCACCTTACTCCCACAGGCTGGTAACTCATCACTCTGACCTCTGTCCTCCTGCTCCATTGCCCTTATTTTCCTTAGGTCACCAATGACAGTTGCCAATGGCAACAGGTGCCATTTAGTCTTGATCTTCTTGCCCTTGGTGTTTTGGCCCCATTGGCTTGCTGACCCTCTGATTCACCCCTTGGAACTCACATATATGGAACACTGCAAGCACGTGATTCAGAAAGCCACAGTGTTTACCAAAACCCATTGTCTCAGGTTTCTATTGCTGTGATAAACACCATAACCAAAAGACACTTGGGGAGAAAAGGGTTTATTTCAGCTTACAGCCCTCAGGCCACTTTCTGTCACTGAGAGAAGTCAAGGCAGGGACTCAGGGCCAGAACCTGGAGGCAGGAACTGAAGCTGAGGCCATGGAGGAATGTTGCTTATTGGCTTGCTCTCATGGCTTGCTCAGCCTGCTTTCTTATTACAAACTAAGACCACGAGCCCGGGGTAGTGGCATCATCCACAATGATCTAGGCCCACCCACCTCAATTATCCATCCAGACAATATCCCACAAGCTTGCCTACAGGCCAATATTTGGAGGCTTTTCTCAATTAAGAGTTCCTTTCCCCAGATATGTCTAGGTTTGTGTCATATTGACAGAAACCAAGCAGCACCCGTGGCGCAGATTTGGAGAGCTTCGGAAACTCTTTGGGGAGTCTGGCTTTTGGCCAATAGCCCATGGATGATTTTTTTTTTTTTTTTAAGGGAAAGTATGAAGACTGTACTTGGCCTGCTCTCTGCGTAGAACCTCTCTTCTCAAGATAAGACTTTGCTTGCAGCCAGTGCATGCAGCCCCTACAGGAACTGGCATCCAAGGGCTCAGGGTCCTCTTGACTGCCATACTTTCAACATGGTTACAATGCCAGATAGGTATCTTTATGCTGAGCCCCATTATTTGGAATTTTGACTGTTTCCTTGCTAAGGTGCCTCAGCTGAAACCGTCTTATGGGGGATGAAAGGAGACTAGTCAGCTGCCCAGTTACTCAGTTACACATTATTTTTCTATTTGGAACCCTTGTCAGCGCTCCACGCACCTCCTCCTCTCATCCTGTTACCTTTTCTTTGGAGACTCCCAAGCAGTAAGATAACACATGTGGAGACTTTGTCTTTGACTAGTGTACTCTTCACATGGTGCAAGGTATACGGCCAGTCTGATGTTCATGTTATGCATTAAGGGACCAAGACTTGGCAATTGCCTCTGTCCTGACTTATACTTTCATATTCAGAGACCCAACAGCTTAGCTAGCTGCAGCTCCATCTTTTGGCAACTGGTTTGCCACAGCAGGGAGCTGGAGTAAAGACTAAAAGCCAGTCAGTTCTGATCAAAGCAGCCTGAAATCTTAACTACCATCTAGACGGCGCTCATATTTTCTGAGCATGTTTTCTGAATTGCTTTCAGGGGACCCACATCCCTTGTTTGCCTTTAGTCTTCCGCAGTTCTACTTTCCCTAAGAGATTTATTCTCTCCCGTGAGTTTCATCACCACTTGTAAGCGGATGACTCCCCAAAACTTTATTGCCAGCCTTAATCTCTCTTCTGAGCTCAGAAGGGTAATTTCAACTGTCGCCTAGATCTATATGTTTGGATGGTCCAGAGACAACTCAATCATTTATTCATCCATTCACTCATTCATCATCAATGTATTTAATATGTGTATCGATTACTTCCCGTGTGCCAGTGTTTGTATCAGGCCCCAGAGGAGTAGGGGTGAATAGGAAGGCACAGTCTCTGCTGGCTTGGAGCTTGCACAGTCATGATTTCAGAGATGGATGCTGGACCTGAACTATTTAATTACTCACACACTGAGGGCTAAGAATCAAAGTTCAGAGCACTGTAGAGTGTGCACACTAAGAGTCTCTCACCTAGCTTGGTGCTTCAGAAATGATTATCTCAGAAAGCGACATTAGCAGCAGAGTTAGCAGGAAAAAGCATGGGGAGGAGCAAAGAGCGTCCCAGGGGGAGCAGAAATGGTACTGAAGGAAAGACGGCAGCACAGCGGGACTACAGATGTGGCATGATTCTAGTTGTACCTGGAAATCCAGAGGTCCTATTTCTTTTCTAAATCTTAGCCAGAACTTATAGGCTTCTCAGTCTTGCTCTATTCTTTGTCTCCGGTATCACGTAGACGAAAATATCAACAAATAAATTGTGAAATTTTGGTCAAAATGTCTTTGAAACTCTTGCTAACCAAATGCCATCTCTTTAGCTCTCAACCATCCTTTTCTGAAATCCCAGACCCTCATGTTTGATGACTTCTGATCTCTCCCACTTGGAAACTATCCATGGCCATTACCAATTCTCTCTCCCTTCTTTCCTTCCACACTCCATCCCCTCTCTCTCTTTAATAAATCTTATTTTTAAAAATTTTTATTTTTATGTGTATTGGTGTGGGTATGTAGGATCCCTGGAACTGGAGTTACAGAGAGTTGTGTGGGTACTGGAATTTGAACCTGGGTCCTCTGAAAGAGCAGTCAGTGCTCTTAACCACTGAGTCATATCTCTAGTAAGTCCCCCCTCCTTTTTTTTACTGCATCTGTTTGCATCCATGTAGCAATTAACAAGTCTCTCCTCTGATAATCATGCTTTAATAAAAGAATCAATAGACAACCCAAGACTGTTCAGACATGACAGGCAAACTTGAATCATTTTGAGGACTTCTTAATAATATATTCCACAACCTAACTGTATAATCATTTTAGAGATTTTATTATAAAATATTTGATACCTACAAATGAATGTGTGCAACATATATTTAAGTTAAAAAGCATAATGAGTAACCATCTGTGAGCTGACCACCAATAAAATTATAGGCCATGAAATCACACTGTAGGGAAATGGAATCCTCTAGATGCATCTCAATGCACCTGGGACTAATTAGTTTGGAAGAAGCTGGCAGTCTAATGCTAATATCCATTCTGATTGATACTAATCTTTGGGTCTCTGTTCCATTTTTTTGATCCTTGCCTTTATTCTGGTTTGCTTGTGCTTATAAAATACAGTTATTACACATGTGAAATATTGGTCTTGATTTAGGTATTTACTTATTTCTGAAAGATATTTAGCATAGGAGTCCCTCCATGGTCTCAGGTGATTCTAAGAACCCTCTAGATATAGAAGTACAAAAATACCTAAGTCTCTTATTTTGAATGATATAGACCTTTCATACAATCTCTATACATCCTTGTATATACATATACTTTAAATTACATATCGACTTTATAATCCCTAGCATAACACAAATGCTATGCAAATGATTAACATGCTATTTAAGGAATAATGATAAGAAACAAGTACACATGTTCAATACAGTCACCGTTGTTTTTTTTAATGTATTTGTGTTTTTTGATTGTTTTCCAAGACAGGGTTTCTCTGTGTAGCCCTTGCTGTCCTGGAACTCATTCTGTAGACCAGACTGGCTTTGAACTCAGAGATCTGCGTACCTCTGCCTCTAGAGTGCTTCAAATAAGTTTTAAATCAATGATTGATTGAATCTACAGGCACAGAAATTGCCAATAGAAAATTTGTAGACAATTAATGGCTGACCTGTATCTCCTATGATATAGATATATGTAATTCTAAAAATATTAAACAATGGCTCCTACTTTAGAGAGCTTCACACATAAATGATTGTCACACCACATAACACGTTTCTTCATCAATAGATGACAAATACTATGTGAAGGCTGACAAGGAAGAGAATCATTCTGTTAGGGGCTACAGTAGAGAACAAGCTGATCTTTGAATGTCCATTGAACTTCACTCATTTCAACAGATAAAGGAATATCAGAAGGATATTATATATATATATATATATATATATATATATATATATATATATATATATATATAAAAGCACAGAATAGATGCAAAAATGTTTAAGAAACACCATTTGTGGAGGTTCCCAGACAATAGAAATGTTTGAATTACCTGGAGCAATGTGGTTATGAGGTCCTCAATATTATGTGAAGAAAGCTGGAATTTTAACTAAATCAGTGAAGAAATACTGAAAGCTTTTCACTGGGCTACAAATAATCAATAATCGATACATTGTGGAGAATGGCTACTTTGAACCCAAACAAGTATCTCAGGGCTGATCCAACATGAGGCAGATTACAAGGACATATCCTAGTGACAGTGAAGGCAGAGAACAGCACACAGATCTACAGGCCTTTATAAACACAGAGACTTCGTTCTCACATATAGATGCCAAGAAGATAGGGACAGTTTGGAGCCAGTTAACAAAGATGGGAAATCTACAGAATGATTTTTAGTTAGGTGCAAGGGTTGCAGGGTATGAAGAAGGTTATGAGTTTGATTGTAGACATGCTATTCTTGGAGTAACGGCATTTGTGGTGGTTTGTGATTAGGTCCAGATATGTAGTAGAGTAAAAATTGTGAACTTAGATAAATTTGGTTAAAGTTTATTGCCCATAAAGCACTGGTGAAATACCTTAAATACTTTTTCAAATTTGGGAATCATAACTCACTTGAAGTTTGTGAATAATAAATATCCAATGACCGTGGGATGGAAACCACTTTGCATTGTATTGTACACAATACAAAATAAAGGACTTGGTGCTCAGTCTGTTATGACAAAGTCATCCTTGCCTCTTTCAGATCTGGAGTTTCTTCTACTATAGATCAGATCAATTGTTGTTCTGAAAATTCTGTATAATAAATCTCAACCCAAAACACTGAGGACAAAATTAGAGACCAAAAAGATAATTCAAATTTAGTTCTTTCAAACACAAACACACTAAAATTATACAGTTAACGTAGTGACTATTGTTGCATCTTTGTGACTCAGTGGATATTATGCTAAGTATATATATACATCACCTGATTCAATACAGGAACAAAAAGAGTAGGTATCATTATTCACTATTTCTATTTTATGGAGAAAGAAACAAAGGCTTGAATGCTTGTTAAGGTCTGCAGCTCTGGTGGTAGATTTGGCACTGTATGTGTGTTTCTTGACTACAACCATGAGTCTAAAAACTATCTTCCTTATTTTAGCTGAGTATTTAGCAGTTATTAACTTAGATTTCCTTGAAATGCCAATATTCTTGGTGACCGGTTATACCTTCCAAAGGGCCTAGGGACTAAGTTCAATCATCCATACAGAGTATTTGCATGTCTCCAGTTTGATCCATTCACTACATAAATTTTGTTTCTCTCTCAGTGATTGCTAATTTTTAAAAGTCATCTGAAACATTTTTTCTAGGTTCAAAAATATCATCACAAATCCTCCCCTCAATTGCTGGGCTTGGGAATAATTATGGAAGAGAGGACAAGGAGATCATAAGAGGAATTGGGAGAGGGGGCATGGATTTGATCAAAACACATCACAACAATATTCTCAAACCATAAAGAAACATGAAAAAGATACTCCTCAAGAAGAAAATGGCAAGTTTGAAGTGACAGCCTACATCAGGAAGAGTCAGAATGTGTATTCTATGAAGCCCATATTTAAATTCCTATAGTCCTCATCCTGGCTCCATCTTTTAACTTGAATGCCAGGCTATCGTGTAATATACAGTGTACAAAATATATACAAAATGTAATATGTAGTGTAAAAAAAACCCCATCACAAGCTGAAAATATATTGAGACAGACTTTCAAATAACAGTTTACAAAAATGTAAATACAACTAAGTTTAAGTGTCATTTATCATTGAAAGCAAAGCTTTTGGTTTCATGAATGACTGATAGATACTGGGATATAATAACCAGAATGATCTGAAACTTGAGAATTTGAGAAGTTTGCTTTACAGCAAATCTTAGGATACAAGCATGTCATCTTGCATTCATCCTGTAAATCCTATGGGTAAATTTTTGCTTGGAGGAAAAATCCTCCCAATTCTTGACACAGCCTGTCAACTCCAAACACCGGTGAGGACTACTTGCCCACCCAAGGCACAATTTGTCTTTGCAGCTACAGAGATCTGAGAAGTAAGATGTCTAAGTAGAATTCTGTCTTTAAAGATCATTATGACATGTATAAATGCTCTACTTTTCACTTCTTTGACTTTGATCAGTAAGGAAAGGCCATGTCTGAAGAGTGTTTCTTAGCTTAACAAAATATCTGTTTGTCTGCTACACATGTGTGCTGTGCCCACAGGCAGGGGTTACAGCTGTTGTGAGCTGCCCAACTCTGAGTGCTAGGAAGCAGCAGCAAGTACTCTCAATTGCTGAGCCCTCTCTCCAGACCCCTGGTTATTGTCTTGCATGACTAAACAATATTGTTTTACTTAGAGGATATATAGAGATGATAAAAGATGTAAAATTAAATTATTGAATTAGACCCAAAGTTCAGGTAGGGAAGTGGGTAATGTAAGAGTTTTAGGCCATCCAAGAACTGGACAAATATATGGGAATTGTCCCCATCCTTATTCACCTTACACCCATAGTTGCCTGCTACTGAGGAGAGCAGAAGGAAAGGATGGCCTGAAATGGAATTTCTTTCTATTTTGCAAGTTTGGCTTCTTGTAGTCATCTCCCCTCCCCTGCCCAGGATCTAACACTGTAAACCACCATTGACTTTTGTATCATTAAAATCAAATGTTATATTCGGAAGCAGTAAAATTTCTTCTATGGGAATTATTTTTTAATGATTCTGTGATCAAATAGCTTTACTGAAGAGTAATGGGAAGAATTAGGAAGCCAAATAGGCAGCTTGAGAGAACAGTGGCAGCTGAGACCCAGGGAGAGGAATCTGTCTATCTGAATGAGGAAGGAAAGAGCAGCTGGGACTGAAAGAGGAAGACCAGGGAGTCACCCTGACAGTCAGGGAACATTCAGGAAAAGGTGGCTTTTCTATCTGCTGGAACTAACTGCCCATACCATACTGAACAGTGTGTTAGGTTTCCCAACTGGGCATCTGTGAGTCTTACCCAGGCTATCAGAGTCTGGGGAGAGGTGTGTGCCAGGACTAGCATTTATTTAGGTATTATTATGGGTGGGGCCATGATATTGCTGTTTGTGTTCTTTAAATGTCTTCTATAACTACAGGCCCCACGGAGGCAATTCATTCTCCTTATGCGTTTGAGAAGCCTTGTAACTTCTGGAGTCTGCAAGTGTTCAACACTGTCCTGTGAGTACAAGGAGCCTTACTGAGAATGGAAGAAAAGAAAAAAAAACCCCACAAAATGACATTAAGACATGTGATATTGAACAAAAAATAATATTTATTTTACCTAATGAAATGATGAGGCTTTGGAGAATTCAATATCATTTTACATTTAAGAAAAAAAAATTCCTTGGACTGAAATAAATTTCAACTCTGTATTGGTCTTTTACTCCAATCCAAGCTTACAAAGCAATAACTTGCTAGAGCTCTGTAGTTGTTAACCCACATAAGTTTGTATCAAGTTCTTCAATTTTTTTATTGTTAAATATTCAAGATTAGATTGATTAGGTCTTCATAACACAAAAAAAGTTTAGCTAGATTTGTAAGGAGGAAAGTGAACCTGGAACATTGTTTTCTGCATTAATTGCCTGTGCTCATCTGAAATATTTGCAAAATACCAATGTTGAATCTTTATGGGAAAGAAAAATGTTACATATAACTTAATGGAATGATTGTACTCTTTTTCAATCTTATATAAATATAATCTCAAAACATTCAAAAGTGTGTGTGTGTGTGTGTGTGTGTGTGTGTGTGATTAAATCTTCCATAGTTGGTTTTCATTTATCTTTATTACCAGCCAGGGCTACTTAGTAAGCAATTGTAGATTCAGCTCTTTAGATGGACAAACAAGTACGCAAAGTCCCTGTTCTAGTGGAACTTAAAAAGAATTCACAGTATGACACAGCTTCCAAAATACCTGTTGTCTATTAAAACATAATTTAATTTCTCACCACTAACTTATTGTCATGTTATGGAGAATGGAATGTTGATAAATAGTTGCTAGTCTGTTCAGAATGACTGCTGAAGCACTGGCTTAATTTACGTTACTCCTTTGATAGCATTATAGAATGACTTTCTTCCTTTCTTTGTCTAAAAATAACAAAAAATATTACTTTGTCTCCATACTTTTATTTGAGGTGCTTTTCTTGTTGAAATGCACGCAGGTGCATGCATACAAACACACTTCATATCTTGTTTTGACATTAATCTTTCACGGGTCACTTCAGGTACAATGCCCTTTCCCTTGGAAACACTATATTTTAGCAACACCACATTCCTCCCTGTGTTACAGACATACAAATAAATGCCTGTCTCCTACTCTATAATTATAACTTCTTCAAGACAGCAAAGGCCAATGACTGGAATGTCCTCATTGAATTGTGTCTTAACCCTTGATTCTCCCTCTTCCTAATAATCAAATTAACTTTCCAGAATTCTTTATCTCAGCATCACCTTTTCAAGATGCTTACTGGATAAAGTTTATAATTGGAAAAAAAGAAGGAAACAGAGAAGACAGATACAATGCATAACTGTGACTTTTAATCTATATTTATGAGAATATCTAGAAATAAACACAAGATATGAACACAAATAAACAAATAGACAAATAAACAAATAGACAAATAAAGAAATACCACAAAGTTGTGAAAGGGACACAGGAACAATAGCAGACTTTTCATTCGACCTTCTGGAGTACTGTGGCAGATAGTGTTGAAAACACCGCATAACTGTGCTTTCACAGTGCTCACAAGGAGGACACAGATTCTGGTGTTGACTTTGCATTTTCTATATAATACCTGTCAGTTATTCCAAAAATCTGATGACAGCATCAATAGAGGCTTTGGGGAAGCATTTCTCTATATCAAACCCATTACCTCTAAAGGTATTTTAACACTGACAAAGCAGGAAGAAGTCAGGTTCAAAATCTAAAGTTTGGAGAATACATCTTCCTCTCTTCCCAAGTCTCAATAACAAGAATGAAAAAAGAGCCAGGATTACCATTTATTCATTATTTTCATATATACATTCAATATGGGAAAACCAATATGCACAGGAAGAAAAGCTTTCCACTTTAATTAAACTTTTTAAAGGGAGAGATGGGAAGAGCTGACTCCAAAGCAGACTGACTGAATAGCTTGCACAAAATCGTTTAATTACTGAGGCAGATAAAGCACTTTGTGAAGCTTCTTTATGTAGTTGAGAATGAATTGTTTCCATGCTTCCTAAGTGGGAGAAAAGGGAATTGGTTCTGTTTTGACCCTGACTGTGTTTTACTAATCATGATCCAAAAAAAAAAAAAACAAAAAAAACTGATCTCAAAATCTTCCTCTTGAGAATCTAGATGAAGTTCTGTTGTGTATGTGCAGATTTCTGACATTTGAGCAATGGGTGAAAACTCATATTGAAACTGAAGAGAAATTTTGTAGCTGTAAGGCACAATCAAAAGACTATTAGTGAAAGGAAAGGAAACTGATTTGTTGATATTTAAGTATCAACTCGATTTTTAATGTAGCTATACAGTACTTGGGATGTAGCTTAGTATTCAAGTCCTTGTAGAAATGCCTGGCATGCTTGAAGACCAGGGTTCAATCCTCTGTCCCAGGAGGGAACTATAACAGTCACATACATTGTAGGTAATGAAAGACAGTTTAGTTTCATTAGATATTTAAAATCTGAACTGAGCCTGGCCAGTGGAAAATGGGCTTCAGTGTTATAATCCAGACAGAGCTGTTTTCACGCTTACTCATGCTTACTTTCAGTAAGCATTTAGTTGACCTGATCATGAGCCTGGCACATGCTGAGTAATTTGTTCGCAGGTTATGAGCACAGTTGACTCAGAGGGGCATGACTGAGCTTCAGACCCAACTGTGTTTACCTCCCAAATGGTAACTCAATTTTCCACATAATTATCTCATAAATAAGCATCACAGTTTGGCATTTATGCCTCACCATTTTTGAACCGCTTCTCTCAATGCATCTGCATACATGCGTGTTATATACAGAATTTTAGCAGACTTGCCTATATGTCATGTAAAGACTACCATATAGCCCAGTATGTAAAATTCTTAAGTAGCTCCAGACATACATATTTGTATAATATATGTAAATGGAAACATCTTTATGAAGAGTAACAAGATTGCAAAGTATAAGAAGCGTACATATATCATATGAACACAGACCATAGATTAAGGATTTGCTATGAACTCATAAACTATGTATAAGGAGAAAGGAAATCCCTTGAAGAGGATAAAATCAAAACAGGAGCACAGAGCTAAAAAAGAGTTTTGAGTGGTAGGTTTCAATCCCATGGAACTGAGACATTTGCCACATTTGCTTTTGAGCCTTTTTAAAGTACCAAAAACAAAACTCATAACATAGAGTTTATTTTAAAAAATATGTTCCTCAATAGCCTGGTGTAAAATAATGTCTTTCTCATTGTCTCTAGCAACTTATTTATTTTTCATACTAGCTAACATTATATGATATAATCATCTTGCTATTTTTGTAAAATATCCTTTCCTGGGACACTATAAATCTCATCAGTACATAGACATTTGCATTTTTACCATTTGTTTCCCCTTCACGTATTTAAAAATCTTCTTTTGTGATACTGGATACTGAACCCAAGGCCCTATGCATGCTAAATAGATCCCCTCCACTTAGTACAACTACTGGGAAATAGTAGATACTTATTAAATATTTGTTCAAGTAGAATTAATAAATAAATTTCATACTTAAGAATTTCAGCTTAGACCAGCTGTGGTGGTGCATGATTTTATACTCAGTACTTGGGAGGCAGTGTCAGGTCATCTCTGTGAGTCTGAAGCCAGCTTGGTCTATACAGACAGTTCCTGGTCAGCTAGAGCTACATAGTGAGGCCCTGTCTCAAAACAAAAAGCAAAGAAACAATAAAATATTTTCAACTTGTTAAAGCAGGAAGTAAGGAAGGAGGAGGAACTATGAAGAATAATGCCCATAAATGGAGAGAATTCTGGACACAAGGTATGCTAAGCTGGGGCCAAGACTGAATGATCCCTAAGATGAATTGCAGCTCTTATAGAAAAAGAAAACATTATTGAACCTTCAGCTCCAACTCTGAAGAAGCAAAACCATAGGAATACTTAGAGAATCTTTATCCAGTCAGAGAACTTTTCCAACTTTCCCCGAGTTTGACTCATTCCAAGATCCCAAAAGACCAAAAGAACTCTACTTTGATAAAAAGTCTCAGGTACAGCTCTATGCAAATGAATGCAAATTGGTCTTATGGGATGCAATATGGTACTTTATTGAGGTCAGACACTGTATATGTGTTGCTAACATCAACATTCAGTAACTTTCCTACCTCTTAATCCTTTTCAAGTCTAGGGGACAGAGTCAGTTGTCTAAACAGCAGAGTATAAGGAAAAAGTCAACTACTTATGTTGAGATCAAACACTAGGAAGATTACTTGATCATGTAACTATTGGAAAGTTTGTCAGAAATCAGTGTATTTTAATCTCTTATATTACTGAAATTAAATAACTGGTTCATGTGTCAATTGAACACATTTATAGCATTCATTCCAGGTACCCTGTTGAATCTGAAACCATGGATCTAAACGAGGACTTTTATATCCTGTGAGATTCATAGCTTGGAAAAGGAGAGTGACACAACACTGTTAACAGAACTACATGGATAACAAGTTAATCATAATTGTTTTAAGATCTAATAAATGGAAATACAGAATATGAAATCATTTTATAAAATAATTTTATAAGAATATTCAAAGATCTGCAAATCAGATTGATATAGAGACACATTTGTACTTTAAAACATTATCCTAATAATGTGATCATATGTCACTTACACAAAAAGGAAATTAAATATTGGTCAACTATCTCAAGCCCCATCCAGAAAACTGGAATCAAAATGGGTTAAAGACCAAGTGTGGGAAACAAACAAAACTAAGGCATACAAGAAAAAAATCTAGGACAGGAAAATATTTCTTAAATAAGACACAACTACAGACTAGCCATAAAAAAAAGAGGCTCAATCAAAATAACAATAAACTAAACCCTTTTCACATGAAAAAGCATTATGAAAATGTTAAAATTAAGCTAGAAATTGAAGGTATTTGTAGCATACAAATAAAACAAGGACACAATGTCTCTAAAGTACAAAACGGGCCTCTTATTCGGTAAGAAAGAGGGAAGTAACCGAGCAGAAAAATGGGTTAAGATATTAGCAAATAATTTACAAAAAAAATCCAAATAGAAAACTAATGTATGAAAATATGTCAGAAACAAACAAAAATCCCCATGAGACAGTTTGCATTTTGCTTCGCACAGATGAAGATACAAAGCTAGGGGAAGGAGAGAACATGTGGCTTGCCCCTCACCCTTCCCAGGCATCTCCCACATATCCCCTTGTCGAAACATTCTCCCGATATCTGAATTTAGAATCGCTTCTCTCACCCTAGTCCTTGCTACTCTTCTTGCTTCATTCTTACCTCTAGTATTTCCACCATGTGAGATCTTAACGTACTTCTTTATTTTCCATTTGTCCCCATTCGATTGTAAGTTCCACTTAGGCAGAAAGTGGTCTATACATGATTTACTTCTATATTTTATACCAATTTCTTGACCTGTCCATCACATGAGAAAGCAGTAAATATTGAATGACTGGATGGATGAGGTATGGAAAGTGAAGGCAGCATGCTGAGGTCATATACTTTCACATACTTTGTAAAGCTGTTTGCTAATAATGTTGAAGATGTTCTGGCCATAAATGTGGTCTTTCCAACCCAGGTAAATTCATTCAGATAAATTCTGGAACACTTGGCACAAAAGATATTTTTGTTTCATCATTCTGATATTTGTGAAATGCTGGAAGCAAGTAAGCATCCTTAACAATATTAGTAAGCATATTCTCATAGATCCGTGCAGCAGGATACCACATGGAAGCTAATGCGAATGAACAAGACTGACAAGAAGACACACTATGAACAAATTTAAAGGGTACAACGGCAAGAGGAAAATATATAGTATAGAACTGTGAGTACAAAGGTCAGTGTGTTATGAACACATTGCTAAGCAATTCTAGTTGATGCCCATGTGTGGGAATGAAAAGCAGTACATTCAGGCTAGGTATTTACTTTCTGGGGGAAAATGGAGACTAGAGTCAGGTGAAGTCAGGGTCAGGGCATTATTTATGTGTTATAGTTCATTCTTAAGAAAATTTCTGGTATATGGCATTTACTATTTGGTTCTCTGTATTGTCTGGTTGGATTAGGGGTGTGTGTGTGTGTGTGTGTGTGTGTGTGTGTGTGTGTGTGTGTGTGTGTTTATGTGTTCCTACTGGGGTGGTAGAGAATTTAAGGTAATAACAAAATAAATATATATAATAACTATAACTCACCTAATTCTAGAGAACCAAAAAGTACATATATAAATTGATGATTTTTTTTGTATATGCATGTGTATATTGTGAGAACTAAAATAATTATCTGTTATGCAGAAAGATTAGATACAAAACTCATTTACATTTTGACATCTTTGGTGTATAGAATGTATTCGGAAAAAGTTGATTTGTGTATGAGAGTTTCAGTTATATGGAGGCAGATCTAATTAGAGTTGAAACTTTGAACATATATGCGTGATTGGTAATTTGGATCAATTAGAATCGATTTAATAATAAGAGTCGGATCAAGCACTAGTAAAACAGAGCGGCAGAGAACTATTCTTCAGCACCTACTACAAGGAAAGCAATCTACGAGTTCCTTGAAGGAATTGCATCCAGCAAGAAGTTTATGACCAAATATCATAACAAACTAGTTAATGTAGCTTCTAAATATCCAGATTGCTTTTGTTCAATTTAAATGTATTAAAATGCAAGCTTAATAGTGTCTTTATTTAGTTTTTAGAATTTTATTTTTAAAGATTTATGTTTAGGACCTGGAGAGACGACTCAATAGCCATGTTATTCTTGCAGGGGACATTGGCTCCTTTGGGGAGGATTTATTTTTATTGTATTTGTGAGTATGAGTGCCTGCATGTATGTCTGTGTGTCACCTGCATGCCTATGCCATTGGAGGTCAGAAGACAGTATTGGATCCCCTGGAACTGGAGTTATAGGCAATTATGAGTCCACCTAATGTGGGTGCTGGGGACAAGCCTGAGTTATCTGCAAGAGCATCATGTCCTCTTAAGTATTGACTCATTTCTTCATTCCCTATTTTATACATTTCTGAAACAAAACTCATCAAGGAGTTTGTTCAGGATTTCTAAAGAGAAAAAAAACCCCACTGCATCCTAAATGTAATAAAAGTTATGTCTTTTCTATGCTTAAGATAATATGTTATAACAACCATTGTAGATGTAATTCCTATAGTTTGTAGTTTCTTTGATTTTAGGTGAGTTACCAATATAAAACTGTGTCCTAGGTTGGGTATAGCAGTAAATACCTATAATCTATTCCTACTCAGGAAGCTAAGGCAGGAGGGTCTTGAGTTTGAGACAAGCTTAGGCAACATAACATTCTCAAAATCAGAAACAAAACAAAACTAAGCATTCACTGACATTTACCCAGTAAGCAAGCTCTTTAGGATACACTGATGTTTATCAAAGGATCCAGATGGTATGTCCAGTTTGTTATATCTTACAGACTGTTTTATGATGTGTGTTCTACAGGATTTGCTGAGTTGTTTTTTCCCTAGACACCGCTGATTTTGAAGTTTCATGAAGGTCAGATTGTGAGCTCCCAAGAGCACATTAACACCAGCTGGAAGACAGTCCATACTGTATTAGACACACACACTACTTCAGCTCATATCATTTCTTTTCTAATCATCATGTCACATAATTACTCCCTATAGGATGGGATGAGTTCATATTTTAAATTACTTTATACTTCTTATTCATCTTTGCACGTTCAGGATGACCCACGCTTGTTTTCAGTGAAGAGAGGTCTATCTGTCAAGAATTGTAACTCTGTGAAGGTTGCTTATTATGAATTTGCTGTGGTTTGTTTTACAATGACACCTTCATATTCAGTAGTGTCAGCACTTACAACAGCAATCTAGGATCAAATTAAAAGGAGAAAGGAAAAAAAAAAAGCACGAGAAAGAATTGATAGCTTTACAAGAACATAAGGAGTCGTTCAAAGATAAAACATTCATCACAACACACTCACATGATCTCCCTCCAACCCATCCTTTTTGCCCCCATTTCAAGAAGTAGGAATCATGGCACTGTCAGATCGTCTGTCCACAGGAATACCAAACAGCTTTCACGGCTCATTTGCTTAAGCAGCAAGGGAATCTCATTTCTTTAGATCACGTGTTGAACAGTTGATAAAGTTGCCTTAAGGGCATGGTGCTCTTGGTGTGAGGAAAGACCAGAGGAACTGCATAAACATTTTCCTTCCAGATTTATCTCAGTTATAAATGATATTCAAATCCTTAGAAACACCCTGAAGAGTAAATGATGAGCGAGGAACGAGCTACTCTCTGTGACCCGTGAGCTGCGTCATGTGTAAATTACAGTGGTTGTCCTTCTTAGTCAAAAATTCGCTAAGGTCATTTAAGAAGAGATAGTTAATTGAAGAAGTGGAAATGTTGAAGAGTGATTTCTTCATAGTAAGTTTGATGTTGCTAAATGGATTGTGAGTGAGAAAGCATTAACATATCTGCACAGGGTTAAAGTTTCTCTATATATGTATGTATGTTCTTGTAAAGCTATCAATTCTTTCTTGTGCTTTTTTTTCCCCTGTTGCTTTGTTTTTCCATTTCTGGGCACTGAAGCAGGGCCTCATGTGTGACAGGAAAGCTTCCCACACTCCAGAAGACATTGCAATAAAACTGTGACTGCATCTTCTCTGTACTTTTCAGCTAATGCGACTCGTTCACATGTGTGCTTTCTGTCCTCAGTCACAGCCTCACGCAGCTGAAGACCAGAACTATGAAGGGTTAATGGCATCTGCTTTAGACAAACCCGAGGTCAGTTGCCATTTGTCTTATGGCCAAACTACGTGGCCATTCCAAATCCAAGTTTTTATTTGCAAAATACAGAATATAATACTGTCTGGAATTATAACAAAAGCCAGGGTCCAGCTACAGTCTCACTTGTAGGCTCTGGACTCATCATACTTCCTACACACTCCGTCCTTAAGGAGAGGACATAGGTTTCCCCTGATTAGAAGTAGTAACAACCTCAACCCATAAAATGGCTTCATGAAGGCAAAAGTATCTTATATAATTGTGTGTTGACTGTCGGGCAGTTTTTATTTGCTCAGAACTATTGACCTCATTCTACACGCCTTAACAACTCTCTCCTTCACTTTAACCTACATTTTTAAAGAAACAACAGTTTCCTATATGGTATTTGCAAATTGCTTCTCCAGTACTTCTTGCAGTAATAGCACATTTTCATCAGGATTGCAAAGAAAATAAGCAGCAATTATAACCGGAATACAAGTTGAGATGAGAGGAGTCGGGACTAACACAGGGGAGCTAAGATTTAGAGCCCTCTACCTATGTTCCTGTGTAAGTTTTAGAATAGTCACCGAACACTAGAATTGTTCTGGTCAGCAACTTGCAAGCAAAGGAGTCGGGAATTTCCCTAAGGTTCCACAGTTAATAGTGTGCGGAGCAGCTATGGCCGAAGCCCAAATGGCCCAACACCGAAGAACTTGCTTTCGATTAGTCATGCCATCTCATTTCTGTCAAGCAGAATTTTCCCTGTGGACAGTTACAAGCATGGAGAATAGGAACATGACGACGAAGTACACCAGCACAAATGTATACAACTTTCAAGTAAAGACGTTATTTATGGATTTATTATAGTTTCTTTTATTCCTAATGGAATAAATTTGGTAATTCCACCTGTTAGATTCTCATTATGTTATTTTATTGCTAAGCTTTAACCATAGTTTTCCCCTATCAAAAGATACACTTTAGAGTGCAAAAGCCGAAGTGCTTTTGTCTCTAACAGTATTTCAGGTATCACTTCAGTTGCAACCCCATTCTTAAGAATAGAAATAGATTACAAGTTTGCATATTGGTTTCTTGTACTTTAAAAAAAAATATAACATATACCAGATTGTTTTTTGCTGTTTTCCATGGGCACTGTGGGTAACTAGGTATGATTTATTCAAACATACAGTAGTGAGCTGTTATGTTGGTCTGTCCATGTTAGTATAGCAGGTAGGCTTGTATATGCTTGGTAATACTCATTTAGTGTGTTGATAAATTGTCAGCATAAGTATGAAATTTGATGAAATTAAAACAAGCATAGATTTGAGATTCAATGTATTCAATACATTTATTCAATTTATTCCTGTAATGGATTTGTGTATGTGTCCTCCACGTATGAATATGTGTGTGCATGTGTGCATATGTATGCATGTGTTATATATGTGTGCATGTGTGAATGAGTGCATATATGTGTATGCATATATATGTGTGTGTATATGGGTATGTGGGTATATGTGAGTATATATATATGTGAATATGTATATATATATGTATGCACACATGTGTATATGTGTACATGTGTATACATGTATGTATGTGTATGTTCATGTGTATGTGTGTATATATGTATATGTGTGTGTACATATACATGTATGTTTATGTGTATTTATGTCAGTGTAAGTGTGTGTGTAGATATGTGTATGTATATATATGTGTGTGTGTGTACATGTGTTTGTGTATGTACATGTGTGTATATGTATGTGTGTGCTTGTGTGTATACGAATATATGTGGTATATGTGCATGCATACGAATATGTGTGCATGTGTGTACATGCACTGACTCATTTGTGACAGGTTCTTGAGATGGGATCTTAACTGGCCTTAAACTCATGATCTTCCTGTCTCAGGCTACTGAGGGCTGAAATTACAGGCACATGTCATCATACCTGGCCTTCCTATAATTGTTTTGAAGGAGAAAAGAAATAATTCAGGTGGTAGTTTATCAAAGTATTGCAAGGAATTGAACACGAAGCTGACAATTTCTCTTCTCAGCATATGTACAAAAAAGTTATAATTAAGAGTTTTGAAAGTGCCATGTTCTAGAAGATTCCATAGTAAGGATAGCTCTACAATTAGCTATTTTAAAATATAGAATAAAAGAAAATGAAATTAAATCCTTATTTAAAGTGTACAAAAATTCAGAATATTTACCATGCATAACATGGTGGTATGATATATGCATGCATTGTTTAATGGATAATTTAAAATGAATTAATATTTGCATCGTTTCGAATACTTGTTTTTGTGGTAAGCACACTTAAAATCTATTCTCAGCAGTTTTCAAGAATACAAAGCGTGGTTATTAACTACAGTGACCATGCTTATTAATAGATCTCCTGAACGTATTCATCTCATGTAATTAAAATTTTTACATTTTACATCTTTAGGCCAACGTTTCCCACTACCTCCCCCAGCCCTCTATTTCTTTCTGAAGAAACCGGGTAATATTTCACAACATCCGCCACTGTAACTTCCTCTTGACGGTACATTAAAATACGGATGAGAATTAACTGCTGCACCATAACTTCAGTGCAAGCGCTACGAACAAAACGAACTTCGTAGACCGAATCCCTGAAGTCTGAAGTGAATCTGACAGGCATCTGCTGTTGCCTCTGGGCACGGAAGAACGACGTGAGCTCTCAAGCTTAATATGTATTCTGCAACACAGCTTCTTGTTCAGAAGTATTGGAATGGCAAGCCCACCGTGGCTTAGTCATAATGTTTCTCAGTTATAAAGTGACAGGAGTGTTAGAAGCACTTGTATTAGAATGGCTACATTCTAACCTACAAAGCCAGTGCTTTTCAAATATCCCAAATCGAGTCAACTAACGTTTGCTAAGCCCTAACTGTCTTAGGATAATATCTTAATTTATTGGTGAGAACTTAAGTGAATTTTACTATTTTTTTTTTTTGGATAACAATGTTATGGAAGAATAATTCAGAGTAGCTTTGTATACTCTTGGTGACACTGGTTTCCTAAAAACCTATTACTGAATACCTACTGTGTGGCCAGTATTAGGCTTGCATGACCCTGATAAGCCATGGAAGCAGATTTGTGCGTATTAAAATATCACTGTGGCATATGCAATGCCATAGCAGAGCGGAAAACACTGACATTGCAGAGAAGGTGTGATTGACAAGGACATGGGATGTTTTGAGGGTAAAACTGACTTTCGATCCAAATCTTGGAACATGGTTTGCATTGTCACAGAACACGGGAGAAAAGCGCCAAGTTTCAAACTCAGTGTGAAATGTAGACCTGGAATTTGGCAAGTGTTTGAAAGTGTACACTGCTAACATTTTAAAGGCAACCTGAAAGATTTTTAGCCCCATTTAACTTTTCTGTGTGCATGTCGAGTTTTATTTATTGTTGTGAACACTGATGGTGAAGGAACTTTCTGGAAATATCCAATACCCCAGCGATATCAGGTCACCCAAGTACTGGGAATAGTGAGACAGAGGTGTCAGAAGTAAAGCTGGTGGAGGCGTGGAAAGAGCACGCTGCAGGGGAGTGGTTGCTGCTGACTGGTGTGGAAGTGGATTGTTAGTCCAAGAGAGAAGCCAGCTCCCTACAGGTGAGAAACGAGGAGACTTGGCTTGGAGGATCAGCCAGGCAGCTGAAGAGTAGATGTTGTAGAGGGGCAGGACATGTGGTCCGTGGGAATATCTCCACTAGGTTGCACTTGCTTCATGAGTTAAGGAAAGATCCAGAATGTATTGCCTTCAAAAGTAGCATTTACTAAGCTTTACTGGAGAAGGGGCATGAGAACTGACTTGTCTTAGAAGTTCTGCTTTTGTTATATATATATATATATATATATATATATATATATATATATATATATATATATATTCACTCCTTGGGACATTGTACTCTTAACAAAACATTCTCAGTATGTTTTCTGATCTGGATCATGTTAAAACAGATGCGCATGTACCCATTTTATAGAGCTTTACAAGTTATATATTCACAGACCATATCTCACTAAAGGATGATGATGTGTCTTTACCACTGAGATGCTTAGTGGCTACAGGAGGCAAAGAAACTTGAAAAAGCCACATGATTAAACAGAGGCAGGCATGCCCTCCACCCACCCCAGACTCGGTTGGTTTGATCTGTTCTCCTAGCTGATGTTGAAGGACTGCTGCTCACAGAAAAAACAGGTCCAGAGAGTAGCAATTCTGGTGACATTCAGCATAATCTAGCTGACTCAGAAGACAGCAAGAGGTGGGCTCAGTTCTCTGAACCCTTTGCAGAGGCTATGCTTGCTCCTGACCTACATTTGATTCCTCTGGAATTTACAAAGGCAAGCTCGAAATCGTTTGACTTGTATAGAGGGAAATGTGCACTGCTGCTGCCTCTGCTCTTCTCTCCTCAGCATAACTTGTTCTTACAACTCATTGATTGTAAGGAGTCTGGGTTGTGTGAATGTAACGTAGTCCACACTGAAGGAATAGCACGTAGATCTTGGATGGATTACAGAAATGACACAAGGTTGAGGGTCAGAGCCCTCTCCACCAGAGAGGCGTCAAGCCATCTGCATCCTCAGCACCCCACAGCACTCGGGCCGGGCCGTCGTTGCTTTGAATATTTCTTTGCTGTAAGTCTGAGGGTTTGAAATTTTGGAGACAAGCATCTTTAGGAACAAGTTTATGAGTGTTTTGTGCTTGAGAATGAAAGAGTAGGCTCCTAACACAAGGGCAGTGTGGGGGAGGCCATTATCACCGATACCGTATCAAAGGCAGGTAAATAGAAAGTGATCGGGAAATGTGTCCATCAGTTTTAGAATAGAAAGAAAGTACTATGGGTTGGGATGTATTTTTAAAATCATGAATTTCGAAGCCTGTGAAACTACCTGTGATAGAGCCATGTACCAGAGAGGTCAGCCGAAGGTCTGTCAGGGACTGAAACGTTCTGCTGCTGAGGCTTTGAGAGGAAGTGGTGCTGCAGGTAGGAAGTAAGCTTTGAGTCAGGACAAAGGGGTGGGAGGCTCCCTGAAGGGGGAATAAATACACCCGGAAGCTGTAAGAATAAAGTAGAAGGCTCTTTATGTATAGATCCTCTATGCTGGAGATGGTGGTGGGGCTCATGGCCAGGGCCAGAGCAGGTGAGAGAGGTAAGTAACAGCAGAGTGTGTGAAAGCAACTTCTCAGGGACATGCCATCCTCTGGGAGTGATGGGTAATCCCAGGACCCTGGGGACTGTTCTGCCCTTTTCTGTTATTCATTTGTTAGCGGTGTTCTTTCCCTCTGTGCCTCGCTGTTCTGTCTCTTCACTGAGGCCTTCTGCCTTTCCTCCCTCAGGGCTGGATTTGCAATTCTTTTCTCTTTGTTCTCCCATCTATTTCCTCCTTGATCTGTATTTCTTGAATCCTCTGAGGCTGATTATTTTTTAAAGGCTGAGTTATAGTTATTTTCTATTCAATGCCCTTGTTTAGGCAGAGGGTATTCTCTGTAGTGGGTAGGTTTTGTTGTTTAGGTTTCTATGGTCCAAAGCAAGTGAGACATTCTTTTATTGTGTTCCCATACAATGCAATAACTGTGGCCTTGACTAATGGCAAAAAAATAAATCTCTGTTTCATAGAGTAATATAGTATTAATAATGATTTTTCCTCTGCATTTTAATTTTTGGTGTGGAATTTTAGGAGCAGAAAAATAAGAATCCTACTGCTCTGTACCAACTCAGAACAGTAACATAAAGATGCGTATTTTCTCTAAACAATCATATAGGCTGATTTCTGCTGCATAAAACAAAGACTCCTGATGTCAAACAAAAAGCTGAAAGCAAAGTGGCTTGGTAATTTTACAGAAGGACTCTGTGGAAGTTTGAATGAGCATGGTCCTCATAGGCTCACATATTTGGATGGTTAGTCACTAGGGAGTGGAACTGTTCAGGAAAGGTTGGGAAGTATGGCCTTGTTAAGCATATGCCAGTTCCCCTTCCCCCTTTCTCTGCCTGCTGCCTGTGGATCAGGATGTAGAACTCTCAGCTACTGATCCAGTGCCATGTCTGTCTGTTTTCTGACGTTCTGATCCTGGACTAACCCTCTAAAACTGTAAGCAATCTCCCCCAGTTAAACGCTTTCTTCTATAAGAGTTGCCTTGGTCATGGCGCCTCTTCACAGCAATAGAACGTGACTAAGTTATACTCCCCTTAGGGATGCTCTAATTTTGGCTCATAATTCTTCAGCCCATTTCCCCATGCGTCAAATGGTTCTATCTTTGTCTCTTCAGATTCCAGTGTTGTCTTAAGAGGCATTGGGAGCGTGACACAGATGGCAAAGGCGTTGAGCAAATGTTCACTATGCTTCCTTCAAATAATGTTGTGAATTACATAGCTTCTAAATGTAACTTGAATCTTGACCTTAAAAATTTCTCCTGTCTTCTAGCAGCTAATAAAAAGAGAGGGAAAAAACCTTCTTCAAAATGTTATATAGAGTCAATGCCATACTTTTAGAATTTCTTGCTAATAAAAAGTCAACCTTTAGCAAATGGATAAAAAAAATAGTGAAACTGAGGGCCAGATGGGTTGACGCATTGATGTGTAGCATAATGTGACAGATTTTAGTTGAATTAGCAACTGCTAGCAAGCTGTCTGACTCACAGTGGTTCTGCCTTTGCCAACAATATCTCGGCACCTCATTCCAATTGTCCTTACACACTGATACTTAAAGATAATCATAAAAATTAATGAATGAGCTAATGAGGCCACTCTAAATAATAATGTGTGTGAGAAAACATGGTCAGCTATGGTTTAGTGAATGAGGTCAGTCTGCAAATCTGTAGTTAAAATAAGCTCATTCCTTAAGTCAATGAAGATAACTCTCGGAGCATATATCAGTTATAAGTAATTGATAGGCCAAGTGCAGGAAGAACCTAGATTATTAAAGGAAGTAAGAAAGATAGAACCTGTCTTATAAGAATGTCTTATAGGGACTGGAGATGTGTCTCAGCAGTTAAGAGCACTAGCTACTCTTCTAGAGGAGCCAGGTTCTATTCCCAGCACATACAACTGCTCATAACTCTCTGATACTGTAGTTCCAGATGCTCTGATACCTTTCTCTGGCCTCCAAGGCACTGTAGGCATATAGTACACAAACATATATACAGGCAGAACATTCACACACATAAAATAAAAATAAACAGAATCTCCAAATAAGAGAAAATATTATATACAGAGAAAGCTAAAAATTATTCACATAATGGCTTGAACTGTCATTGAGTATTCATAATCACAAATATCTGAAGACAAATTGAAACCTTTGAAACAAGTATAAAATAGTATTTAAGAACTATTGAATAAAATAGTTAATGATAAGAAATGTAATTACAAGTAAAAGTTATTGGGCTTTTCTATAAGCAGATGTCTTCTTTGTGTTTTACGTGGGCTGAACACATCTGTCCTCCAGGTCCTTCCTGAGGGAGTGCAGAGGCTTCCTGGCTGGTCCCTCTCTCAAGATACTTGTGTGAGATTTTCCTAGAAGCTCTTACTTTAGGTGTTCATGAGGAACACCCCCCCCTACCGACACACACACCTCAGTTTCTTCAGATGGTAACTGAAATGGCATCTAGAAGGGTCTTTTTCTTTGATCTCAATTCTATGTTTGCCGCCCAATTCTTGTACCTCCTTGTTCATTCTCTTCCTGAGCCCTTACCTCTTCCTAGACAGTGCTTTTTAGCTACCTGTCTTTTTATTGTCCCTCTCACTTGAATGGATGGTTTTTTTAAGTTAAAAATTTTGTCTTTTCAATTTTTACGTCAGCATTTCTTAGAACAACAATAATCATATACTACATGTTCAGGGAATATTTGTTGTATTAATAATATGATTGACAGAAAGAAAGAGACAGACAGATAACAGGCAGGCAGACAGATTGACAGATACACACACACACACACAGAGTCATGTGTCCCCCATTTACATGCTTGGATACGGTGTAATTCTGTCCCCAAAGTGTTGTGTTGGGAACTTGGTGTCCGCTATGGGTGTGCTGAGGGGTGGTGAGATCTTCAAGAGATGGTGTCTAACAGGAGGTCCATTGTATAGCAATTTCCTTGAGTTGAAACTTTCCTCCATTGGGGGAAGAGGAAGACTAAAGAGACCCAGAAAGTGAAGAAACCACACAAGACCCAGAGAGTTAGAAGATTTAGCAGGACCTCCCAAGTTCTAGAAGCATGATACAGTTGCTGGGAAGACTCTCCCATCTATGTGGAAACCTGTTAGTCTTTCAGGATGCTCGGGTTACAGCTTCTGTGAGTTGTTAGCTGCTTTTGAATCACTGATGCTTTTGCGATGAACCCCTTGTCCATATTCCTGTAAGAAACTCCAACAAACTCATGTGATCTCATAGTGGGACTCTGGTGGAGTCCTCACTTTGGGAAGTTTCATCTATGGGATGAACAAAGTATTGCTCTCATCTTACTGGGAAACATTCAAGTAACACCCTCAAAGACACTAGTAGATTTTCTGAGCCTCCGAGCTCGGCCAGAGAGCATGGTTGTAAGAAGCCGGACCCCTCCTTCCTCCACCCCCCCCCCCCCAGTTGTTGTTGAGCTGTGTTTTGATGCCCTCCTCTCTCACATGTGCTACTTTAGATTTGTTGCCAGTCTTGGCTTTTACTTGGCCTTGGACTGCTCCTTCCTCCCTTCAAGGGTAGGCAGACTGACCATGGGCCTGTCCTTCCACGTGTATACCAGAGGTTTGTGACTTATTTCAAATATAATCTTTAGAAAAAATTCATTTTCTATGTATAGAAAATGGGTGTTTTGCCCACATGTATGTCTATACACCACCTCCTGCAGTGTCTGAGCCCATAAGAGGGTGGCACATTCCCTGGAACTGGAGTTACAGATGGTTGGAAGCTGCTATGTGTGTGCTCAGAACAAAACCCTGGCTCTTAAACACCATCTCTCCAGCTCCTTTTTCTATAATTTCCTACAGTCTCACATCTGAAGAGGTTAGTCTTGAATCTCAGATGCAATGCTGGAACAAAATGAGTTGACTTGGGAACTTTTGGTGTTGGAATGGCCGCTGCCAACTGAGGCAGAGTAATGGATGAACGTGATGTTGGATGTGGACTGCATGGGTTCCCCCAATGTGTGTACCATCTCCAGTGTGGTTAGGTGGACTTCCAGGAGGTGGAGCCTAGTGAGAGAACCTCACTCACTGACACTCTGCCCTTGGAGGGAGCAAGGGAGGCCCTGTTAAACTCTTGAACTCTCATAGCAACAAATTGTTATAAGGTCCCTGGTTCCTGAGCTGCTGTTTTTCTTTTTTTGTTTTTTTTGCTTTTCTATGTGATCTCTTCCTTCTGTATATACTATTAAACCTTCACCAGGAGCAGAACCAGTGGGACTGCCTGATCTTGGATTTACTTCCTACAAAACTGTGAGATGTTTGTCTATTTATTTTTTGAGAGAAGATCTTACTCTTCAGTCTATTCTGGCATCAGATTCACAACAATCCTCCTGCTTCAGCTTCCTGAGTGTTGGTATTACGAGTATGGAGCTTTGTGTGTGGTAGATAAACCTCTTTTATATAAATAAACTTAGCCTGCCTAAGGCATTTCATTAGAGTAATAAAAAGGTGACTAATATAGGCTAATATTTAAATTTAAATGTATATTTGATATTAATATATAAAATTATTTTATATAAATATATAAAATTATATGAATATATAAAATTATACGATATATAAAATTATATGATATATTTAAAAATGTGAATGTGAGAAAGTTTACATGCATGCGTATGTATGCACACACATACATATCCTTACATACAGATGAAAACAAAATTGCCCCCAGTGTCTGACCATAGGTAGCTAGCTCAGGAAGTGAATGTTACAGTTCATTTTTATTTAAAGATATGGGATGGATAATGTATCTTTTCTGACTTAACTCTGATGATAATGGCTATTTATCAACTATTAAGTTACTGTGGTGGTTTGAATATGAATGGTCCCCATAGGGCTCATATATTTGAATGCTTGTTCTACAGTTGGTGGAACTGTTTAGAGAGGATTAGGAGGCATGGCCTTGTTGGAGGACATGTCCCTGGGAGTGTACTTTGAGGTTTCAAAAGCCCTCACCACTTGCAGTTAGCTCTCCCTTTGTCTGCCGTGTAGTTATCTCAACATGGAAGCTCTCAGCTACTGCTCCAGCACCATGGCTACCTGATGGCTGTAATGTTCCCTGCTATGATGCTGGTGGACTAAAGCCCTCTGGAACTATGAGTCCCAAGTAAATGTTTTCTTTTAAAAGTTGCCTTGGTCATGTATCTTTTTACAGTAATACGAAAGTAACTTAAACAGTTATGATACTACATGTTTTCCTTAGTTATTTTGTAGGTGAAGAATATGAAAATTTAAATGATGGCTTCCTCTAGATGATAGATGGACAAACAGCAAGCCGGAATTTGAACTCAGGATTGTCTGAAAACCAAATCCTTGGCAGGTTCTTTGCTTATTTTTCATGTGCATTAGGCTACCTATTTTTTGTTTTTAATAACTTTTATACCCTGAATTGTTGACCACATTAGCACTTATACACCACCTCTATAAGAAGCTTTGAATAATTTAATAATTATCTGTTGAGAAAAACAGGAAAAGAAACATTTAATTATTTCACACTCTGAATAGAATTTGCCCTAATCAGTCTGTTGTTTGTCAGCATTTAGAGAACATCATTAAGTTTCACTTTAGGAATTTTAAAGTAAGTAATTAAATCAATTATTAAAACAGATATCTGTGACAAATTAAAGATGATATTCACTTGTATTTCACATTTGAAATCAACAAAATAGCATGTTATTAAAAGCTATTACACAGAAATTTTTAAATGGAAAATATTCTGGGCCAAAAATACTAAATTCATACTATTGTAATAAAGATTTTATTAGCCTCACTATATTTTAAATGGCATCAAAATGGAAGAGTTATTGCATGTATCCACTGTGCTATATTGATTTATTTAACTTTCCCAGTAGCAGGAAGGACTGAAGATTTAAGGGCGTGTAGTTAGAAATGAATTCTGAAGAGCCAAGCTCATTTAAATTTGTGATGAGAGTATTTCTTTCTGGTTCAATTGTTTACTATTTTCTTCAATAACATACTCATGACAGTTCATTAGGAAAGCAATTTGCCAGCTTTTATCAAAAGGTTTCAAAATGCTCAGACAGTCTGATTTAGCAATACATTTCTGGGAATGTACACCAAGGCAGAATTTGCATTTTAGGAAGAACTCTATACACACACAGTGCTCACTGTAGTGTTGCTATTTTGTTTTTAAAATATTTCAAAACAGAAAAAGAATACTTGCCTCTTCAATGAGGTAACAACACAGACAGCAGAGTGGCAATACTTCTCTGAATGTTTTTTAACCCCGTCCTTCCCCGCAAAGGAGCACAGCCACAGTGTGTTATTTTAACCTTGAGCTGTTAATTTTGAGACAGTGTAGTTTAAACAAGCACACTCACGACACAGATGCACACAGGTAGGCTCCTATGGTGGGATCAATGCTTTCTATCAAAACATTAAAAAAAAAAAAAGGCTACAGGGGCTGGAAGATGGCTCAGCAGTTAAGAACACTTACTGCCCTTCCAGAGGATTAACTTTCAGTTCTTAGCACATACATGGTGGTCCATGGCATGAGGTACCCAGGATCCAGTGCCCTCTTCTGGCTTCTGTGGCATCCAGGCATACATGTGGTATATTTACATACTACATACATACTCAAGGCAAATATTCACACGCATAAGATTAAACCCTTAAAATGATAGATAACTACGCTACAAATTATAATAAAGACTGTTTGCAAAGAACTTATGTCATAAATATATGTGTCCTGTACAATAAGGGAAAATGTAAAATATTATTTGAAATTATAGTCACACAAGTAGGTGTTACAAATGAAACAAACATCACTTCTCCTTTGGTGGCAGGAAACTGGATAAGTGGTTTTGTCCCTTTGACTTTTCTAAATCTGAAATGGTACATGTTATGATTAGTCAGACATTTTTGTCTTATTCTGTTTTGAAATAGTCTCATGTAGTCCAGACTGTCTTTGAATTCTTTTAGCAAACTTCAAACTTTGAACTTATTTAGCAAAGATGACCTTAAATTCTTGATCCTCTCCCCTGTACCTCCCAGCTGGGGTGATAGGTAAGACCACCAATCCTATGATTCTTATAGGATAAGTTATTCATACAGAATCAAAGAATTCTGAATTTGAATATTTTAAAAGAAGTCCGTGCACATTCTGCATTCGTCACTCCAAGCATCTAAGGTGGGTGAAATCATTATTTTAGTTATGTTTGACACAGTGTATTTTTATTTAAGGTCTGTGTTTGCCTCATACTTTTGGCAAAATACACCCTTTACAAAGAGCCTCAGGCTTTCACTTTGAATTTATTTTTTTAGGGGGACGGTCAGAGAGATAAAGGCTAAAGTAGTCAGTTCAACTCCTGTGTTTTCAAAGTTGGCTCACGGGTGGATGAAAAGTCTCTTTATACGTTTCTGATTTGGGGGAAACCTGTACTGGAACAATTGGAAGGGAACATTTATTTGCGAAGTTATTAGTAATTTATTTATCCCCGAATCATTTATGAATGGCTTTAGTAACCTGGGACTTTGGTATAACTGAACTTTTTCCCAGGAGGCAGTACAGTTCACTATGCAGACTCAGTAATTCAGCTTCTTGATGCCTTACACAAAAGAAGCAGAATGCTTTGCTTCCACAATAGTGGAGGAGTTTACCTCAGCCTTCCTAACAGAGTAATACAGAAATGTATTCCTCTCCGTGCTGGGGAGGCTAGAAGTCTGAGACAGAGTGGCTAATGGGCTTGGTTTTTGCTGGGCTCCCTCTCCTCTTCATGTGTGGACACCAGTAATACTAGAATGGGATCATCCCAATGAGTTCTTTTTAATTCACTTATCTAACTAGAAAGTGTTCAAAATAGTTTACAACCATAACTACCCGAATTTTGACAAATACTTCTATTGGAGAAACAGCCAATAGTGCTGGCAAATCTGTATTAGAAAGGCAGCAGAAACTAGATCCCTGCCTCTCTCTTTACATCAAAATCACTTCGAAGTAGATCGAAGTCTTTAATGTGAAATCAACAATTCTGAAACTGCTGGAAGAAAACACTCCAAGATACAGACCTGTGAAAGGACTTATCGAAAAAGACTCCAGTAGTTGACGAAATAATAGCAAGAACTGACAAACGATATCGCATGAAATTAAAATGCTGTCCAGCAAGGGAAATAACAGAGAGAAGAAAGAGACTAGAGACTGGGAGAAAAGCGTCAGTGTATAGGACATACGATGAACTTAAAAATTAAATCAAACGATCCAATTAATAAAGGTGCAAAAGAAAAATGAGCAGATACTTTTAAAAGATGGAGTAAAAATGGTCAATAAATACAGGAAAATATTCAACATCCTCAGCCATCAGGGAAACTCAAACCAATACTACGTTTAAATTTCATTTCCCTTGTCAGAATCGTTATCAGTAAAAAGAAAACAAATGCCACTCAGAATGCAGAGAAGGGGAAACTACACTGCTGATAGGATTGGCAGACAGCACAGGCTTCAAGCGTGGAGATTGCTCAAGACATTAAAACCAGAACTACCATGTTGATACAAGTAGAAAGCCCCCTGGGCCAGAGATTTGCACTGTATGGGGCTTCTGCTGAGTGCCTGTGGGAAGCTTTCTGACAGAGAGGGGAAATCAAGTTTGGTGAGTGAGGGGGATAGAGAACAAACAAAACCTTGGCTACAAGAGGGTCCTAGCTTTTGACAACCTGAGTCCCAAGGCAACCAGGGCAGAAAATCATCGGCTTGGCCTGAGAAGACTATCTTAGCAACCAGCAGGGTGGTAATTGTGGACAGCATTTCCCTGATTGGCTAGATATGGTTAGCAATCAAGACAGTCCAGGACCAGCTAGCTCTCAAATTTGGCCACCTAGGGCTTAGATGTGTATTTTCGCTTCAGAGCTGGATCTCTGCCCATAGACTACATCCACAGTTTGATGAAGACAGAGAAGGTGCTCCTTTGTCTGAGGCCTCCACTCCCTAGGAGTTCTCAGGAAATGAACTTGCTGGCTCCCCACAGCTGAGGTTTCTCTCTATTCAGAGCTCACTTGAGTCAATCTTCAAGACTCAACTAGCTGCAGACAGAGGCACTTGGTCTGCAGAGGGGACTGAGCCTGAATTTGCTTCCAGCCTCCAGGACCTGCTGCTCCAGTGGCCTGTGGCTTCAGGCTTTGGGGCCTGCCACTAAGATTTGCAGACTTCTCTGTAAGGGACTGCTCTTGTCTGGCATTCTGAAGCTCCTGAGAGATTTGAGCTGCAACACTTGTCATAGCTGTTGGTTACTTCAAACTTGTTTCATTTAAACCCTGCGGGGGCAGTCTGCTTGCAGTTTGTTAATCCCCAGCTGACAATAAAGTACCTCCCATCTGTATGCTTTGCTATCTGCCTGCTCCGTTCTTGGTGGGAGGGTGGGCAAGAACAAGTTGAAGACAGATGCTCTCCACCTACTGAATAGATCACTACGATGCAGCTGTAGCAACTTCTGAGAATATACCCAGAGGAAACCAGGTTGTCACAGGGACACTTGCTCATCAGTGTTTACTGTGGCATTATTCTCTGTGACCCAACTGTGGAGTGAGCTTACATGCCCACCAACAGGTGAATAGCTAAAGAAAATCTACAGAAAATGTGGAATATATGCACAGTGGAGGATTTTTATGAGAGACAGAGAAGAGAGACAGAGATACTCAGGCAGAGTTAGTTCCAGGCTGATCTTTAAAACTATGTAGGCAAAGATGATCTTGAATTTCTGGCCATGCTCCCTACACATCCCCAGTGCTGGGATTACAGGCAAGTACTGTGGGGCTCTAAGGATCTAACCTAGGGATTTCCATTATTTGGCAAGCACTCCCAACCAATTGAGCTATTTCCCAAGCACCATAATGAAGTTCTACTCAGTCATTGGCAAAAGAAAAGCATTGTTTCACTTGTAGAAAAATGGGTGGAACTAGAGATCATCATGATAAGAGAAATCATCCAGATCCAGAAACACAATACTGAATTTTTTCTTTCATATGGAACTTGGAACACACACATATACACACAAACACACACACACACACACACACACACACACACACACACACACACACACACACATCCCCCTACTCCACGACAACAGAAGGCAGACTATCTGGAAGGAGGAAAAGTGATAAGAGGGAGATCAAGAGAGGGTGATAGGAGGTGAATGTGGAACACAACATACTTGAACAGAGATATTAGGAAATCCAGAGTCACATTCTGAGGTGCTTGAGTTTGAGACTTCAACACAATAATTTTTGTGGAGTATACTCTAGCCTATAGCAGTTGAGAGAACGTGGGAATTAGAGAGTTTAACTTAGTGTATCAAATGTGGGCACCCACTCTGCCTTGCCATGTGTCCACAGTCACTTACTTAGCCTCGATTTTCTTATGTGAATACTGGAAAAGAATAATGTTATATCTTGTTAAGTGTAACCCTTCAATACAAGAATAGACTTGTCCTTTAACAAAGGCTTTGGGGAAACACACATTGAGCACCGTTCTTAAAAAGTTTGCAACATAAGTGGGATGGTTAGAATGTTTTTATGTATGGAGATATACAGAACTGTCTATCATTTATCTATCTATCTACCTACCTATCTATCTATCATCCATCTATCCATCTCTTAAAAAGTTTGGAGAGAAATAAATCTGCATCTAAATCCAGGCATTGTTTAATTATAATCTTATGCTTCTGGAAAAACTACTTAATGTACCAACATGATTTTCTTTTCTGAAAAATAAGGATAAATTGATCTGCCCTTCAAGATTATTTTAAGAGAAGATTCAGTCAGATAACATACATTAAATGTCTATTAGATAGGCAAGAAGATAGAATTTTCAATTAATCTCAGCACACAGCGGAGAGCAATGAAGCCGTAATAGGAGAGGTAGAGAGAGCATGGAGGACACAGGCAGAGTGAGAGTCAGAAGGGGTTTGCTAACCTCCCTTCCACTAGGCTGCACCCATGCTGTAGCTTGACCAGGAAGAACTCTGCTGCTGTCTATCAGCCTAGCTTCCACTTTCTAAGATGGCAGTTTCATACACAGACCTCTGAGACCCTCTCCTTCCTCTTTCTCACTTTATACTCCAAGGAGATAAGATTTACGGTAAAGACAGTCAAGGAGCATATCACAGAAGGTTCTGGCCTGGTTCTCAGGTTCAGGGAAATCTCTCTGAGCAAGTAACACCTGCCCTGGAATGCAGGGCCCTTTCGAAGTCAGCAGATGGATTTGATAGGAGGTCTCTAAAGCTCAGGAGAGAACTTATCAGAGATGAGGAGATGAACTCAGTAAGGCCTTGGGGCTGTAGTCTGAAGGATGTACACTTTCACACACACCAGCGCTTGACAACTTCTAGACCACTTTCCTCTGTGCTTTATACAAAGTGTGAAAGGAGAACTCATTTTCGTGGTAGAGTCCATTTTCTAGGTGGAGACATTCTGTCATTTTCCCTGTTTATCATATTATAAAGAATCACAATGCAAGTTGCTTAGACTGATGAGGCACATGTGATCTGAGATTTGTAACTCCTGGAAATGTCTACTCACTCATAACAAAGACTTTTCTAGATGTGTTCACCAAGTTTTTTATTATTTTCTGAGGGTTAAAATATATTTCCCAGTGCTTAAAATTCCTTCCTTCACTCAGCTTGGAGGATCTTTTCTTAGGCACATCTGTGAATATTCTTGAGCACTCTGGGTTTACCAAGACATTTACCTTTATCCCATTGTAGATATAGATGTGTACATTGAACTATCCAATTATTCTCATAAGTTCACGGCAGAGGACAGTTTATTCTTTGCTAATTAAATCCCTGATCTTGGAGGGTTTCAACCTCCATACAATCTAATCTTCAAACCTAAACCTAGTATGTTTCTATCTCCGAGACTCCCTGTTGACTGAGTCACCCTGATTAGCTCCTTCTGGACTAAGAGCTGCACTGAATTCAACTGACTATTCCAGTTCAACTCAACTCACTCACTGTTCTGGCTCAAACTTTTCTCCAAGCTGACTGGTTTTCAAACTGGCCTTTTGAGCCAGTTGACTGCTTCTGACTGAACTCTTCTGACTCTGGCTGACTCCCACAATTTCTTTGGCTGAACTGTTCTGCTCAGCTTCAAACTGACTCTCACTGTGAGCTGACTCTTTCTCCCAAACTCACACTTCCTGTCTGACACTCTGATGAATTGCTTCTGTGTCTTATCTGACTGATTCTCTAAATGACTGCCTCCTTTTACACCCTGAGAGCTGGGATTAACAGCTGCGCCGCCACTGCTTTCTGAATGGGGATTAAAGGCATGTGCTAACATTCTTTCTACCCTAAAGCAGCCGTACTACTGGATGAAAAGATTAAGTATTCCTCTACATCCCATCACTTAATACCCAGCTAGGTTCCCACAGCCATGCCTGACCAAGACATACAAACAACACGCTCTGACTACATTGGTTGAGCCAGAATTTGCTCACTCATGACATTTCTTCTTTGGAATGTCTCATTCAGACTCCACTCTCATTGGCTGTAAATTCCCACCTGACAATCCTCCACTCCCATCACCATTGTTTGTGAGCTGACTGCAATGCACTGAGTAGCTTTCTTTGCTGTGGTTTAAGAAGTATCACTAAGTAACTTTAATGCTAACAGTTAATATACAACTGTATCAGTTTTATAACAGCTTAAAATAACTCCATGTGTTGTTACCTTCTGAAATACCAGAATTTGCCCATAAATTATTGCTCTGTCAAATAAAATGAAACGATTTTCCCAATGTGAAAATTCAGTCGCACAAAGGAAAATGTCTTGGCATATTCCATAAAGAGATTTGGAACAAAACTTATTTATGAATAATGAAAACACTGGAGCTATGACTGCCAAGTCTTCCCAATTACAGAAAGGGCAGGGAATAAGCAGCTTAGTTAAAGAAAAATCAAGATTTTTGGCTAAGATATCTCTTTACCATTTCAAACATCTTAAGGGAACTATCAAACCTTTAGTGGTGACGAAAAAATAAAATAAATTCTCATTTCAGGAAGGGATGGACATCAACGACAGCTGCAGAGCCAGGGTTAGTTCATTTGCCTGGATTCAGGATAGTATGTGTACCTGCCTCTCTCAGATGAAGGTCACTTCCACTCACAGAGTAAAGCTACCGCTTCATGGTAAGGCTCAGGTGTCACAATGAAAATGGAGTACCTGAGTGAAACTGGCGGTCAGCGCTGGGTTAGAAAGCAGGACAAAGTCCATGTGAGGCTATGTTGGATAATTCCAGTGCCAAAGAGAAGCCAAAGAAATGACAAATCTAATAAGAATAGTGATTAGAGATGAGGTTTTGTTTTTTGTTTTTCTTAGGTGCCATCTTAGGAAGGTTAGAAATTTATATTCTTAAAAAGTTTCAAAATGTATGTTTTCACTAGCAATGGGACAGTATGTTGAATCATGTTTTCTTGTTTTTAATATAGTTTTTCTTTCCTTCAGAGACATATGTTGATAGTTTTATTTTAAAACCAGAAAAAAACTTTAACGTATCACTGCACTGTGCTATAAAAATCCTACAATTTATACTGTTCATAATAAGGGACTCTATCTGTCATATGTGAATAGAAAGCATCTATAGTGGGCAATCTCTGTGATGTTTAAATCAGACTGTGATGTTTAAATCAAATTCGTATTTTCCATTCCAATTCCAAGGACATCAATGTGGTCACAGGACTTCCTTCTCTATACATGCAAGTTAACAAAGTCAAGCTACTCTATCATCTATTATAACAGTGTCCAGAATCTCTGCAGAATCGATCTTGGACTTAAAACTCCTTCTGGTTCTCAAAGCTACCATTGTGTCACCTTTACATTTTAGCAAACAGTTAAGAATATTACATTTTTACAAACAACAATTTACTCCATACTTGTTGGCACTTAATAAACAGCACACAGAGGGTTAAACCATGGGATGGATCCAAAGCAGCATGTCTTCAGGCAGCATCTGCTTGACATTGCAATGGCAACAGCAGTGCCACTGGCCACTTCTCCAGCCTTAGCAGCGGTCAGCAGTGATGAGCAGCTTTGTGGAGCAGGGACATTTTATTTTGAAATATGATAACTCTACTTCGGTGGACTCTCATTCTGTGTTCCTCAAATTACTCTTGAGTTTCAAAATACTGTCCTGTCTAAGGTTATTATGTGCTAATAAACGTAGCCATTACTCAGTTGAAGGGTGCTGCCTTGCAGTGATGCGTGAAAAGTGTTTGCAACCTCCGCTCCGAAGGTGCTCCAGAGTGGAAAGTCTAAGTCATCCTTGTTGCTTATACCATACTGTTTTTACTTACAATTTAACCTTGAAAAATAACATATAGTCCATGAACAAAAATAAAATATTTAAAAGCATTTGGAGAACGGGGCTTTCGCCTCTCTAAAGCTTCCATGTTCCCGCGAGGATGTCATCGAGGCGCTTAAGTGGAAGCTCTGAGCTGCTGCCTGATCTCAAGCCTCAGGGATGGTACTTGACCTCTCTGAGCCTTCGTTTCTTATCTACAAGGCTAGGGGCAGCAGTGACGCTTACTCGGGAGAACAGCTGTGAAAAGTACACTCCTACACAGCAGACATGGAGAGGAGCAGCTAGTACACAGCAGGAGCTCAATAAATGATAAGAACCAGATATTTTCCTTTAACATGTGCTTAGGAACAAAGGCATTATCAGAGTATAAAACTAGTACCCACTGGTGCCTACAATGCACTGAAGGCTTTTCTGATGACCAGCTAACTATGAGAAAATCTTTAGAAAATGTGATATAATTTAGTTATTAAATCACAATTTTGTCCAAGTTACTTAGGACTTCAATTCTCTCTCTCTCTCATCTTATATTTAAGAGAAACACATACACACGCACACACACACATGCACATACACATGTACATGCAGGCGCACACACACCGTCCTTGTTATGAGATGCTTGAAAGAGTTGAAAAATTAGTCAAAAATTCCTTGATTTTACATTACTCATATTTCATATCCAGAACTCCATTTTTGCTTTCCGTATGAGGTTTATAACAGTCTTATTTGTGATAGTAAATATATTGATACGTTCATGTAAATCCACACTTCCCCCCTCTCCTCTGTGCCCTGCATGCATCTAGCAACCCTACACATTTTTTGGCAAAGTTTGTGGAAGTTTTTTTTTAAAGCTCTAATTATGTAAGAAATAAATTTAGTGTATACTTGGAAAACAACAACAAATATTTCATAAAGAAAAATGTGTATTTCTTCCAAGGTTGCTGAGATATTATCTGTACTCTTCTCTTTAAAGTCCCTAACGTTCACGTGTTAGGAGAGTGAGCAGTACAGAGACTTGCTGTGTCTTCTAAAATTTAGAGCGCTCAGAAATTCATCTGTTTGTATACCAATACTATGGACACACTAAAATACTCAAACATGGGCCTAAACATAATAAGTTGAAAAGAACTTGAATAATCACAGTAGCCATTCATGGATATTAGGGGTAGAACATAGGACAGAAGAGCTTATGCTAAGATCAACACAATTAATTTTGACTCTATTCTTTAGAGGCTAAATCTAGCCACAAAAATATGTACATAGCCAGAGAGCATTTAGAGACTGAAAGATTTAGTCCCTGAAAAATAAACTGAAAGGTAGAGTCACCCGTGTCAAAACTGGAGAAGCCTCAAATGCCAACATTGAAGGTGCAAGTGTGGAGTCAAGAAAAACAAAGTGAAACGAAACAATAAAACATTCAAGACAAAAGCCAGAAGTTGGAAAAAGTATTGCAAGGTTGAAGAGAGAACTATAGTGTAAAGAGGGAGCAGGGCAGGGGGGGTGGGGGTGGGGGGCTGAGATGGTACTGGTTGTGGAGTTACTCATCAATATATATATTTTTAATTTTTAATTATTTTTTTTGGATTTTTGAGACAGGGTTTCTCTGTTGTAACTCTTCATCAAATTTTAAAAGCGACATCAATTGGCAAGTAGGAAGTTTGGCCACAGAAATAGAATTTGAGATTATTGTGTGGTTCCAAAGTTCTGTTAATGGTCACACCTGAAGATGTTAGATCTTGTAACCCCCAGGAACATGATGGATTAGAATATCTAAGCCTATCTTTAATTGTGTCAGGTTGCATATGGCCTTATTTAGAGGATAGTGTAGTTGTCTGGACAAGAAAAGGTCTGCTCGTCCATTAGAAACATTTGTAATGCTTCACCCATCAAGACAGGCCGCATCAAGTCAATGCCATGCTCAGGGAAAACATTAAGACAGCTTCGAGACACGGTGTGTGTTGCTCAGCATGTGAGGTGGTTTAGGCTGCAAAAATGAGAGATCAGGAAAGCAAGAATCTCATAACTGAAAGACTGCACACAGGCAGGGCATGGCATTAACTGTTGCTTCTAACTGTTTTGTTTTGAGATGGAGGGAGTTTAAAAGTTTGATACCATCTTTTAAATCAAAGATGCCTAACTGACTATCTTTGCTTATATAAGGAATTTTTTTTTTTTTTTTTTTTTTTTTTTTTTTTTTTTTTTTTTTTTTACCAACTTTCCAACTTTTGTTGAATCCCCGTGGCACCTACAGTTCTTCCTGATGTATGGAACTACTAGAATGAAAGCAATAATATCAACTTTAATGCAAGAAGCTGATTAGCTGGCATTCCCTTTCTTGTTAGTCTCTAGGGCTAATAACTATGTGATCAATGCAAGTAGGTGGACGTTGTTGCTATTTGCCAAAATGCCGTCTACAGACATCAGTGAGGTGAGCACTTCAATCTTGCCCACTTCTCATCAAGACTGAAAGTATTTAAACCGGTCCTTTTGCAGATAAATAGTATTCTGTGCTGTTTACAGACACTACACAAAATCATTCAGTTTGGAGATGATCCCTAGTTTAAAGAGTTGACCATGTAATCTCCTTATCTCCCTTTCACATTCAAGTTTTTAAAGGGCTTATCTTTGCCTACCAAAGGAGAAAAGGACTTTTTAATTTTATTTTATTTCCAAGGCTGATGTGAGAAGAAGTCACTAGCCCTCATATCGAAGTGTCCACATCTGCAATGTGAGCAAGCTGCCAGCAGGAGGCACAATACTGGAGAAATAACTAGAACTTTGCCCAGCAAAAGCAATTCAAGAATTATTGCAGTGCATAGTAGTATATTTTCTTTCCCAAGTTAAAATATTTAGCAACAATAATTAGTACCGAACTCTGGGAATAAATTCTAAATGCACACTATAATGGATGATCCCAAATATGTGCAAGCCAGTATCTGTGGAGCTGGAGCAAAGTGCAGCAGGAACTGGAACTCCTCACCTCTACATACTTGAACATTGTGCTAAGCTATCCGAAGATTTAAGTCAAATATGTTCTTATTTCAGCTTGGTCCTCTTTCAGGAGGTTCTCTGCCTTCATTCCAGTGGACAAGATACTTATTCCTTATTCCACTCACCTAAACCACATACCCAGGGTCACCCATAGCCCGGGAGCCATATCACCAAAGTGTGTAGAGTATTCTGGGAAGAAGTGGCCTACTGGCCCAGGGACTGGGATCAGTGGAGTTTGAGTTGGGGCTTGTGTGGGCTTGACACAGAAGTATGGAAGTGACATACAGGCTTCTGGTGTTTCCTTGACTGCAAGTTCCCTTTAGTGCTAGGATCAGAATGATCAGAAGCAGAAGTGGAAGGAGCCAGGAGTGATCCCTCTCTTGGGGTTACGGATGTTCAAATGTGACTTAAGGATGATGATGTAGTCAGTATTTTTTTTTTTTTTATATTCAAGGTTCGTGTTCAGGGTTTCCCTGAACTTTGACAAACATCCCTGCGAAATAGATAAAAAATTATCCCCTAATAGGTGGGGAAACTGAGCAACAAGTAAAGGACTCAGCACTCATAGCCAGGGAATAAAGATGTGAGGGCCACCCAGTGGAAGAGTCTAAGCAGGCTTTCTGTACTAGGCTGTCAATATAGAGTACTTGTCCCAAGAGTTTCTCATGCTGAAAATGGAGGGGACGGTGCGGGTAAGACTTGTTAAATTCTCAAAGGCTGGCACATGGAAGGAAAGTCATGCACCAAAATGTCAAGGTCTAAAGCCTGCATTTGAATCTAATCAGTGCCTAGGGTTCAGAGCCTAACTGTGCATGTGAGAGTTTCTGTTTCAGCAAAACAGCATGGGTTTTATTGGGCTCTTTTACCTAATTCTGTATCAAAATACTCAGAAAAAATTTCAAATGAGGGGCACACTTGTTATAATGTCTGTGATCCTTCCTAGCAAGTGTTTTTGACAAATCCAAGAATGAAACCAAATAACTGGTGTTCGGTCCTAGCTGGTTGGGCCGTCATGTAGGTTAATTACAGAGTACTTAATTACACCAGACCGCCTCTATCCCAGTCTACTCTGCCTGGAAGATTCTGGTTCTTGTTAACTTGTTTACATTGTTTTCTCTAACACCTGGGGTCCCTTTAGAAAGGCTCACAGCAGCTTCCTGGGGCCGCTGGTGGTGAATTACTTCAAGAATCAAGTACAGATGTAATATGAAGTGTCTCTAAAATGAGAACATAGTAATTCTTGTGTGTGTGTGTGTGTGTGTGTGTGTGTGTATTTAAAGTAGGTTGGATATGCTTAAGTACTTAACATCCTCAATTTTTGTGTAGAAGCAGAAGCAGACACCAATGTGTGCCAGAACTCTAACCCCCTTGTGGAAGGATGGGGTAGGCTACTGTTCTGATGTGATCTTAAATGTGCCCCAGAGACCTAGAGGCTAAAGGATTGGTTGACAGCCTGTGGCACTACCACCAAGCAGCAGAATCTTCAAAAGATGAGACCAAGTGAAAGTCAGGTCTTTGGGGTATGCTCCTGAAGGGGAAAAAGGCCCCCTTCCACTCTCTGTGTGTTCCAGGGGCTTGGAGGTTTCCCTCTACCACGTGCTTCCACTATGATGCTCTGTTGCTGCAGACCTAAAGTAGTAGTGCTAGTGACTGTGGGCTGAAACCGCTATACTGCGAGCAGAAGCAAACTTTTCCTCTCTTTAAGTTCTTTATCTCAGTTGCTTTGTCACAGTGATGAGCAGCTAACACATCCATTTATTAAATGAGCAAGTAATTCAACTTCCAAATAATACAAATTTTGTCTTTAATAACTCAGAGATAACAAACAAACATAAATAAATAGATGTAGGTTTATAAATCTATTCTAAAACCTCTGGATTTTCTATAAGATGCAAATAGGCTATGGCGTGTGTTCTCTGTCATTGATAGGTGCTAGGTGCTGTTGCTTTTAGGGTTACCTGAGAGGAAACATACTTTTGTCCCTTTGTCTTGAATCTTTACTACTACAAAAGAAACTTTTGAGCCGTGGATTCATCATAAGATCTCAGTTTCATTAAATCCAGCATAGTACCTACCCTGAGCGTCAGGGAACAGGGGGATGATTCCTTACACAATGAAATGCTACTGCCAAAGGTAAAGCCATCTCTGGCTCCAATGAGCAACTGAAATGAAAGAGCAACTTTAGAGCTGAAACTGGTGTGGGAGAAGAATGGCTGAAGGTAACTGCTGTGAGAGGAAGGGCCATCATTTTAGGAAAACTTTACTAGTTTATATGCTATAGCCTGTATATTATATTCCACATGATTGTTCCCTAAGGTCCTATTTCACCACTGGTTTATCCTACAAGAGTTCATCCAGAAGTTACCCTCGTAGAAAGGTAGCTTCAGAAGCATATTATTGGGATTTTAAAACACCTACAATAGCCACCTTGCAAGTAGCAATTTAAATTACTACCCAGTCCCGAGTTACTTTTGATTTTGACAGGATTGGTTTTTGTCAAACTGTATATGCTATCTGGAGAAACTAACATAGGCCGTCCTCATTGTCTCTAAAAATCACCACGTGAAATTTAAAAAAAAATGTAACTAGTCAAAATGTGTTACATGAATTTCACGCAAAGGAAGCAGGGATGGCGGGGATAAACAAAAGTTTACTTTTCTCTCTCTTTCCCCCTTTGTTCGTGGAGAAGTGGCCTCAGTGGTGAACTCAGGGCTTTGAGCAAGCTCAATGTCGCTGAGCCACATGCATAAAGTTTTGCTTTGGGGTTTTGTGTGCATATGTGGTATATGTTACGTGTATAGTATATATTCACATATGTGTGTGCAGATACTTGTACATGCATGTGCATGTGCATGCACAGGGAGACCCGAGGAAGATGTTGGGTGTCATTCTTTACCACTCTCTACTTTATTACCTTAGACATGGTCTCTCACAGAACTTAGAGCATGCCATTTTGGCTTGGCTGGCAGGCAGCAAGCCCTAGCAATCCCTGCTTCTGCCCTGTCCCCTCCCTACACTGGAGTTACAGGTGTATGTGTGGCGGCCATGCCCAGGTTTTCATGGGGGCACTGGAGGTTGAAGTCACATCCTTGCATGTACTCAGTAAGCACTCTTACCTACCCAGCTATTTCCCCACCCCTGGGCTACATCTCCAGCAACAAGGACTCATCCTGACGTGGAGTTGAAATTCAAAACACTTACTAAAGATTGATATTTATTTTTTATAGTGAATTTCATCAGCAGTATAGTTAACATCCCATGAGTCATTAAGTCCTGTTCATTTCTGATATTTACTCCTGTCTGGCCTACAATTTGTTATGTGGACCAGGCTGGTCTTGAACTCATAGAGAACCTTCTGCTTCTGCCTCCCAGGTGCTGGGATTAAATGCCTGTGGCACAACACCTGGAAGTATATTGTTTTTAGTATTTATTGTGCTGTGGGTCATGCTGAGAACATTCTGTGAGTGTGCTACAGAATTTTGGTCTACCGTTTAATTCCCAAGCACACAGAATGTGTGCTTGGTTCTCAGAGACACAGATTCCGCTGCAAATGCTATTGTCTCCTACAGACTCTATATTCAGAAACAGGATCCCACATAAACATGAAGAAGCTATCTGCATGTCTAATGCAAACTGAACTTCTCTATCCAGATATGTGAAGTCCAAAACACTCCAAGAGATTAGGAATCCATCCAACACCAGGACATTCTATGCAAATATAAAAGCCAAACAAACACAAAAGATCAAAACAAACAAAACGAAAACTACATCGCCTCAAGCACCTCTGGTCCCAAAGAGTTCAGGAGGGGCAAACTCAGCCTCTACTCTGACCGCTCTAGCAACTTCTGAAATGCTAAAAGTGTAAAAAGATAAGACAAAATGTTGTCAGTGTAAAAGGCACTATGCAGACTCTCAGTCTGAATAAGGGTTCTTGTTGATGTCACTTGTTGGATATGTCAAATGAATTTGTATCTGCAATGGGAACAGAATCAACAAAACAAGGTCCCGGGTGAACACAATGGAACCCAGGGTCCAGTATCGAAAGCTCATGTGATAGAAATATCTCCGCTGCCACATTAAATAATTCATTCTTATTTTACACAAACTTCTTTAAAAATGTTTATTTTTATTTTATGAGTGTTTCACCTGCATTCATGTAAGCATGCCACATGTATGCATTTTGCCCTCAGAGGTCAGAAGAGGACTTTGGATCATGTGAGCTTTTATGTGAGTGCTGGGAATTGAACCCAGGTCCTCTCAGCTATTGAGCAATCTATCCACCCCCAGGAACAGTTATTACCAAATATGTGTTATATTTAAAGCATCTACTTTTCTTCATAGCAGATGCAATCCCATGCGTCATTAAGATCAATCTCAAAATACTCTGCTTTGGCCCGGTATCTCGGCACATGTCTTTAATCCCAGCACTCAGGAAAGAGAGAGACAAGTATATCTCTGTGAGTCTGAATCTAGCCTGACTTATGTAGTACATTTGAAGGTACCCAGGACTAGACAGTGAGATCCTATAACACTGGCAATATAAACTCTGCCTTGATGGCTGGGTGTCGTGGCACATACCTGAATCCTACCCAAGGGAGGGTGAAGCAGTTAGGGACATAAATCTGAGGTTAGCCTAGGCTGCATAGGGAAACCACGTCGTACCCTGCAGTCTTTGAATTCTTCCCTAGTTCACCGAGTCTGAGCACATCAGTCTGTTTGGGGCCATTTTACATGATCAAACGCAGGAACACTCTAGGGTATCAGCAGAATACAATCCCAACAACAACAGTTAGGAGAGCTGACTGTAACTAACTAATGGTAGAGAGAACAGAAATACCACTAAAGCACTACTACTAACCATAGCGACTAACAAATCACTATGTCTCAGGTTTGCAGGAGCATGAAGATGAGAAAACTCCTTTCGTTCTTTTTAGAGCTCTGAGTTTACAGTAACATCTTAATGATGCAGCCCATTTGCTTATCTGATAATCTTGAAAAATAGTCCTATATCGGCCCCTTTTACACAACTCAGAGAGAGACATTTGGACTTCATCTGAAAGTACCATGCCAGGCCTATGGCATATTGCATGAAATCTTGTTTCACACAGCAAATTTAAATAAAAGAAACAATGGCTATGTTGCTCAATAAATTCAGCTCTTTGATCTCATCCCTGTCACACAATCAGAGATATTATGATATTTATATGGGAATGTTACTTGTAAATTTTAGGACTAAATATTAGCCAAACTCATACAGGGCTACACTCCTTGTTGAGAATGGACACAGCAGTGACTGACTATATTTCGTGGCTACACAGTGACAGGCAGAGTGGTTTATCCTGACTCTTGATTCCTGAGGCCAGGGCTCCCTAGGAAACCCATCTGCAGATTTCTCTTTCTATAGCTTAAGCCCATAAAAGGTACTTCATGTTCAGATTATGCTTCTTCAAAGGCAGTAGAGATAAGTCTTCTCCACGGGGGGCTCTTCCTACTCACCACTACAGTCAGGGCTTGGAAAGGGAAAATCTCACAGCGATAGCGGGCACCTAGATGTACTTGGCCAAATGGATCTCCCGTCTAGCCGATGCCAGCCCTTCACAATCAGCTGAGGTGCTCCCTGTTTTCAAAAACTTCCCAGACTGCTGTCCTTCACACCCATGCCTTACCTCCTACCAGGATATGTTAAATTTATTTTTCAATTAGTTTAAATAAAGTATGTGGAGGGACAAAGGTTAATTTATTTGTCTTTGTATTCCTGGACTGTGAGAAACTATCATGTGACAGGATTTCAGTGGGAATTTAATTAATAAGTAAATTACTGGCTGACAAGTGACGAGTTTCTATTTTTATTATAAGTCCAAGTAGGTTTTGTACAAACCTGGAATCCCACAATCATTTGAAGAAATGTTAAGCTTAAAAATAATTCCATAAAACATTTTCTTGCTGTTTTTCTAGTATTAATTTGATAAGTATTTTATTTCCATCCTTTCCTACATTAATGCTGTAGTTTAATTTTCTAAAGTATCATATTTTTTTTATTATTTGTGTGCATGCTGTGTGTGTGTGTGTGTGTGTGTGTGGTGTTGGGCATACGCATCTCAGTATACACGTGGAGGTCAGAGTACAGTTTTGTGAAGTCATTTCTCTTTCTCCATCGTTATGTGGGTTCCAGTAGCTGAACCGTGGGCAGCAAGTGGTCTTAACTGCTGAGCCCTTTTTTATGACCTCTCTCCTTAACCCCCCCCCCCTCTATCCTAGAGATTGCTCTTAGGGAGTCATCCTAACTAGAGGCAATGTGTTCTCAGTCTTTTCATTGTTTTATTCTTATGATATCCTGGAGTTCTCAAATGAAGACAGAATGACAAAAGCCTGGGATTAGTGACAACTGAAGACAACCATATCTTCAGAGTCTCACGGTGGACCAGAAATGATAACTGAGGACAATCTAACCTCACAGTGCACCAGAAGTAATTCACCTGTAGCTATGCTGATGCTGTCTTCTGAGTGGAAGCTTATTTAGTTCCTACCACAGAATGAATCCAACAGCTAGCATTTATTAAGTGGCTAACATGTGCTTCACAGTGTTCTAGATGCTTGTAATATTTTGTTCTCCTCGGACTACCCACACCCAGAATCAGGATGCCTGAAACCCTGTCTTCCTGTGAAACCCATTGTCTTTGTTTACCTCTCTGAGAAGTCTGACCCCAACAAATATACGGTGCATTAATCCTTTACTTGTTGGTTTTTCCTTTCAGTGTGTGACCTTCTCTAGGGATGGAAGTAAGCATTAATTCACTATAAATGAAGTATATATTCAATAAAATCCTACAGAAATAACTTCAATTCGTTACGTTAATGAAACTGTGTTTAGCAGTTTCATAATACTGGCATGTATTACACTGTGCCCATGTTTATAATAATGAAATGACAGAGGAAAAGATAGTATCTGTCAATCAGACATTTCTGACCATCTATTGCATTCATGATATTTTTGAAAAGTAAAATATAGGCCAGATTTTGTGTCTGCCTTTCAAAAGTATCATGTTATGGCTTGAATGTCTCCTCAAAACCCACAATTAGATTTAATTGCCGTTGTCACAGTAGTAGAAGTGATGTCTTTAATCATGAACTAATGCTAGTTCCAGGATCAATAAATAAGATAAAACATGCAATGTTTGTCTTTTATCATGCTTTCCATGGCATCTATTGTCCAACAAATGGAATCTGGTTCCTCTTTATGGCTTAATAAAACTCCATTGTATGTATATATTTTCTGTATCCATTCATCTTCTGGAGGATACCTCGTCTGCCTACACGTCTGTGGATACAAGTCTGTGACGTGATGATAAACACCAGGCCATAGGTATCTTCGTAGTTTGTTGACTTAGAGTCATTTAAGTATACACCCAGCAATGCACAGCGGGTGTAAGTTCTACGTATATGCACATGTTCTGTGTATAGGTGAGTGCTTAAGCGGTGGTGCTTAAGGGCTCTCTTTTGCTCACAGTCATGCGAGCATTTGCCATTTTCTTCGTGGTAGTCATTCGTGTTAGAGTGTGATGGAGTCTCGATGTAGTTTTAACTTCCATTTCTCTCATAGCTAAAGACATTGAACATTTTTTTTATTGATTTATTGACCAGATGTACCACACCATTCATTGAGTGGGTTGTTTGGTTTCTTGGTATTTAATTTTGAGGTATTTTTTTGCAAATAGTCTAGATGTTATTCTTTTGTCAGATGTGCAGTAAGCAAATGTTTTTCTATCACCCAGTAGGCTGTCTCTTTACTTAATTACTTCCTATGCTGTGTGGAAGCTTTCTGATTCCAAGGAATTCCACGTATCAGTTCTTGGAATTATTTCCTGTCATGCTGGGGTCCTTGCCTGAAAGTCATCTTTTGTTGCCTGTATCTTGCAGTGCTTTCTTTGTTTGCTTCTTATAGTTTTAGAGTTTCAGTTCTTAAATTAAGAAATTGATTTTTATACGGGTGAGAAATAGGAATGCAGCTTCATTTTTCTGCATGTGGGAATCTAGCTTTCCCAGCTCCTCTGTTGAAGTGGATGTCTTTTCTCCAGTGTATGCTTTGACATCTTTGTCAATATCAGGTGCTTGTAACTGTGTGGGTTTACTTTTGTGTCCTATCTTCCATTCCATTGATCCATGATTCATTTTTTTGTCAATACCAAAATATTTTCATTTGAGGATGATTTTGTAGTACTAAAGGAAACTCCACACTCACTTTAATGACAGCTGCAATAAACATCATTTGTCAATCATTTATATGTAATTGTTGTAGTTTAGCCTTTTACTCTATTATGTAGAACATGATAGTGTCATCTTGGAGTGGAGTTTCCTTTGGCCTGGTAGCCATGGCAACTAATTGAGAAGAACATGTAAAGTAATAGTAAATGGAAATGGAGCTAGTACTTGTGAGTAGGAAGAGGAGGGAAAGGTCACAGGACCTTCTCTTGGGATTCCTTCTTATTCGTCCCCAGCTGCAAGTGATATTGGGAGATGCTACAGTACATAAGAAATAGGGCTGAGTGGTGGTGGCGCATGCCTTTAATCCCAGCACTCAGTAGGCAGAGACAGGTGGATCTCTGTGAGGTTTGAGGCCAGCCTAGTCTACAGAGTGAGTTCCAAGACAGCCAGAGTTAAAACAGAGAAATCCTGTCTGAACAAGCAAAACAAGACAAACAAAACAAAAAATAGGAAGCTGCCTAAAGGAAGACTCCAGGATACAGCTTTCCTGAGGTTACCATCTACGATGGGATGAGATTTTTCAGTAATACAGCTGCTCTGGGTCATCCACTCTCCTGTGAGATAGTACAATAAACTCATTGGCTTGCTAGTGAATGAATTTGGTGGAATCCTAACTTTGGTCTGTCACCTGTGCCCTAGTTAAAGAGAAGAAACAAAATTTGTACAAGTCTTTCCAGAAACAGTTTAAGCATAATACTTCATTTTGTGCCACTTTATCTTAAAATAAAACTATTTCTGATATTTCATATCTTTTTTTCTTTTTTAACCTCAGCAATAACTATAATCTAAATATTACATTCTGTTGTACTCATGATTCAGATAAAAATGAGGCTCAGAAAGAGTGAAATCAATGCACATGTCACAGAATTAATACTTTGCACAGCATAGGAAATTCTAATTAAAGCCAGGGGAATTTCACAGCCTCAAAAGTCCCATGTCCAAATTCAACTCCCAAGTTTTAGGTCCAATCTACCCCAAAATGTCCTTTCTATAGAGTTTCTATTTTGTCCTGCTCTTTTTGATGTTCTGACCATGTTTAATTCAACCCCATGTCCAATACAGTGGCAAATTCTCTTATCTCTTCGGAATGACACTGTTACTTCCTTTGCCCTTCACTGTCAAGTCATGCCACATACCTGTCTGAGGAGCTTCTCTGCTTTTGCCTTGGCCAGAACCATTTGCCTACGATTGTGTCTACTGTGATCTTTCAAAGTTTCAATTTATCACATACTTATGTCATCAAACATGCAGAAATCAAGCTGGTGCTCAACTTAAAGCTTAATAGGACTAGTGTTTATAGTGCTGGAAGATATTATACAAGCTGCCAGAGGATCATCACTTTCATCCATCTATGAACCCTGTGAGCTACAAAGGCAAGCTGCCTGCAAGATACACCCACTAGTGCAACAGTGGCACAGTGTTATGGGAGTAACCAACCACTTTTTACAATTTTGATTTAAGGCCTGGTCGTAAGATAGAACCCATTCATGACACTATTAATGATGCCAAAAACTTAAGACTAGATAGGTCATGACCCTTAGGAGAAACTTACTACTGTTATTTTGCTAAATGAAAATCGCAATGAGATAACTCCTGATGACATGTCACTATACCCATAGATCAGTTCGTTGTATAAAACTCACCAGAGAAGCTTTTTCTTATAATAGAGGATAATTAGCAGAGATCCACAATTGGACAATGTAAAGAGAGTATGAGACATTGGAGAACCCAGCTGTAAATGGGGTAAATGGGACATCTTTAACAACACCCTCCCTTGAAATCTCATAGATTTGTGTGGAAGAGGAGACAGAAAATTTAAAGAATCAGAAGTGATAGGTGACTGCAAAGAAACAGTATTTTCTAGGAACAACAGGGCTAATGTGCATGAATTCACAGAGACTGGGACGGTATGCACAAGACCTGCACAAGTTCAAGTCAGACAAAATCCCAGCACAGGGAAGGGAAAGTAGATATAATGAATACCCCTAGTCAAGAGGTTGTTGGCAATTGATAGTGACTTGGACAGAAAATAAAATCAGTTTTCTTCAATGTAATGACACTATCAACTATATTCCAGGAAAGTCTCACAGTCAGGAGTAGTTGGACAACACAAAATGGAATTCATGCTTTTGTTTGTTGGTTGGTTGGTTTTTGTTGCTATCATTGACTTTATGATTTTATTTTTTAGAAATAGAAAGAACATGAAGTTTGGATTGGGAGTGAGAGGAGAAGAGGAACTGGTAGGAATTCTGGGAAGGAGAAAAAATATGGTAAAAATATAATATAAAAATTCAAAAATAAAACTTAAAAAATGTTTTCAATTGAGATAGAAGCATTTTCCTGTTTCAATCTTATACTGCCTTTTCACCAGTGGGAAACTCAATGAGAGTCAGAACATTCTAGAGAGGGCTGTTGAAACAGCATATTAACCACTCAGAAGTCCCAGGAAGTCCCTAAAACTTCCTGGATTCACAGGGCTTCTTCCTCCCTAAGGATATACAAACAGTAGGTACTGCTGGATAGAAGAAATTCTCTGACTCATGGGCTGCTTGAGACTCACACAGGTCTGAGGTCCCTGCTTTCCTAAGTCATCTCCTTGATGGGGTGGGCTTTGGGTGATGGAACCCACTTTGCCCGTGTTCTAGTATCTCTAGATGCTAGAGATAACAACTCTCTTAAGTATCCCGTATGCTCATTCACCACATTGAACTTGGGTGGTATCATGATTTTTATCGACAGTTGGTTTCCTGCTAGGGCGAGTGCCACAAAACAACTCTGGCATTGGCATACGGTCCTGGGAAACCTTTCCGGCTTTAATTCCAATTCCCCCTCTTGCTCACTATGTTTACCCTTGTGCTGTTTCTAGTATGTAATTAAGTTTCCTCCCCAGGGTCTCTAAAAAGCAATTCTCTCTGTCTGTAATTCTCTTCTTCAGATGTCTGCATAGTTTGTTCCCTTGTTACTTCAGGTTTTTGCTAACATGCCACTTAATTAGAGCTTATTCTTGGTCACTGTATAGCCTGAGCCACTATATATTACTACTGCATATTATGAACTTATGACTCCTTCCCACTCACCTTACATCTAGTTTGATTTATTATGCTCAGAGGACAAAAATGTAGGTTCTATAGAATCAAGACACATTTGAACAGAGATATCTTTTACAGCTAAGCAATATGGAGCAAATTATCCTACACAATATAGACTAAAATAGTCTCTCATATTTTTTCAGTAAGATATCAGATATAACTACTTTTCATAGGAGAAAAATTTCAAGTGAGCCCATTAACACATTAGAGTTTTAGATTGCCTTCTTAAAATACAGAAATTAGGGAACTGAAATAAAAATAGTTTCTAGCCATGAATTAAATAATAAATGTAATTATTCACCCTACAGACTAAGTGCTACAGAAAACCTCTTCCATCGTAAAGTGTGACCTGGTCTGCAAAGCACACAATGCCCTTTAGCTCCTTCATATCACAGTTATACATTGTCTGTATCACATGGCTCTCACTCTAAGGTCGTAATGTATTTGTATGCACATAGAATGTAATGCACACACACACACACAAATCTGTAACTGTTGGAGTATGTGTGTGTTTGTTTTGCCCTAGCCCATGCCTGTTCTCAAGAGTACTCTCTTTTGTCCGTCATACAATATATCCCAACCACAGTTTCCCCTCCCTCCACTCCTCCAAGGTCTCTTCTATATTTCCTCTCCACCAGATCCACTCCCCCTCAACGTCCCTTCAGAAAAGAGCAGATTTCCCAAGGATATCAGCGGAACATAACACAACAAGATACAATAAGACAAGGCACAAACCCTCATATCGAAGCTGGATGAGAGAACCCAGTAGGAAGAAAAGGGACCCAAGATAAAAGAGTCAGGAACACCCTCACTCACTTTGTTAGGGGTCCCCCCAAAACACCAACCTAACAGAGGACCTGGCATATACTCATGCAGGCTCTGTGCTTACTGCTTCAGTCTCTGTGAGCCCATTTGAGCCCTGCTTAGTTGACTGAGTGGGTTGTATTCTCCTGGTGTCCTCAAAGCCCTCTGGCTCCTACAATCTTTCCTTTCCCTCTTCTATGGGGTTCTGCAACTCTGAGGGTGCTGACCAAATGGAGACCTCCAATTTAGACACTCTCTTCATAATGTCTGGCTATGAGTCTCTAGTCCTGCTTCCACTACCCTGCTTCTAGTGAAGACTCTGATGATGATTGGGCAAGACACTGATCCTAGGCTATCTGGGCTATCAAGTCTCTGGCTCCTGGCCATCCAGGCAGTGTTGGGCATGGGCTCCCTCTCATGGTGTGGGCCTCAAGTTAAGCCACTCATTGGTTGGCCACTCCCAGTAGTTCTGTGTCACCATTGTCCCAGCACATCTTGCAGGCAGCCCAGATTGTAGGTTGAAGGTTTTGAGGGTGGGATGGTGTCTGAGTCCCACCACTGGAAGACTTTCCTGTTTATAGAAGAAGGCCAGTTTAGGCTTCGTATCCTCTATTACTAGCAGTCCTGAACAGGGTCATCCCCTTGGATTACAGAAGTTTATCATTATACTAGCTTTTTACTTCATCCCCCAAACACCCCACAATTCCAGTCACCTCTTCCCATAACCCTTCTACTCCTACTGGATCCATCCGGCTCCTGTCCTCACCCACTCTCAGTCTACCTGCAAAATCTCTTCTATTTCCTCCTTCCAGGGAGATCCAGCCCTCCTTGTTATCTAGCCTCTCTGGGTCTGTGAATTGTAGCGTGATTATCATTTACTTAACAGCCAATATCCACTTGTAAGTAAGCATATACCATGTTTGTCTTTCTGGGTCTGGAGCCCCCAAGTGTCAAGTCTGCTCTGATGATAGAGCCTTGCTTGTATTCCCTTGCTGCGGAGGCCTCAAGAACTCTGGGTTACAATATCACAAAGAAGAATCACACAAACACCCAATCTACCATCTGTTTCTAAGTTGCCTGGGTTTGGTTTCATTCAGCTGTAGTGGTCTGTGGCCACATGCTGCAGCTGAGTTCATGGGCATCCATCTAGGTGCAGGGAGAGTCATGCTTACAGGAGGCTGGTCTTCTATTACCAGAGACCGCTTCTTTACTTAGGATTTAAACAAGCTGTGTCTTCTCAGTTAGTTAAATGAAACATTTCATGTTTTGTAGGCAGTTTAGCCACAATCTAATTGTTTTGTTTTCTAAGGAAAAAGCATTCTTTTTCCTCTAGGAGGGAGTAGTTGGATTTGGCACTATTGGATAAAGAAATTAAAGAGACCACACATGTTTCTGTGTGTGAGTGGATTGTTGCTTTTTCAATTAGTTTTATTTTGATAGTCTAATATCAACTCTCATGGTACTACCAATATTGCTGTTAAAGTGAAAATGAAGAGTCCCCATCCTTTCCTCTTCAGGACAGCTTAAAAATACCCAGATCCTCTTTTTCAATTACTTTTCTAGCTTTGCTAAGCCCAAACTCTGACTCCCTCTGTATTTATGTGTTTTGAAGAAATGTTCTCAGGTGCTTGCTTAGGAGCAGTTTAAGGAAAAGCTTAGTTTACAGCAAGAGAGAAAGCCACGGAAAATCTAAAGGGATTTTTTTGAAAATTCCATTTATCAAATAAATATTGAGTATCCTGTATGAGAGGGGCACTCTTCTAGGCACTGAGTATACAACGATGAATAAAATGAGTAATGACCTTTGCATGCTTTCGGGAAGACACAGGTAGACCACTGCAAAGGTAAAGTTTATTGCATATCAGTGGGCCACAGTGCCACAGAGAGCAATACAGCATGGGAGGGGGTTGGAGATTGATAAGTGGTGGTTTATATGAGAGTGATCCCCAAAAGCTCATATATTTGAATGTTAGGATTCTAGTTGTTGGAATTATTTTGGGAAGGATTAGGAGGTGTGGCCTTACTGGAGGAGGTGTGTCACCGGAAGTCAGATTTGTGGTGTCAAAACCCCCACCAGGCCCAGTCTTCCTTCTTTTGCCTCCTGCCTGTGGATCAGGGTGTAAGCTCTCGGCTACTGCTCCAGTGCCATGCCTGTCTACCATGGTCTGCCATGATGATCATGGATTTACCCTCTGAAACTGTAAGCAATAGTTTACTTAAGTGCTTTCTTTTAAGTTGCTTTGGTCACAGCATCTGTTCACAGCATCAGAAAATTAACTAAGACTGAGGGGGAAGTCTGTAAGTTTAAGTAGGTGACATCTTCGGTGAGAAGGCGACATTTAAACAAATAACTTCCAAGATATGAAGGAGAAAGTAATTGGGTCTTTGGAAAAAGAGCAAGAGCTTTTAAATTGTCTCCCCAAGCCCCTCACTATGTACAATGAATATACAATAATTTAAGAAGAACAACAAAACACTCACAGAAGAGCTCTTTAGGGAGAGGATAAGTAAGTGAAGAGATCTTGAGGAGGTAACCTGGCTTGGATTGTTGGTCCAAACAGAGCAAGAAAACCAGGGTGTCTGGAGCAGAATGATCTGGGCATCAGAGAAAGGAGTCAGCTAAGGTCAGAAGCCACCTAACAATGGCTGCCAAGACAGGGAGGCTAGAAACTGGAGGACTGGGGACTCCGCCTTGGATTCTGGGAGGGACAGTCACTGGAGGCCTCTGAGAACAAAGCCACAGGGTCACTTGGATTTCGATGGATCATTCTTGCTGTTTTGTTAAGGACAGACTATAAGAGCTTACAGTGAAGGCAGGACACTGGCCAACTCTACAGTGGATCTTTCTTCATAGTAGTGTTGTTTACACAGGCACACAATGACTTCAAACTCTTAAGTACAGATCCTAGGAGGAATTCAGGATTGGATTCCTGTGAACCTTTGGCCACATTTTGATAAGCAGATTTATACAAAACATTGTTTATGTATGTTTCTGTCTATATTTTAGATTCGCCAACATTGAACTCATAGACTACCACTCAAGACTGAATGCAATTCTCTAATGCACATACTTTCTTTGTAAGGCACACCACAGCCTTCTTGCACTATAGCATTATTTAATGCCATTATCATAATGACATCATCTATAGCTACCATCAATGAGTGGAAAGGAAAGGAGATAGACCCATGAAATGCAGAAGTATGCATTAAATGTACCTCAAAAAAGACACTTGTTTACTATCACTGGTATAGTTTGGAGTCTCACATATGTATATAGCCTGCACTTTAAAATATTATTTTTATTTTTTGGCAGTTTCATACATGTATATGGCGAATTTTAGTTTTTTCCTGTATGTATTACCCTCTGTTGTTACCATCTTCCTTCTGCTAAAACCATCTTCTCCCTAATATATATGTCTCTCTGTATTTCATGTCTTGTGTGTGAGAGAGAGAGAGACCCAGTGAGTCTAGGTAGGTTGCCTACATACAGTACTCTACAATCACACATTCTATATACATTTGCCAGTTGTGAATCTTAGTCTTAACTATAATATACTGCAAAAAGAAGCTTTTCCAACAAAGGCTGAGAGCTATACTGACCGATGGATAAGTAAGGATAAGTGTTAAGAGGGTAGTTTGATACTATGTCCATTATCAAAATGACAGTAGTAGATTCTCCCCAAGGACCTCTTACATCCTTAGCCATAGGTTCTTGGCCATGCTTCCCATGCATTCCCTTGGTATGCATTTCCTTTTGTAAAGTGGCTCTTACATCCAGTTACCCCTGTGGTAGTTTGAATGAGAATGGACCAATAGGTTCATATATTTGAATGTTTGGTCCCAGTTGGTAGAACTGTTTGGGAAGAATTAAGAGGTATGATCATGTTGGAGGAGATACATTTCTGGGGCAAAATTTGAGGTTTCAAAAGCTCATGTATTCCCAGTTATCTCTCTCTGCCTCATACTTCTGGATCAAATTGTAAACTCTGAGCTACTGCTTCAGCACCATGGCTGTCTATCTGCTGTCATGCTTTCTACCATGGTGGTCATAGATTTGCCTTCTGTTGCTATAAGCCCCATATTAAACTCTTTCTCCTCTGAGCTGCCTCAGTGCCTTATCACAATAGAAAAGTAACTAAGACAACCCCATAATATTCATGCCCCTATTGCACCAATGAAAACATTTTCCAAAGTCCGTCATTGACTCAAAGGACTCACTGTTAAATAAAACTATTGATGACTTTTCTCTCCCAGCAGCCTGCACAGCACCTTCTCGAACTATGAAGGTTAACCATCATGGCAGAAGCTTTGAGATCACTTCCAATTTGATTTCTCCAAGTCCTGTGACTCTGTATAATGTATTCCACAATATGGTCTTACAATCAGGTTCTATGGGCCACCAACAACGACAATGGCCTGTATTGCTGTGGTGGCACTCATCAAAACAATGGGCGAGGGGACACCCATCACCTACAACTTATTTGTGAGCAACAATAAATATGAATATTTTCTATTGAATACTGTAGGACTTATGTTTAGGATAAGGAACTCAAATCTTTTGATCTCTCTCATCATTTAAGGCTTTTGTGCAAAGGTTTTAACCCTCCCATCCAACCCAGTAAAACCTTCACTTGATTAAAGTGTCTGGCCCCTTTTTCCTTCATTTCCCACCTGCTAATTTTTTAAAGACAATTAACTGAATAAGACTGTGAGGTTGGACCCTAGCCAATAGGGAAAGACACAGGGTCAGCATTTGAGTTAGACTAATAACTGAACACACTTCCTGCCTCTCTGTGTTCACTCTTCTGAGTGTACCCTTTTCATCAAGAGTTAAATTTTGCCTTGGTCAATTGGAGTGGTGTTCTCTTTCATTGTGACTCTGAACTTAACATATTCCACACCTGCACTGAGACTTTTGATTAATAAAATGCACGTGGCTTCAACATTCAACCATTGGAAATGGTGAAATGATAAAAACAAAACAAAACTGTGCTATCTAGTGGGACATCCCTTAAATTGGATCATGAGAACTGGGTCTCTCTACTATTTCTATTACTTCCTGGTCATTAGGCCATTTTGTCCCATTTTGTATTTTTACCATGATCTGTTGCTATATATCCAAAGCAATAGGGCCAACCCCTAATGGACTGAAGTCCCTAAAGTGGAGAGCCAAACAAACCTTTTATATCTATGAGTTGATTTACAAGCCAAGTATTTGAGCATTGAGCAGCTTACACTGTCACAGTTCTGTGCGTATCTGCAAATAATGGTGGAAATCGTGTAAGTATTGATCTGGGTGTTCAATCAATGTTATAAAGTAAACTGATACTCAGGTGCAGAATTGTGACTAATGAAGATTTCTTATTAGGGAATAATTTTCCATTTTGTTGCTGCATGTCTGTGACAGCTCTTGTCTGGTACACTTCAGGAATATTTGTAGTTACATAGTCTCAGGTAAGAGGATTGTTTTCCTTCAACAGATTGCTCTTTATCTGACCAGATAAGAGCGATCGAGTGTGCCACTTGGAGCTAATATTTGGACAATTTTTAAGCAATGTCTGTAAAGATCGGAGGTTTTCTGATGACAGCAAGTTTTACTGGTTCTGTCTCCAAATTACTACCCTCAGATTTGAGGTTGAAAAATGGCCATTTCTGTCTGTTGTTCTGTAGATAATAAAGGCTTTTGTTTCTACTGCTCAGTCTCATCTCTACAGCAAGAATCTATGGAATTGTGACAGGCGACAGACAGTGTAGACTTGCAAGTAGAGTACACATCCCTGACTATTTATAATCCTTGGAAAACTTATAATTAAAAAAAATCATTATAAAATTTTTTTAAAAAAGTTTTTCTTGCAAGCTAAGGGTCAGATGAGTAAGAATCTCTAGTTCAAGGACAATGGAAATAGTATAATTTGCTCTTCAATCATTTCTAATGCCAAAATTATTCCCTGAATTAAGTAGTTTCTTTTAGCAAGTTTCCTTCTTACAATAGAATTAAATAGCGTTCTTTTTCCTGGCTTTAAGTATTGTCTGTGTATAAAACTTCTTTTCGGAACTTCAGGCATCTACTGCAAGTCAAAATATCACCATTTAAGTTAGTCTCATTTAAAGAAAAATAAAGTATAATTTGAGAAATAACCATAATTTTACATATATAAAAGCTATTTTGACTGAGATAGCATTTTAAGTGACACTAAAATATGGAGTAAATGTAGCTGGAAATGTAGGATTCCCTGCTTTCCACATGGAATAATTCATATGGATGATGCTCATAAATGCAACTCTAATTATTTGAGTTCTCTTTCTTAAATTCTTATTTTTCAGAAAGACTTGTGAGTATGGATTGGGGGAGAAAAGAAAATCAGGACAGTGCTTCATTTGTGACACTATTATCATAATAATGTTGGGATTCATGAACAATAGCCAGTCAAAAAGTACGTGTGAGATTCTATTACAAAAAGCAGCTATTAGAAGCTCAATTTAAAATGAAACACTCCAATAGGGTCAGACCTCACATCTTGATAGGTTTGCAGCTCTTCTACGACTGGGGCCTTTTAAGAATGAAGTCTAACTTAAAATTTAAAGGAGACTGAAGGGGGAATGGAAATTCCCAGCGATGACTCAGCTATGCTCGGTCTACTTGCTACCTGCTAAATCGTCACTAAGCTCTTTTTCCTGGTGTCTCATCCCAGGCTGTCAATCACACAGTGCGGAGAAATTTACTGCAAAAGACAAAATCTAAAGTTTGAAAACAACCCTGTCGCTTCTCATTCTTCACCCGCTTTTCGGCTATGACATCTTCAAGTTTCTCTTAACTTCAGAGATTTTTATTTGTCAAATTTAGTGTGTGTACTCTTTTGTTACATATGTTTTAGTGACAATGTTCAAAAGAAAATTAATGATGCATGAGTGAATCTGTAATATGTTTTCTTTGTTTGTTTTCTCGAGGCAGGGTTTCTCTGTTGTAACTCTGGCTGTCCTGGAACTCACTCTGTAGACCAGGCTGACCTGGAACTCACAGAGACTCGCCTGCCTCTGCATCCCCAGTGCTGGGATTAAAGGTGTGCACCACCACCACCCAACTCTGTAATGTGTTTCTTACTCTATACCTATAAGGGAGAAAGTGGGGCAACTTTGGTATCGTTCATCTGGCTCCTTTCTTGCCTGGAGCGTTTCCTTTTGACTTATTTGAGAATCACCTACATGAGTTTCTCAACTCAGAGATGCCATGTGGTTCTTTCTCAGTTATGAACAAATTTTTACCTGACCTTAATGCCTTTCAGACCTTGCAAGCTTGATAAACATGCCTCCTCCATCAGCTTGGCTGTTGTTACTGCTATTGTTTATGAGGTTGTTCTGATAGACTTTTTTTTCCTGCTGCTGGGTCTGCCACTAATGGATGCTCTCTCTGCCTTAAGTCCCTACTGCAGTTCTGCCTCGGAGTCCTGGAGACCTCAGAGCCCTGGAGATCCCTCATAGGTGGGGAAAAGGCTTTATTCAGACTGCTGTTCTTGTTGCAGCCATGTCACATGTGCGTTCCGGTTTTTAGAGACTAAATGAAGACAGTTACATAGTTGGCTTTCTTCAGTTTGCCTATGTAAAAAAAAAAAAAAAAAATCACAGGAGATTAAGCGCCAACAAATAATGAATTGTTCTGACCTCCCGATCATGAGGATGTTGCTATTAGCCTCTTTACCCTTTAGGACTAGTTTTTTTTCTCTGGGAACAATTGAGAATTTGGAGGGAATACGATTTAGGTGATCAGTTTTGTCACAACTTGAAACAAGACATGGAAGTTCAGATCCTGGATGCTGGAGCCAGGTCATGAGCTATTTACTATTTACTATTCCTGTGATCTTGAGCAAGTCATCCGGTGTATTTACAATCTCCAGTTCGTGAGGTAGTTACAAATATATAAAGAGGTAACAAACAAATCTTTTAGAGCACTACTGTGCTTATAATGGCCATTGATATAAAATATTAATAAATTATTGTTTCAGTATTAAATAATACCACTTTGTTGGTCATTACCATTTCTACAATTTTATATGGATGCTCACTAGCCATGCTTTGTTTGTCTTTTAAATCATCTCTCTTATGCATTTCAGGGAAGCTTTGATTCACCGAGTGTGTTGTCATACTTCCATCAATTACCTGCTAACTAACAGAGCTGGAAACAGCTCAACTGATCAGTCCAAATTGATCGAGCTTAGTTGTGCTCTAAGATTGATGAAAAATCACATATAAATGATCCTCTAAGATGCAAGTGGCAAGCATGGAGCTTTCTTTTCTGCTCCTGGGAATCCTTATCCACATTAATGAAAGCAAGTAAGAGCAACAACCCTGTCCCAGATCCCAGTGGAAGTAGAAAGGAATGGTCCATTTCCATGCAACATTCATTCTGAAAACGATCCAGGTCACTGACTTGGTACAAATGAAGTTCCTCTCTGCCTCAACTCCATTACTAATGAACATCCTGATTGCCCTCAAAAGGAAATTGGCAGCTGTAGTAGGTGATACGAGGAATTTGTACCTCAGGCAATCCAACTATAGATTTCTGTCCTCAATGTGGCTTCTAGATAGTTCCCCAAGGAGAAACTTAAGTAGAACATTTTGAGTAAGAACTCAACCACAGAAAACAAACAAATGAGAAGCAGAGCTTCGAGTCTGAGTTCTCTGAAGTTGGGCCAGAGATGACCAGAAATAGGAGGGCTTTCTTTTTTTTTTCTTTTCTTTTCTGAATCTGTTCTTGAGACTTTTGGAAAAAATGTATTGCTTTTCCCACATCCAGGGCCAGCACTGTGGTGAAAGGCATCTGCATCCTCCCAGACCCAATATTATCACGACAGGAATGTTCTCATAGAGAACAATTTCAGAGTGAGAACTCTCCATCTATAAAAGCAGTTCAAAGACATTGAATTGATCCACACTGGAATGTCAGCATTTACTCCCTGTCTGGGAAAACATGTACAGTATTCTGAGAGTTACATGGGACATAAAATTTAAAAGCACATAAGATATTATAAAATAATTAATGGACACGCTAAGAAGATTTCTTATTTCTTACACAAATGAGAAAGTAATGGAGCGTAGGGTTATAAACTATACAAACTATAGGTGATTGTCTATAGTTAAGGATTGCTGTTGTTTTCCCAACACACTTCTCAAAACGTTATAAGTGTCCTTCATAATTTTCGGAAAGGTCACAGAAGGTCTTGCTGATCATAGAAATCGGGCTCAGTTAATGTTTGCATTATTGCTGTTGGACGAGATCTCAGGAGCTAGATTGGCAGCAGCACATCAACATTTGAGAACAGGAAGTGATATGGTGGGTTAGCTGGCTTTGTCTCGGAGCTTTCATAAGTATGACCTGCATCTCATCATAAGAGTGCCCTGCGATTGTCAGTGGCCTTGCTTCAGAGCTTCCATAAATATGAAATGTATCTCATTACAATTACTACTTATTTCAAGATAATTTGGAAGTCAACTCTAAAATTGCATTTAAAAGGTTTAAAGAAGCTAATTTTCATCTTTTTTTTTTTTTTTTTACCTTTTAAAGCTGTAATTGGATAGCAAGGCTGATTCACCTTGCTTCAGCCACCCGAATGCTGGGACTGTAGAGATGTGTCTTGTGACTAGCGAGGGATAGAACTGTTTAAACAGCATTTTTACTTGTAAAATGTCGTCTCTGATTTTAATGTACAATGTTATTTGCCATTTGTGGAGTTTTCTCATGTTCCCAAGGGCAGTTTCTTCATAACTGAGGAAATTTTTATTCAAATTATTTTCTTTCATATCTTTTACTTTCATAATTATTTTCTTTCATAATCTTCAAATCGGTGAAAATGCATATTTTCATGGGTTGAGATAATAGTTACGCATTTTCTAAGCAGTCAATATGCTTCAAGGTAAATATAAACTTTATAGACAATTCAGAATAGTTTCTGTGGCTTAGAAGCATCACGGCAAACCCTATAAAATCTACAACTGAGTGAATGTTCTACTGGGAATAAGTGCATGCAGTGTTTTAAATAGATGTGCCCGTTTTCTAAAAGCATAAAACATTAGTTAATCGCTGTTGATGCAATGTTACCGATAAAGTGCTTTTCATATGTTAATATTTGTAGATCATACAATTATTTATTTTTGTTTCTTTTCACTTTCCATGTAATAAGTCGTTTTGATTCTTACTTACACACTCATTTGTGCATGAGCCTGTAAGGAGGTCACCATGCATTGGGATGAAATGCTATGTGTTCTTTATTTCTTAAATATCCAGTTGTATAGAAATTATGAATCAAAACAGAATCATCTTCTTTTTGTCCAACCAAGAATAAAATAAATGAAACACACTGAATGGAAGGGAGCTGGAATAGGAGTCAAATTTGAAACGTTGGGGCTAGCTGGAGAATTTCTTATCGTAGATTGATGCTACTAACGTGGAGTTTTCTCAGATCCTACACTTCCTCTCTTGACTGATAATAATATACTCACATTTTCTTCCCTTGGAGGCAACAAAATATCCATGGGGAAGAAAAATCACATCTTCAAAACTACACGATTGTGGAATTGAACCCATGATTTACATAAAATGGTCCAGGGAATGTTAAGCATCTCACGGGTTGTTTTTGTAAAATGGTGTTGGAAATTGGTGTCTATCTTGATTATAGCAGTCTTTTCTGGCGTGGTCGTTATGGATCCAAATCGGGAGAATGGTGTGCCTTAGCAAGCCAGGACTGTGGCTCCCAGTGTGTGTGCACGCATGTCTGCATGTGTAGTGTGTTGTGTCTAAGTGAATAAAACTTGAAACATAAAATTCTTGAATATGAACAAAATAATAATAAAATAAATAAAATAAAAAAATAATTGAATTCCAGAATTTTTTTGTTATAGTAACAAATAGATATTTTAGTAAGCATGTTAAAATTTATATTTGCTGGGATGCACTGAAGATACAGTCATGTTTCATGATATGTTTTATATCTCATGTGAGTCATCATCTTTAGAAAATCTTGAGACATATTTTAATATCTACAAAGTGTGAATTTCAATGGATTATTATTTCCATTTATGAATATAGAAATTAATCTAATGGTAGTATTTCTCAAAAACCTCCTGAGTATTTTCTGAACTCTGTCAGTATATATCTCTTCATAATGACTGTATCTATGGACCTGAAATCAGTTGTTGTGAAGAACTGATACCAGAATCATTCATATTTATAAAAATTTTGTGCTAATGAGTGCATAAATGGGACACCTACAATAGTTCAATTTGCCTAAAGTTTTCCAAGCACAATTTTAATATTTCTATAGATGGCTCAAGTAGAATTAAAAGGAGAAAAATTGATCTTGAAGCTTTAAATACTATTGATATTAAACATTTTGCCTGTAGAAAGATAACATTTCTCAAAAGTTAGCAATTTATAAAATAGATATTTTGTTTTTTACTTTATAACTCATCTAAATTTAAAGATATAATTTGGTTTTGAATATGAGTAGTTCGTCTCCATCATGTCATTAATATTAATATCATTTTTATTATTTTGAGACAGGTTCTCACTATGTTGTCCAGGCTGGGTTTGAACTTGCAAGTTTCCTTTCTCTGTCTCCTGAATATTTGGGTTTGTAGGCACACAGTACTGTACCTTGCTGACCTTTCTATTTTAAAAGGAAATTAGACTTTCCAGACTATGGATATGTTCTGTTTTCTATGATTTCTTCAGAAAAAAATATATTGAAGAATATACGCTGTGAGATAAATTCATAATGTTATGCAATTTCTCAAAACAGGAGGACAGCATGATTGAGGCTTTCTGCTTTCTGTGACATGGGAACACTTCCATAGTAAGTTACTTTGGAGAAGGGATTTGGCACCGTAATTATCACTGCTTATGTAATCTTCGTGTCTCACACTTTATATCAGTTTTAAATCTGAGAAATTTTAAAGCAGGTCCATCATTTTGGATACCAGGTTTGCCGATTCTAAAATGGATTTCTGAATTGCTTCTCTGGTTCCCTGTCCTGAAGTACAGATGAGGTAAACAGGTGGTGGAAGGAGCAGGTGGTGGCCTGCAGAATTTCCTTCCTGTGGTATGCTTGTAGGTTATTAAACACAGTCAGGGAGAATGGATCTGGAGCTCTACTTAGTTCCTTGTAGGTTTTATTAAGTTCACATTTAGCCAAAGGGTGTGCTTTTGTTATAGCCTTTTCTGTTCAGTGGGGTACCCATTAACAAAGCCTATTTAAATCTTTCATTAGGGGAATGGAGGAATGTGACTTCCCCTTGTTCACTGGGACACTAGCATTCTTCAATTAATTCCTTATTGTCTTTACAAAAAATTCATTACATTTTCTTTATAGGTTTTTGAATTCTGTATGCTTATGTCATAATGCTAGATTTTCCTGGCCATTTAAGGCATCCATTTAAATGCATTTGTACTATTTTTATTCTCTTGTTTCTATTGTTTTATTGGGCAGTTTCAAACATTCTGGTACTACATAAGCTTTCCTCCTTACTCAGGCACTGGAGTCTGTAATAATAGCAATCAAGGCAGTTCATTCTGACAAATGTGTGTCAGAAAGAGCCTGCTGTGGCTTTGAAATATTGAATGTGACTGATAACATAATGCGTGGAGCAGAATAAATGCATACAAATGGGAGTTTTAGCTGAGCCGTCAAAGTATGAACTAAATACAGTGTCAGAACTCGGCCCTGAAAGCTCTTGGTGCCAGTGGTTACAATGGTAAAATCACTAAATGCACTTTGCAAAATGTTTTATGAATAAAGCAGAGGCCAGAGAGTTATCACTCCTCTTGGTGCCTGGGCTTCATGAGAAATACAATGAAGTGATGGCATGGAAAGTCAGACATTGTTTAAGAAGATGAAAGCAATAAAGGCCAATTGGGAAATGTGATTAGAACGTTGACACGAGCATTAAACGTAGATTGTGACAAAGTCTGATAGTACAAAGCCAGAGTTACATCAAAGCCGCTACAGTAATAGTATATGTCTACAGTGTTCCGTTATCCACACTGGTAAACTGTAGGCCAAAATATTGAGTGAAAGCTTCTATAAATAAGGAATTTAAGGTTTCAAATTGCATGCCATCGTGCTGTAACCTGGTGATGATGTCTTGTACTGTTCTGCTCAGGATGTGAATCTTCCTTTTGTCCTGTGGATCCACGCTGTATATCCTACCCCCCACTTTGGCAATATCCTTAGGCTTTTAAGACTGTTGCAATGTAAGGTGCTTGTGTACAAGTAACCCTCATTTTACTTAATAATGGCCCCAAAGTTCAAGACTACTGAAGCAAAAGAATCATTAGGTCATAAAACACACGACAGTTTAATTCTGATACTTATATGCCAACACTACAAAGCCTATAGGAAAATAACTTTGTAAATATGTGGTTTAGTATTACTGGTGGTGGCAGTTATCCAATGGGGGTCTTGGATCACATCCTCTATGGATCAGAATGAACTGTTGCATTAAGATACACCCAGAAACCTATGGGAAAATGTTGACCGGCAAATTGTTAAATCCTGTTCTCATTTTTGAAAGGCATACTGACATTTAAAATGGGGCATTTGAAGAAAGAGCTAATAAAACTAAATCCTTCTAACATTTGAACATTCCATAGATGGCAAGTAAGGTATGAGATTCCCTGGCTTTACATATCTCTTCCTGCATTCTGCTTCTCCAACGATAGAGCTCCTAATAAAATGAGCCCTCAATGTGTAGAGTCTAGCAGGACCCGTCATGCAGGAAAGAAACTGCTGTGCACCAAAAGTAAAGTATTTCCTAAAAGTTCAGTTAAATAGTCAAGCAACTGGAGAAAACTCCCTCTCCCCTCATTTCCTTCCTCTTTCTTTTTCTTTTCCTTCCCTGGTTCTCTCCCCTGGTTAACTACATTTGGAAGGCAGCTCATTCTTCCTCAGGGATGTCAAAGCTGGAGATGTAAGTTGAAAGGGTCTGTGCACATTCCTCGGGCAGTTTTCACACATACAAAACAGAACACTTCTGGGCAGTGTTATAAATATCAGTATTATGGAATATGCCTCCAACCATGTTCTTTTTAGAAGTGTGAATGGATTTAGTATTCTGAAGTTTCAGAGTTCAATAGTCCAAGCCGGAGACTCACTGGAACTGGCAGATGCCTAAGGAGCTGTTGCCAAATATATTAACAAATAAAAATGGAACTTGTCTTCGCTGCTGCTATCAGGGTGGTTATCTCAAGAAGACTAGACACTGTGCTGCAAATGTGGAGGGCTTGGGGGCTGCTAACGGCGTCCTCATTCTTTCTCTGGTGGTTTACACAAGGTTTTAAGAACTGTTCCACATCATTTCTTATCTTGAAAGTCTAATTCTTGTCCCCATTTGAACTCTATTTTGGGTGCATATCATCTCTTATCTGGATTAGTGCAATGCATTGATGACAGCTAGAGTCTAGATAAACAATAACCAATGCTTCAAAATGGGTGAGTCCTTATGGGAATAAAGCTTTTTATATCAGATGTCCCTGAGATCCTTTGGTGACTTCTGGTTATGCTCAGGTTCAGTCTGGATCATGGTTAGGTGTTCCCAGCCTCAGGGAAAGGGACCCAGAGGTCCCTCTTGTCCTCCACCCCGCTTGGGGCATTGGCTACCTATGCCCACATTTTTGATGCTTTGTGGAGTTTCTTTCTCCTGTCCCTCCTACTGAGCATTTACTTTGGCAAATCTGCTTGTTGCTAGGTTCCCTGCAGTCAATACATCAGACTGATGGTTTGAAAAGGAACTCCCTTCTCCCCTCTTAATTCTGGTTCAGGCTGCCTGCAAGGTTAAATGCTTCTGAGCTTCAACTCTCTAGGTCCTCTTCAAGTCTGTGCTCTGATCCTCTGTTCTTATGGGAATATCAGTCATATTGGCTAGGGCACAATTCACTGACTTTATTTAACTTCAGATACTTCTTTAATATATCGTCACATTCTGAGGTAGTTAGGATAGGGCTTCCACATTTTACCCCATAATGTTCTTCAACTTTATTGTTGATTTGTCCTTCCAGTGCCAGTTCACCTAGGAAACCTTGGTGACACTTCTACAAACCCAGATTTCCCTGTATTCCTAGCACGCACCACATAGGCAAAAAGTCATTTATTCACCTATTCAATAGATAGTAAATGACTTAGAGGCTGGATTATATTGTAAATCCATTGCCTGTCATGAATGTCTGGCACTTGGTATGTGGTCAGCACATATTTGAGAGCCACCAAGATCCTATATAAACCCATTGCAAAGAAAACCAACTGCCACTCTCTCCCAGAAGCTGGCACTTCTACCAGACAGGCTTTACTTTTTTTTTTTTCTTGTAGCTCCTCTATATTTTTAACAAACTCAACTTGGCTTTGTTTTTGGCTCACTCTGAAGTTCATCTATTTATCAACTCCACAAATCCCAGTTTTTTGGGTGAGATCTCTAAACAGAACTTCTCAAGCCATGTTCCCTTTTCTGGAGATAGGTCTGTCTGTGTTTTCCCTTTAGGCTGTCTTCAAAATTTTTACATGTCCTTAAGGTTGTTTTTTACATTAGTCCTCTAACAGAGAGCATCAACATATTCATGCAGATGGCAATGTCAAGGTGGCATGAAGTTCCACAGGAAATGGCTCCACTAACAGAACTGCATGGATTTTAAATTGTAAGAACAAGAGCAAGGAGAGCTTGGGAGCCCAAAGGTGCTGTTTGCTGGTGTTCATCATGGGGGCCATCTTTCCAGTACAGTGTGAGCTCCATGGAGTAATGACATCCTTCTAGAGCTTCCCCTGTGCAATCTGGCAGCCCTAAGACTTAAATCCTGTGTTCCCAAAAACACCCGACTCCTCTCTGCCGCCTGTGACACCCGTTGTGTACACAAGTACATCTCTGGTGCCAAAGAAAGGGAACATCATAACCTGTGGGAATACATCAATCGGGTGTCTACTGTCAGGGCTAAGATGGATTTTCATTGTTGGCAGGAGATGTGAGAAGCTTTGAGGGTGGGATGCAACGGCTCATTATTTAAATTTTTCCGGAAGGGACTTCTTCACCATCTTTTGTGAGATTATACCGACTCTGTATCCTAAAGGTAGCCAGTTTTTAGTGAATGATTTTACAGATGATGGTCACAATGGCTATTTCAGACCTAAAATGGTCACCTTCACATCTGAATAAAACTGAATCCGATCATTTTATATTCTGCTTGCTAGCTCCACAAACCCTTGTTGCATAATGGAAAAAAATTTTGTAGCATGTATATAAAAGGTTTCAAGGGATGACTCTGTTTAAACTTTCAGTTTGTTCTCCTTTTATTTTAATCGATGATAACACAGAAAAGCTTTGCTTGAAGATTTCTTTTTAAAAGCTTCTCTTTGAATGCACTGCTTTTCTCATTTGTTTTTTACAATTTTATACATGCACTGAAGGTCAAAAAAGTTCTTAGATTTAAAGTAGGACATAGAATTCTACATAAATCATCCCAAAGGGCGTGTGTGTGTGTGTGTGTGTGTGTGTGTGTGTGTGTGTGTGTGTGTGTATGTGTTAGGGGATCTGAAAGGCAGAGTCAGCAGCATTGGCTTAGGAACTAGAATGCAAGTCACTCACTATTCCAAGCACTGAGAAGCCAGAGGGTAGGCTCCTGCATTTGTTGCTTACACATTCATTATCCCTCCCCATGTCTCCACTCCTCCATATAAACATATGTGGGATGTCCTTTTAAGACCTTTAGTTTACAGGGAGGAAAGTGGAAGCACTGACAGAGGTTGCTCAATTTTAATTTTTGTCAGGATTAAAAAACTATCTTTGCTTCTATCCTCAAGAGAAGGAGACTGTGTTCTCCTAGTACAGAAAGATATAATCTCAGAACAAATGACAGCTCTTTCAATTGAATTCATTGAGTTCACAGGTAAGTTCAGACTTACTTGTCCTGATTCCCCCTCACTTCATGATGGACTGGTGGCTGTCCCCTTATGGCTGATGCCTGCATGTGAAAGGGCTTTCTTCCCTCCCCCTCCTTTCACACTTCAGACAAAACTGGTGAAGGACATGATCTCTGGAGTCAGATTCCTCTAGGTTCAAATTCCAGCCCAGATACTTATTAACTATAATTTAACGCTCATCAGAGCTGTTACTTTGTCAGATTTCTTGATCATAAAATGGGACGCCAATGGCACCTACTTCTTGGGTGTTTTGAGGACAAGGGGGGTGTTTCCTCAGCATGAGAACTTTAGAGGAGTGGCTGCCACAAATGTGTGGTGAGTGACAGCTGCTCCAGTGTGACTTGTGATTCTTTACCGCGTTCCTGAATGCTCTAGTATCTCCTGGCTTTCCTTCAGATTTGTTGTAGGGGAAAGTACAGTTGACTTTTCCATTCAACAGGTCATCTTAGACACTACTGTGGATTCTGCCATAGATCACGCAGGCTGGGATGAATATGGCCTCAGATGAACTCCCTATGCGGGGGAGGCAGAAGCACAGTTCTGCTGAAAGGAGAATTTCTGTCTTTTTTGAATGAGATCCACACAAAGTTTGCTGCTTGTGTTGCTGCTGCTAGCATCCTTTGATCACAGAACAGGCTGGCCATGCCTCAGCAAGGAGGGATGTGTAGGGAGCTGGGAGAGGGCATGCTGGTTCTTATCATCCTGTTGACCCATTAAACTCCCAGATTTCAGGTGTTTGAAGTCAGGTTTCACTGTGTAACCCAAGCTGGCATTAAACCCACAGTGCTCTTTATCAGCCTCCCAAGTGAAGAGGTTACAGATGTGTGCCAACACACCATGTTTACTTCCAGACGTCTGTTTTGGGAAATAATCATTTCCATAGGAATATTTCATCCAGAGTTTCCTTTTGATAGTCAGAAGCCTGCGATTAAACCATTTGTCATTCTCATTGCTAGAATTTTAGAAACTACACAGGACATTATCTTTTCTGTTTCATTCTCTTCCCATCCACCTCAGTCTCGTTTCATTTAAGCTTTTTGTTCTCATGACAACTAACACAATTGGTAGACTCCCCAGGACAAAAGTCTCCACCGGGCTCAGAGGTTTTTTGTCTTATTAGAACTCTTTGCACGTGATTGCCAATTTTATCTCCTAAATCTCACGTGTATGTAGTAAAAGTATAGCATAACTTAGTCTTCCTAATGAAAACCTCGAGTTTACCAAACTCAAGGCTGCTGCTTCTTGATTCTCCTTGGGTCACTCTCATGCTCCTCCTGGCTGATCTCTCACAGGCCAGTCATCTTTCCCAGCCCCATCAAGTGCATGGGGTATTAGACCAGACCCAATTGCTCCCCACTGTCATGCAGGATCCTGGGACTTAATTGCTCCCCACTGTGGTGCAGGATCCCTGGACCACTGTACTGGCTTCTGCTGGGCTCTCTGCACTCACTCTCCTCAACCCCCCCCCCACCCTGCCACTGTTCTTCCATCCATAGCATTTACTTCTCAGTGGTCTCTTCCTTCTAATGTGCCTGAAGCTCACTTTCCTTAGAGGACAAAGCTCTGAGCTCTTTACTCTGGCGGCACCTGCATGTCTGGTCCATCTAATGCTCTACTCTGCCCATTCCCCTTCCTGCAGTCCTTGAAGGCTCTAAGCTTGCTCCGCGAGAACTGCTTTTACACCAATGGTTTGTAATGCATTAAACATTTTTCTCTCAAGTTTCATGATTCAGATTATAATTAAATGCTGCTTCCTTGAAGCATTGTTCTGGCCCAATCTCACACAGATCTGCTACTATTCTCCATTACCATAGTATTTTCTTCACAGTACATTTCCAATATGAAGTTGCCCCACTACTTAATTTTGCTCCCCACTTTGGCTTTCTAGTATAATATAAACTCTTGGAATATGGCGACTTAGTCAATATCACTCACTGTTTTGTCTCTAGTAAAGAATAACAGCCAGAAAGTGTAACCCACACCTGTTACCCCAGCAGGAGGATACCTTCTTAGACTACACAGAATTCCAGGTTAGCATGGCTACAGAATGATAACAAAACAACAAGAAAAAAGAAAAAAAAACAAACTGGTATTCAATACAACTTGATCACTAAATAGTTGAATGCTTATTGATTAAATCAATAAACACAAATCATAATATTTAATATCTTTAAGTTTCCTGTCTCAGGAATTGCAGTAAAGTTAGTACTATTTTTTTTTAACCTTGAAGGGTTGATTAACAAAAACATATTAAGTAAGAACTGGGTATAATTAATTATGCATTTATTATAGGAGATATAAAGAATTAAAAGTTTGTAATTACTTGTGAACTGGAAATCTGGGACATTTGAAATGTCAAGAATGAATCAAAGAAATGATGATCAAATGGTAAAATCTATGTTGCCAAGAAGACAAAGTACTGAAATAAATGAAGTCTTGGCTGGAGCTGGATTTGGGAAGGAAGCTTCACATGGAGGTTTGCCATGAGTGAGCCCACAGAGAACTCGTATGGGAGCAGGTATTGTAAGATGGGTTGACTGTGCTCCAGAAGGCAGGCTAAGAGATTCAAGTGGACTGGTGACTCCAACAGCGGAAGGGGGAAAAAACAAAGCAAAGAGACAAGGAAGCAACCTTTCTACCGTCCACTCTCTGTCTTGGCGCCCTTTCCACTGTCTATGTATGAATTTCTTCATCTTGATGAGAGAGAGTCTATCTATACCTACTTTTGTTACCGCTCCCTCACTCTCCCACCACACCTCATGTCTTGTGGGCCATGCTCCTGTGTGATGCTTGGATCGTCCTCTATGGCTCAGTCTCATCATATCTAGACCAAAATGAACACTTGCCTGCTCACACTCCTTACTGTCTTCCTTGTCTGCCAGCCAGCAAAGCTGAGGAGTTCACACTTATTTTGGTTCCTTTCCCCCCCGAACTTCGTGTCTAGTTGATAGTTAGCACTGAGTTTGCCATGCTTCTGTCTTCCTTTCTCCCCTATTTTTATTTCCTTCACACTAGTTCAGGCTTTTCCTATGTCATTAACTTATTTATTCTTTCATTCAAGCACTATTTTAAAAATCTCTTACACAGTATGTTTCCTTCCAGCGCTTGGAATACATTTCTGATCTTATGGGAGCTTCTATCAGGATGGATTCCTAACTGGCAATGTTCAGTCTAGTCAATTACATTTCAATTTCATATTTTCTGTAGACAGATCAAAAAGCACAGTCTATTATGGAGTTCTAGTAGTCAAAGCAGAATGGACTGGCATAGAAAAGATGTACAGAATATCAGAAGTAAATAGAGAGCCTCGACTCAAATAGCCAATCAACTTGCAACAAGGTACTCTGCTCAAAGGATAGTTATAAATGGTGCTTGGAACATAAACCTGTACGTTTGACCCAGGGGCAAATATGTTGAATACATAAAGCACACCCAAAACTCAATAGTTAAAAAACAAATAAACCACTAAAATATACAGTAAGTCAAAATAAAAATCTTTAAAAGGTGAGAAAGATTAACAAGTATAAGAAAAAGAATCAATATCACTAATTATCATGGAAACATAAGGCACAGTAAGAACATTCAATATAAAAGAGGTGAAGATTAGAAGCTGCTGGTGAGGGCACAGAGAAGGAATGCTTTTACTGTTGGGAGGAATGGAATTGGGAACGACCATTATGGAAAATAGTGTGGAGTTTCTCAAAGACTGGAAACAGAACTAGCATGTAAGAGAGATAGAACAGGACATCTGATGATCTCCCGTGGCCTCCATGTGCAGCCATGGATTCATGTATCCACACACACGTGTGTATGTACGCATAGGAAACATAAACCACATCCACACCCACATATGTTTTATGTGTAATAGTAATACTAAAAGTTTTTAATAATAAAAGCACACTTCTGATCATGGCTAGTCTTTAGTAACTTCTAAGATTTTATATGTCACAAATTAAGAGCATTTGGAAAATATTGATCTGTGAGTTTTAGGGTGTTCCCTCATCAATGGCAATGAAAGATTCATGGCTGCTTTACTATATATTTTCTGGTCAGAGGAAAGTTTTTGGCAATTATTTTGCGGCAATGGGACTGGAGAGATGTCTCCGTGGCTAAGAAAGCATACTGCCCTTGCAGGAGATGAGTTCTATCTCCAGTGCCCACATCTGGTGGCTCACAATTACCTGTAGCTCCTGCTCCAGCTGCTCAGATAACTGTGGAATTGTTATGACAGAATGACAGATATGGCATATGACAGATAAAAGGTGATTGCAGATTCTACCAATTAAAAAGTCATACTGAATTAAAATTCTCCCATGAAGAAAGAATTAAAATCTTGGTTGACTAGAGCTTTGAACTATTTGCAGCAAAAGAAGATGAGATAGAGGAAATACTGAAGCATGATCTCACAGTTTCCATTTCTGATGGACATATTGTTTGTCTTTGCTCAGCTGATATAAGACAGTTTTAGATTTTTATTTTTATTTTTCTAATGGAGTCTTCTCAGTTTGGCTGTTTAAGTTTCTAAAAATCAACTGCATTTGATTTTGTTTTGTTTTGTTTTGTTTTGTTTTTGTTTTTCAAGACAGGGTTTCTCTGTTGTAACTCTGGCTGTCCTGAAACTCACTCTGCAGATCAGGCTGACCTCGAACTCACAGAGATCTGTCTGCCTCTCCTCCTGAGTACTGGTATTAAAGACATGTGCCACCACCACCCAGCCATCTGCATTTGATTTAAGCAGATGCCCAGCATTCTATTGTGAAGGAGGTACCTGAGCAGGAACGCTGGCAGTTTGGATAATTGTTACTCATATTTACCACAGCAGCACATGGTAGGCTTTTGACCTGTTACCAAGGGTTCAAAGCCAGCTCTGCCACTTAGCCTTGTGACTTTGAAAAACAGTAAATCTTTGAGTAAGCTTTCTCAAATGTAAAGCAAGGTTAATAATGGTGTTTAGAAGGTTATGTTGGATTTAAGTTACTTAATATTGACAGGGACCTTATCTTACACAGTGCCGTTCACGTAGTGAGTCCTTCCTGAATGTTAATCTTAGAAGGCAACATTGTTTCTGTGGAAGCCAGGACTAACGCATTCATTCATATTCAGAGTTTGGGACATAGAAACCAATAGGTAGGCAATGGCTTTTCCTTGTGAACACTAACATTAGACCCAGGAGTTAATTTTTCTTGATAGCGTCTAAGTTTTGAGAAGAGAAGTCAAAAAAACGTTAAATATACATTTATATGTATAAACACACACAAACATGCACACACATATACATAGGGATTTCTTTGTAGGCTTTTGAATAGTTAATATTGTGAGATCAGCGTTGCAGATAATTTAATAGTGCAAAGATATCAATCTAAAAAACACACTATTCTTAAACACGTTAATTTTTCTTTTTTAAAATTGATTTACTAATAACTATTATTTAAGATAGCTAAAAGCAGTAAGTGCTTCACACACACACACACACACACACACACACACACATACACACACACACTTCCACAGAATTTTCCAGAAGAGTTTTGTTTCTTTGGTAAACGAGATAAGTTAACAGCAGCAGCTAATGGTCCTTGTATACCTCAGAAAAGTAGCTTAAGCACCAGTGTGATGGGCAATGCTTGCACTGAATTCTATACCTGACTTAGGAGTTATATAAAGATTTTAAACTTCTGCTGGCTGCTTACCTAGTTATTATTCAGACTAAGGAAGTAAAAGTTGTATAAAATTCTGTGGTGAAAATCACATAGTGTAGCACTTACTGGTTTAAAAGCCAACTACTCACACATAATTACAAAGATGAATACGTCGGCCAAGTCCATGTGTTCTGAGTTGACCCTGGCCTTGGCACCTATTTGGAGTGAGTACTTCGTAGCGTAATCGTCCTGCACTTACAAGGAAGTCTGTGACATGCAGATGTGCAATGCTGTGACATGCAGATGTGCAACGTTGCCTATGATGGCCTGACATTTCCACACTTGGAAGATCGATGATACTACAAGTGGTTAACTGCATCAACACACGTTTTTATTTTAGATGTGATATTCAATATATATCAGATGACTTTAATACAGACATACAGTAATCTGAAAAAGTAATAAAAATCGACTTTGAAATGATCACTCAGAATTCTTTCATTTTCATTGAAAATGATCACAGCACGTTCCAGTGATCTGGTCTAATCAATGCGTGGGAGGAGCTGATTCATCAAAGCTGCGTATAGAATTTCCGGTGTTGACAGTGATCACTTTTGATGTTCTTTATACTTTTTACTACCAGTTAGTAAAATGATCTCATTTCCCTAATAACGACAGCAAAAGGGAATGATTACAAATACATCCTGATTCCCGACAGGAATCTGGGGAACAAATTAATGTTGCACGTGTGCTCAAAGAGATGAGCTGACACCCGGTAGGCTGTCCACTCATCTCCTAACCCTGGCTCTCCCTTCCTCCAGACGTACAAGGAATCACACTGCAGGCAGTTGTTATTAAGGGACTGACACAGGAAGGGACAATTCCAGCTTCCACATTGACCAATTCCCAAAGAGAGGGAAACAATGCTCAATCTTAATATTGTATTTTAGGAGTTCACTGGACTACGTTTCTTCAGAATTAAAATCTCTGATAAATGAAGGACTCCAGAGATGCTAAGAAGCAAGTGCTTTGTGTGATTATCTTAATGTTTCTCTGATTGTTTTCATTTGTACTGCATTTTTTTTTTTTTGCATAAAACACTAAGAAATCAGATCTTACAAATAAGAGAACATCTAGTGGAATGAAAGTCAGTTAACCATAACGAATAATTGATAATCCTTCTCTCAGCTACTTCAGAGGTGTTGTGGACTCACCGATAATCCTTTTTTCAGCTACCTCGGTGGCATTTTGGACTCCCTGCTGGTCTTTCAGCAGGGAACTCTGTGTGAATTTCACTCGTCCATTCTTTCTAGCCTCACATGCAAATGAACAATGCCCTTGTCTCTCAGACGCAGCTCTTCTGTTTCTCTTTCCTCACTCTTTTCGGCCAGTTTACATCAGACCTTCACTGTCTCAGGATTCCATGTTTAGTCTAGTCTTTGCCAATTCACTTCCGTCCTTCACATAAAGGGGTTAACCTTCCCTTGAATGCCAGCTTTGCTGTCTTACTCAGAGTTCCAGAATGGACAACAGGCTTTTGTACTGCTCGTGGCCTATTATACAAATTTCAAATGTCCTTTTAGACGTGAATTTCCATCGTCTTTTTAAATCCAGTCTGTAGTTGTCTATTCTTTCCTGTGGTCTCTATCATTTTGTTATAGATTATCTATTTCCTTTCAATATAACTGTTCTCTGATAATCTTTTGGATCTCAAGTTCAAGGCTCACCTTCTCTGGAGAGCTATTAATCTTTTTTCCAATGCCTACTTCTATTTAGTATTCTCTTCAGTTCTTTCACATCTCGACCGTTGGAGAAGTTTATTTCTAGTTATGTTTGTAATAATTGTTTTGTACTTTGTTAGGGGAAGGGTTGCCTAAGCCTTGGAAGTTTATATTACTTACAGGAGTTGGTTTTGTATAAATCTGTGATTAAGATGGTTGCTTTCTCATGATCTGCATCTGATTACTGCTCTCTGGCAGAGCCATTGTGGAAGAGCAAAGTTTCCATGAAGGAATTCTTGTAGTCCTTTCTCTCATGGTCTTAGGCAGCAAGGAGAGGACATTTCCCTTAGGCCTTGAGTTCCCCTATCATAAAGGTGACACAGTTGACTAATAAAAGGTTGTGGGATGGGATTAGGCTACAGGTTTTCTTCATTATACAAGTAGGCCTTTGGATGAGAGGGCAGAGTTTTGTATCACCTGAGGAACTTCTGTATCAATAACCTGAGACCAGAGGAGCCATGTCAAATGGTTCCTTCGGCTGAGGTCTGGCAGGATATAAATACATAAAAGTATCAATCTATCTATCTATCTATCTATCTATCTATCTATCTATCTATCTATCTATCTATCTTTCTATCTATCTATCTATCTATCTATCTATCTATCTATCTATCTATCTATCTATAATATATAAAAATATAAAAAGTGCATCTATAAAAGTGTCTCATTGTCTTCTTTGCAGACTGACACAGTAGCTACCTGCTACTCACTACCACAGGGTTTAACACTGAATACATAAGTAGAATTAGTATTCTATATGTAGATGCATGTATCCAAGTACATTTACAGAAATGCTTATGCTGTTATTATTTCATACGAGTGGGTTTTGAATTTCCAACTCAGCTATGAGTATCTTGTATCCAGTTTCCCCGTGGTATTATTGATTTTCCAGCTTGTTCCTCCTAGAATCTGCTCATCAATAAATGTGTTTTGATTGATTAAACATTATTTGAACCTTAGTACTGTAGCTTTCTAATATATGTATTTTGTATTTGTCTTATTTATGTAGAACAAGAAGGTGTTGCTGGATACTATATGATTATTCTTAACTGTATTTCCCGGCCCGCTCCACTGACTTTGAACCTACTCAATGAGTAAGGATGCGTGCTGCATCTAAGAAAGAGGTGAGGCAGGAAAGGTAAGTGCATGACACTCACTTTTGCCATGAGAACAGGCTAAGCTAGACTAAGATGCTTTGCCCACCTGGGCCATACAATTGGGAGCTGAACAGAAAGTAGACCTTCAGGCGACCTGCAGCTCACATCCCAACTCAGCCCTCGTGGTTCATGAATAGAAATAATTTATTATAAGTGACCAATACTTTGGAGTTTGTTTTTTGTTTTTGTTTTCTGAAACAACTGACTAATAGAGATCTTCAGAATATGTCTCATTTTGCAGAGGTGGAGAAAGGTCTAGCTTTTCTATGGTTACTTAATGGAAGAACTATGGCATAAGTTATGGGTGAGTGCTTTGAAGCACTCTGCCCTCTGAATTTCTTGCCTTTTTGTTGTTTTACAATTTGAAGAACCACACCTGAAATTTATGCTTAGTGCTTACTGTACAAATCTAAATGCTTGTCTGATCTGGCATTGCCTTCTAGCGAGTATCAAGTAATAAAGTGTACAATTAATATCACAGAACAAAATTTCTACCTAGAAAGAAGACAGAGACCCTCTCAGAAGTCAAAGTTTATCGTGTAAATTAGAGTAAGGTGCTGTAATTCTTTCTGAGAGAAATTATTAACCTAAAAAATATTGTCAAAGTTTTCTTCTTAAACAACTTTGTCACAGAACATTCTAGTTTGTAGCTGGATGCATTATCTTAATAACCTCTTTGTTGTATTTCTCATATACACTTTAATACCAGATGGAGGATTTTAAGGTTTTTTACTGTTTCCTTCATAAAATTCAAATGAAAGTATCCCATTACATATCTGCAAATTAGTATTCTAATTTGGTCCCAATGTACATTTTGTACTTTAATGTTTTTAGAAATAAGTTAATTTCCACAGCTCTATGCTGTTCACATCCTCAAATGTGGACTAGACTGCCTAGCTCCCTCATAATACGTTCTACTCTACTTGGCATACACAATGCTGTAATATATCACTCTCCTCTTATTTATGGAGAAATGCCACGTTTTAGACAAGAAATTTTCTGTAAGACAGCGACAGCCCCTTGAGGTACCGTTTTTGTATAATGTGCTTTTTCTGTCACAGAAAGGAAAATGTGATGCACCAGAACGTGTAGCCAAGTGCACTTTTAAGTCTAAATCCCCCCCTTTTTAAATTTAGACCATTGAATAGCCTTACCTTTGTGAAAAGACATCTCGGTAGGGGCTGCCATGCTGCAGTGCGATGCCGTACCCCCTGTCGGCAACAGTATTCCCAACAGTGTAGAAGGAGCAGTCCGGGTCGTTGATGGCTACATATTCCAACACAGCTGCATCCCATACAAAAGCGTAGTTTCCATATTTTACCTGTGAGGATATGGGGGGAGGGACAAAATAGGACACAAGGTTAAAAATCACACAGGCCGAAATAATAAATATACAATAGTATATGAAGGAATTATAGGACGTATGTGTTCAAGTAAAATCGTCTTTGTGTTTTTGTTAGTCTATAGCTCTTGACTTCTAGGAATGGGATGGAGGTAGAATGCTATTTATGCTTCCAGAGCGTGGTTTATAATAAAATGATTTGTAGCTATCGTGTGGACTGAAAGAACACGAAAGACAGGTCTCTGAGCTTGCAGTGAGTTGTACCACTGAGATTTTCATGTTTGGGATCCTTAAAATCTATGCTTCTAGGATCGTTAAGAGCTGCCGATTCTGTTAGGTTACTAGGCCTCTAAACTAGGCACATCTCTCTAGACTCACCATGGCTTACTCACGCCCTATGTTTTACATAAATGCTAACCTGAACTCACTCTGTAGCCCTGCCTAATCTCAAACTATAAGATCCACCTGCCTCTGCCTCCCCAGTGATGGCGCGAAAGGAGTGTGCCACCACTGCCCAGTTCACTTATCTATTCTTAAATCAGGAAGTAAACACCTTCTTTTTTCAGTGAAATATAGAGTTCTCAAGCAGGCATAGTGGTGCACGCCTTTAATCCGAGGTCTTGGGAGGCAAAGGCAGGTGGATCTCTGTGAGTTTGAGGGCAGCCTGGTCTACAGAGTGAGTTCCAGGACTCACTGTATTACAACGAGTATTACTTGCCAGTATTTCATAGGGAGATCCTGTCCCAGAACAAAAGAAATAAAGAAATATAGAGTCCTACAAGAAGCAAACCATTAGTAACTCTAATGGCATTGCCAATGGGTCAGAGAACAATGTCTGCTATTACTTTAGCTTCACACTATGGTGGCATTTTATCCTGTGTAATTAAAGAGGGAAATGAAATATGATTTCATTCTTTCAGGAAAAATTTGTTATGAGATAGAGACAAAATTATATTATTTTATGACATAAAGACGCCTGCAGAAATTAACTGAATGAGTATTTGAAAGTATTTTAGCATGTAGACTAACTATAAGCAGACAAAGACATATCACTCGGTGTCCTATCAATGAAAGATAAATTATGTGAGAAAAATATCCACTTACTGTAAATACAAGTAAGAAATTTAACAGCCTATCATTTGGTCCTATATAAGGAGTGTAAGACTATGCAGAAGAATTTGTTTCTATATAAGGTACAAGTCATTCCCCATAGTCTGGATGCTCAGTACACACACACACCACTTTTCAGTTACCCTCATTATTTGAGAATTTAATGCAATTAAGAATTCATTTATTCTTTTGTTTTTTCTTTTTTTCTTTCCTTTTTTTTTTTTTTTTTTTTTGACAGGCTCTCAATATGTAGCTATGTATCTCTGGCTGTCCTGTTACTCACTTCTGCCTCCTAAGTGCTGGGATTAAATGCATGCACCACTGTATCTGGTACAATTCTAGGTTTAAAAGGGACAGTCTGCGGCCTACTAGTCACTTGCTATGGTTTTACAATTTTTGGTTTTTCAATAAGCAGTTTCTCATGAAATAATGAATGACCTAAAATCCTCAAGGCAGTTCCCCAGGCTACAGCCAGGGGATTCTTATGTTAGAAATAAAGATTCAAGATCAAATCACATATTTACTACATTGACTACTGGAAGCTCAAAACCTGGGAGCATGCATTTCAGCAATTCTGACAGAGTATGCACAGTACTTTAAAAATATTTCTGTTTCTACTGATGAAAAATTAGTGTAAGGAAACATTTTCTACAAATAAAGCATAAGAAAACTTAACACTGAGAGAATCCCAGAGTGTGGCTGTGGGAGAAACTGGAACAACTTTGCTAAGTTCCTTCTGCATGGAATCTCATGCCCACAGAATTATTCTTTCCTTTTTTTCTTTTTCTGATCTTTTGCACTAGACCTCAAATTCCTGGTCTACTTCTGGCTTCTTTAGTCTAACCCTACATTGTCTGAGATGTATCAGTGACCCTGAAACTTCCTCTCGGAACCCATTTTGATCTTATCTCTTCTGTGTCAAACAGCTACTGTGCCTCCTAGGGCCTCTTCCAGCCTCTTTAGAATGTTCCTCCGAGGGCGAGGACATCCAACTTTGATATTAGAAATGTGTTCTAACGCTACTGTTATCACTTTGTGAGCTGTGGCATTGTACCTCAATGTATGGCAACATTTACGTTGCTGTTACCAATGAAACAATTTTTAAAAAGTTCCTGGCATTTTTCATTGCCTAAAGCATGCAACCGCTGTCCTTTGGATGGTTTTAAATTATCCAGAAAACACTTATCAGCAAAGCCTATAGTCATCTTTCAAGAGAGAAAATAATTGAGAAGTTGGTCTAGGAAATGTCCAATCCAACTGAGTAGATGGTGGATGTCTCCAAAGTTTCAACTAGCTTTTGTTCTTGAGGTCCTGTTTAGATTGACATTTGATCTGAATGACATTGATTTATTTACCAGGGTGGGGCTTCATTCTAGATTAAGCAAAGGGAAAATGTATATGTGAGTGCTTCCTCTTCACATCCCAGACCCAACTGCGAGACAGACTCCAAAATGATACCTACTGGCACTGTTCTCCGTGTATGGACCCCAAAGTAGAGATACTAAGAAGTCATGGTACACTGTTGGACAACAGAAAGCATCAGTCTCACCCAGCTGTGAATTCTGCAAGTCACGATAATGACTGGCCTGACAGGATATATCCATTTGTGTATAGTGACGTGAATGTTGTGGGAGTAACCAACTACTTTCTGATTGGTCTAAAGTTCTGTTCCATTTGATAGAACCCATATCCAGCCCTGTTAATGAGGCCAGGATTCTGTAGTCTATCTAGTAATACTATTCTGTTAAATGAATGTAATTTTAACAAGGCTTTTAATGACTTTTTGTTATACCCATTGAACAGTGCATCTCTCACCCCTTATCAGAGAAGCTTCTTAAAGTAGATGACAATTGACACAGAGACTCCCACTTCCCAATTGATTAATATGAAGAGAAAAAGACATGAGAGTGTGCTTAGCCCTTACTGGACACAGATGTTTATTCAAAGCTCATGAAACTTTGTGGAAGAAGGGATGAAACAACATCAGAACCAGAGAGGAGGGTGACTTCAAGAAAACAGTCTTCTCTGGATACAACAGAAGGGTTGAACGTGTAAATTCACAGCAATTGTGATACATGCCCAAAACTTACATAACTCAATCCAGACAAAGTCCTGTTTGGGGTTGGGTAGGCACAAAATCCCACCACTAACTGAGGAGCCTTTGCATTTGTGAGCTTTTGGAAGAAGGAAAGTCATTTTTCTTCAGTGCTTTGACCCCTGGGAGGTGACAGCATTTCCAGGGCAAGTCCCATCTCTAAGAGTTGTTGGGCACCACAATATGGACTTGAAGAAAAATTTGAAGTTGGCTGGGTATGGACAATCTAGGAAGAGTCACGGGGTCACAAATATGATAAATTGTATGAAATTCCCCTTTAATAAAGATGTGGGGCGAATCTCAGAGGGGTTGGGGGACGGGAAATTGTCATCAGAATACATTGCATGCAAAAATTATCTTCAATAAAATAAAAATAAATACTAAATAAATAAAAATAAAAACGGGTACTGTTGTGAACACGGACATTGACATCTACTGATGCTCAGCGCAGAAGGTCTTCTCAGAGTGCGGCCACCTCAGAGAGCTCTTGATAGATTCCTATGGTATAGCCACAAAACTGCGTTCAGCTCAAAGACTTTCCCTTGCGATGTGTGCTGAGAGGTTCCATGCATCTTCTAAGCCCTGAAGCTGAATTTCTGAGGATGATGTAAATCTTGAGGCCCTTTCCTTAATCTGTTCACAGTTGGGTCACTGAGACAAGCCACAGAACTGCTGGAGCATACTGTGCTGTCATACGCACAGCTTCTCTTTAAAGTGGTTTAAACACAAAGGAAATGAACTTTCCTGGAGAGGAATTGTGCCAGTCTGCTCAAATATTCTGGTAACTGAAATAGTTGTGCAAAAGTTCAAACATTTGAGTTCCATATCTATGTACCCAACTGATTAAACACAGATACTCTCTAGAGACCAGTTCTTGTTCACGCACCCTCTACTAAGCTAATCATTGTTTTTCAAGTTTCTTTCTGTCAGATGAGGAAATGTAAACTTTCAATGTTATTTTCTCAAATATTTGCATTTCTGGCCCAGTAAAGAGAAAAATTTTTAAAAAAAAAGTATTTTAAAACTGATGCCCTTCACTGTGCAATGGAAAATGACATATTTCTTTCCCTCTGTGGATTGCCCTTGTTCCTGTGCTCCTATCCCAGTGTTCTCATCACGAGAAGATGAAGAAAACACTTGGTAGTTTATTAAGTAGTGCCCTCCATGATAACCAGAGAAGCCCACACTACAAACAAATACTCTTACCATCTACTGTCCCAGCGATCTTGATATGAATTTTGAGATTCATATTCACTTTTACATGAAGCTTTCATTTAGTAAATTTTATAAGGTCACTTCTAAATCTAAAGCCACAGAAAATAGCAATCATAATATTTTTCTTTTATTAAGAAATTCACTGGAAATAATTTTGCAAAGATGACATTTAAATCAAAACAACAAGATAAGAATTTTTTCCTTATTGACAGCACCCTGTATTTCTTTTTTATGAGAATAGATAACATGTAAGAGACTTCTTAGATTTATAAAATGCCCTTTCCCATGAATTTCTTTGATATTTCCAGCACTTTGAGACAGCCAAATCTATGGCACCTAAGTCACAGTCTCAGTGATCCAGCTTCTTCCAAGCTGTAAGGACGATCACCGGCAGATTTGGAGCTCAAGTTCAAGGTCAGTTGCTAAACTCCTTTCATAGTATTAAAGGCATAATTTCATGCAGACATTGTCCACAGGAAAGCAAATGCAGGTAAGTTCCAGTAGTCTCCACATTTAAGGCATAGAGTATTGAATTTGAGAAAGAAACATTTATGTAAATAAATACATCATGACACAAGATGTGACAAGAACCTTGAAAAAAGTAATGTAGCTTCTTTTAGGCTCTGTAATCACACAAGTAAGGTAAAAGAGCTGAGATTTTAAATGAAAGTGTTGATGTTTCTTAAAGCCATAGGAAATGAAAACTGTTTGCTTTCTGTGATTGCAAACCCTATGGCTTGCTGATTCTGTGACCATTACCATATAAGCTTTTCTGATTCTCTAGATTGAAACGGAAAAAAAAAATGTTTACCAATTAAACTAAACTTGAGAATAGAAATCTTTAAAAGACCTGAGAATAATGTCAGTAAAATAAATTCTAACCACGTACATCACAATTCATTCTAATTTTAACTAATGGTCAGCGGTGGATGAGGTGGGAGTGAGCTATAGGCATAGAGAGTTATGATTAACCCAGAATCGATCTATAGCAGTCCTTGTAATTCACTGTCCACATAAGTCCTCAAAATGAGATGGCTTTAATATTTATTACACATGGATCTAGGTGTTGGCCTTTTCCACTATAGGCAAATTGGTAATTGAGCAGCATTCATAACTTCTGAACTTATGCACCACAATAAATCATGGTCAAGCCACACACACACACACAGACACACACACATATGTGCACACGCACATTGATTCAAATACAGGTATAGTTTTGCTGGTCTCCACTTCAACTATAGATCTACTACATTTTTGTATGTTTTATGTTGAAATTTCCATTTGTGATCTAAGATACTCATCATATGGCATAAACTTTAATAAATAAGAAAATGCTTAAAATAAGCCAATGCCAACTTTTTAAGAATGTCTTCTTTAAACACACACACACAAACACACACCTAACACAAACAAGCATGTACTAAGTAAACAAATGTAATACATTAAGGAATGGCTGCTGCTAAAATGTTTATGATTCACATTTTGAAGTGAAAGAACAAAAGAATTTCCTACTTTAGGAGGGAAAAACATTGAAAATGATAGTGCATAAATGGATTACATTAAAACAAAAATATCCTTTTTCACTTGTTTAATGATGTTTGAAGAAACCATGGGAGTCTGGAGTAGGATTAAGAGATACCCTTCAGTTGTTCTATGTTATGTGTAAACTGGGACAAAAACTCAGTGAAAAGTTACACTTATTAAATAGCCAGGCAGTGGTGGTGCACACCTTTAATCCTAGCACTCAGAGGCAGAGGCAGGTGAATATTTGATTTGGATGCCAGCCTGGTCTACAGAATGAGTTCCAGGATACCCAGGGCTACACAGAAATCCTGTCTCAAGAAAACCAATAAATAAATAAAATAGTATATTGTAAAGTTAAAGTCAGGAATATCTCAGTTTCTTTACTAATACTGCACCTGTTTTTGGAACCTACTATTGACTTCTCCATGTTCAAATTACTTTCCTGCTTCATAACCACTTTCTTAAGAAAGAGCTTGGATCTGCCTTATCAGTGATGTGATTCAGAGTGTTTATAGAGACAGACATCTTGGGCATGTCTACTCCACATGATGAATTTAGGGACGTTAAGGCTGTGATTAGCCTTCAGGAGAGAGTCCATGGAACCACTGTGGAGAGCTGGGGACAGACCTCTTCAAGATTAAACCCTGCTCTTCCCAACAGGTGAACCATGTGCTGTTTTAACGCTCAAGCATTGTCACAAAGACCATGTGTAGGTGGGTGTCATCACACAACAGTGATGCCAGACTCAAGGAAACTGGGCTTGGAAGAGCCACAAGTTACAGGGTATTTCATGTTTGACCACAAAAAGAAAGGGCTTGATCTACAATGCTGTCCTGCCTGCAAGATATGCTAGGTTAATGGTGGCACAAAGCTTGTGAAAGTAACCAACCAGAATATCAATTTGATTTAAGGCCTACTTCACAAGACGGAACCCATACCCAACACTGTTCGGTGACCCAGAACCTGAGTCTAGATAGCCTAGGAATGTAGCAGAAAACCAAGTACTACAGATCTAATAAAAACAAAACAGCCCCCCAAAAGTAGCAATAAAATGACTCCTAAGTGACATTCTGCTATATTCATAGATCAGTGCTTTGCTCAACCACCACCAGAGAAGCTCATTCCTGCAGCAGATGGGAACAGCCAGACTATATGTCTATCTATCTATCTATCTATCTATCTATCTATCTATCTATCTATCTATATATATATATAGAGAGAGAGAGAGAGAGAGGGGGGAGAGAGAGAGAGAGAGAGAGAGAGCCTTGGAAAATCATCACTAATAGGGATGTCTCCACTAAATCCATCCCCTCAAGGCTCAGGGAACCTTGAGGAAGTGGGGGCTGAAAGAGTGTAAGAGCCAGAAAGGACGGAGGATGCCAAGAACACATCCAAGAGTCAGAAATGACTTTTGTAACAGACACACTCTGGAAGTGACCACTAACTCAGTACTCTTATAATGTACTAATCTATCCATGAAGGATGAACCATCATCACCAGATGATGGCGCTTCATAAATGCGTCACCTGATCCTAGTTCCCATATGGTGGTGAGCAAAGGCTAATAAGTTTTGGTGGATACATTCAAGACATTTGCGAACAGTAATCATCTGATCATATAAAAATAATTACAATGCTGGTTTGGCTTCTTGACTAGAACAAAGAAGCTAGAAGGGATGAAAGCAATTGATCCATCCTTTAGATAGCTAAACTTTACTCTGTGAATGACCTGTAAAGAGATTTGTGATGGTCACTTAACAATTTTGAAATGTTGTTTTTAAAATTGTGGTAATTGCCTTAAACTTTCATTCTTGCATATAAATCCCTTTAATGATAGTTTAGTTTTGATGAGAAAGGAATATTCTAATTAATGTTTTAGCTTAAAGATTTATTTCATTTACTTATGCATGTGTATATTTCTCTGTGTGAGTGTATGTGCACATGCATGTACAGATGTGCATGCCTGTGCACACACATGGAAGACACTAGGGTGTGTCTCATTTCTAGGAGTTGGAGTTACAGCCGGATGCCCAACTTGTTGTTTGAGTACTACATAGTAAATGCTCTTAAAAAGCTTCTGAGCCTTCAGAAAGGGACTAAATCAATCTAAATGTATTGCTAGGGCTCCTTCACAAATGCTGAAAAATTGGTTTTCTCTAATGGAGTCTTACTGGCTATACAAACTCTTAAGAACAGGCGCCATGTCCAGCAAGAAAATGAACTCAATGATATTTTTGGAGGTGCTCTGTAATCAAAGCCACATATTTTACTATAAACAGTAACTAAAATGCCTATGACTGTCAGTCTCTGATAGGATTCTAAGCCTGTATCACTCTTGAAAACGACTTTGAAGTTCTGTTCAATGACACGCTTGGATTTGTGGAACCCGGATTGTCCTCCAGAAAAAAAAAGTTTCTCAAGATTTTTTTTTTTATGACAGCTGATATTTGATATCAATGAGTGTGGGTTTACAAAGAGACACTCTCATTTTTCCTATTCATGTTGCAACTGCAGTTAAAACAGAATGATCATCACATCATCCCTGAAATTCAGTATGTTGCATTCATACTTTTAAATATAAGCATGCAAATTATTGACTCCACAAATTGTGGCGTATATAATCTTAGAAACATGGTTTGGGTCATGGAATCTTAAGCTAATGGATTATTTAGACTAGTAGCCATTATTTCTATTTAATATTATAGGTAGGTATTTAGAGTAAAATAAAAAAGTAAAGTGGCTCACTATGTATGGAATATTGTCCTTTGAGGTCTATTCTTTCTGTAACCTATTTCCATGTGAATTATGAATAAAACTGAGTGTAATTTTCAAAAAGAAAGAAAAGAATAAAGTAGCAAAAGTTGAGAACAAGCAAAAGAAATGTTACTGAAACAAAGCTGTAAAATTATACAGTTGCACTGTGGGATAGAAAAGAAAATGTGTCACCATTGTTTGCTGTTGAATGTGTTTAATACTCATATAATTTATTCTCTCTTTCAAAAACTTACATTATGAGCCTTAAAAGTATCTTTAAAGCTGGGCAATGGTGGCACAAACTTTTAATCTCAGCACTTGGGAGGCAGAGTTAGGCAGATCTCTGTGAGTTCAAGGCCAGTCTAATCTACATAGTGAGTTCTGGGACAGCCAGAGCTACATAGCGAGATCCTGTCTAGAAACAAACAAAAAACCAAAAAATGCCTACAAATACCAACGTCAAATACAGAGCTGAAAAAGATTAAGAATAGTTGTTTTATCAGCAGACATAAAAACATACTAGAATATTATGATAGTTTATATTATACAATGATAAGTATATCATCATTAATGGTTCTCATGTACATTATTTATGAAATATAGTTTATAGAATAAAAGTATAAATTGGTTTTTATCACACATTAGTTACTATTGTAACTAATATTAGTTGAAAATGTTCAGTAGTCTCATTATTATTTTGTCTAAGTAATCACATTTTAAACAAAGATAAATAATAATCTATCATTTCAAATGCATATTTTCATGCTTTATGTTAAAGTCATAACACACATATATGTATATCTAATTTTTATATGTTACAGGGTGGGTTTTTGTCTGAAGCAGCCATGTTTTGAATTGCTTTCTTACAAAGTTAGTCTAGGTGTTAATAATGGTTATTGGCATAATTAAAAGGAATTAGAAAATAAAATCTCTTCCTTTCATTTCTTTTTTTCTTTTCAATGTTGGGGATTGAGCTCAGAGTCTCATGCATGTTAGGCAAGCAAACCATTACTGAGGTACAGCCCTGGTGGCCCCTGAACTCATTTTTTTTAACTTAAGAATAGTCCTTTTAATGAGATTAAATAGTTCAGATAAATATAAAATCCAGATTTAAAGAAAAACTAGTGGAGTGTATATAGTACACATATGAAATGAATCTTATACAAATTGTATAAATCCAGAAATTATAAACACAAAGTTACAGTATTTATGTAGGATATTTTAAAGGAGATTCCTATGATGACACACTTCAAGGTTAATAAATGATAAGTTTTAGAGCAAAATTAGAATGCAGTAGACAAAGAGCGAACATTGCTAAGTAGAAAAGAATAGCAAATGTGAAAGGAGATAGTGAGAGCATCTGAAGAGGCAATTCAAAGTGGAACAGATAGATACACATGCCTGCGAGCGCTGGAAGACCACTCACAACAGTGGTTACTTCAGTGTCACATAAAATGATGGTGGGCCGTTGTTTTAGATCTGTTGGTCTGACATTCAGTGTCTATTGCTGGTGGGGATGCATGGAAAAGCTCATTTCTCGAATTGCTGGAGGAAAATTCTTATACTTTTTTTTTTCCCTAAAAGCTACATCTATGCAAATTAAAAATATACCAATGACATTTTGGCCCAGTGATTCTATTCCCAGCGATGTATTCGAGAAGGGGAAAAAGTCAGAATAATACACAGGGTACTCAGCATGTCACTGTTTACTGTGGCGCTAAATTGCCCAAGGATGATGATGCACCATGAAACATGATGAGACCTTTAAAAGAATCTGTTCATGCCATACCAGCCTCAGAATGGTCTATGTTATGCATTTACAGAATGAGAAAAAAGCAAGGTACAGAAATTATTCATAATATAATCCTAGTTTTAAAAGCAACAATAACTCAAAATTGTATGTATATGTGTATATATACTACATGCTATTGTATTATTAGAAATATTTAGAGAAAAATATGGAACAATACACTGTATCCTACTGATCGCTTTTTAGTGTAGAAAAATGGAGCTGGAGGCAAGGAAGAGGAAAATTGAAGAAAGCGAAGCAGAGATGTAAAAGTATTATGGGCTAAATGCCATGGGTAGTTACATTCATACATGTAGGAACATTATATATGCATGAAAATACATGACTATAGACAATTTTTTAGTAAAATTTGTTGCATTATAATTTATGTTAGTCAAAAATCACAATTTTAGGGATGTAATTACTAAAAACACCCCAATATCTTTTTGTTGGCTCAGCTAGAGCTGGGCAGTATATGATATGGAAATTTAGCTTTGGAATTACAATGTAAAATAAATTATATACTTTAACTTTCATATGAGTAATTTGAAGCTGGGCGGTGGTGGCACACATCTTTAATCCCAGCACTCGGGAGGCAGAGGCAGGTGGATCTCTGTGAGTTTGAGGTCAGCCTGGTCTACAGAGTGAGTTCCAGGACAGCCAGGGTTACAACAGAGAAGCCCAGTCTCAAAAACAACAACAACAAAAGTAATTTGATTTTACCTTTAATTGAATTCACTTTCTATCAGCCAACCCATCACTTCTACAGTGCCTAGTGCAAGATGAATGCTTACTGTTAAAGTACTTCAATTCCTCAGACTCTGTTAATTCAATAATCTCTGTCTGCCAATGCTCAAACACTGGGAATGGCTGAGTACTGTTAGAATGGTATGATAGATAACTGAATAAGCATGTTTTGGCTACTACTCTCTGTGAAGCAGCATAGGTTCAGATTTATGTAATGTGGGTGTTCCCCAGACAGCACAACTCTACAGAGTATTCTGAAATATTGACAATATTCTGTATTTATGCTGTTCAATATGGTAACCACTAGCCACCCAAGGCCACTCGGCATTTGAAAGGTAACTAATGTGGCCGAGAAAATGAAATGATAATGGTATTATCGGTGGTTATTGTTAATTGTCAACCTGACAGAATCTAGAACCTGGGAGACAGACCTCTGAATCTGAGTGTGGGGGATTATCTTGATTGCATTAAAAGCACTGGGACGAGCACTGTGAGTGGCATCACTCCATGGCTGGGATCCTGGAGTACATGAGAAGAGGAAATGAGTTCAGCAGCACCATGCCTTCCTTTGCTCTCTGACTTAATTGTGGATGCGACTTGACCAGCTGCTTCAAGCTCCACCTGCCTCAACTTCCCCACCCTGATGAGCTGTACCATGAGCTAAAATCAATCTTCCTTCCCTGAAGTTGTTTTGTCAGGGTATTTAGTCAAATCAACCAAAAAGAAATTAAGAAAGCGTTTAATTCTATTTTGCTTAAATTTAAAGTCACATGAACCTGGTGGCTACAATATTGGGCATATCACATTAGAATGCACTTGGTTTTTACTTGAGAAAAGTTATATTGGGAACATGATCAATACCCTTGAATTTCCAATAGTCTCATTTTAACTATGGATAATAATTCCCAGTTACACTAAGCACCTGGAACGTAGAACTTTTTCTAGAATGACTGTATAGATGGCACTTAAGCAAACGGGTTGCTGTAGAGTGGAACACTTGCTGGAGGATGAGCTGAAGGAAAACTCAATATTGACTTCTGCTTCATCCCATGAAGGTAATGCTTAATAGAAACAATCTTCTCTAAAAAAAGAAATGAGAAGAGTTTCTTCTAAAATGAAGTAGAAAATTTAATCAATCAACTCTGGGATTAAGAATTAGTGCATTAGTGAGCTCACTTACTATGGCAGGTTTGAAATGATTGGATTTGGCATTTCCTCATTTTTAATTTGCTGTGTTTTGGAAACAGGACATTTCAAAATGATGACATCTCACAGTCTGTTGCACATTACCCAAGAAATGGGGTTCTAGGCAGTTGTGAGCTGCCTGATATAGATACTGAAGACAGAACCTGGGTCTTCTGCAATAGCAGTGAGCACCCTTAACCACTGGGCGATCCTTCCAGCCATGATTGAAATCTTGAAAGCTATACAGGCTTGGAAAATTTCATTATAAGCTCTGAAAGACCAAAAATTTCAATACAGATGATTATACCTAGCATAAACATACACACATACACACACACATACACACACACACACACACACACAGGAAAAAATGAAATAAATCTGTGCATGACAAAAAACAGATTAAAGAAATTTATGCTCCAGAAAGATCTCTATAAAATGCTGGAAGAAACACTTCAAACTGAAGAGAAGGAGAAGTACATCTAAAAGACTACAGAGGAAAATTAAACACATCAGGATAATTAATAAAAAGAGTTCCAAGAAAACACCACAAAATCAATGCAATGAATGAATACACGTCTGTCAATAATAATTCTGAATATTAGTGGTCTCCATTCCACAGAATGGATTATAAAATGAGATCCATATTCTTGCTGTCTTCAAAGAAACACACTTCACCCTGAAAGACACCACCTTAGGGTCAAAAGATGGGAGGAGGTAGTTCAAAGACATAATCAGTGAAACAAGTAGGTGTGACTATTCTAGTATATGACAAGACAAACTTTGAACCAATACTCATCAAAAGAGCTCATGATCATCCAAAGAATAATCCATCAAGAGACTATCATAGTTCACAAGCTGCCTTTGCTGGTCTAGTTCCTGACCTGAGGCCTTTAGGTCTGTTTGTTCATGAGCTCCATTTGTAGCATGAATTGCCTCTTACTTTCCCCACTCCTCCTGTCACCTGCTGCCGTCCAAACACCCACATGCTCCAAACTTCAGGCCCTCAAATTTGCATAACGTGCCAGTTACCTTTCCTGGTGAGTCACTCATTTCATATCCCTCAGCCCACTGCCATTTCCACACCACAGGTCTAGCTACTGACCCATAGTCTGGAAGCCATGTTTGCTTGGTCCAATTAAATAGGTCATGTAACAGATTTAACTGACATAGTTCCAATCATGCAGTTCCTGTGCCCAAGCAGGCCAGACTCTCATATCAAACATATAACAAAAGAAATAAGTCCACATGTCATTGCATCTTAAAACAAAAACAATATGAACACGTGTCTTCCATTATACTCATTTCTGTATAGAAATGCTTTCTGGTAAGAATTATCTAGGAGATCCCCAGGTCACAGATTCAATAGAACAATTATAAACTTCAGTAAATAATTTAAGGAGTTGAAAGAAGGCACAAACATTGCATTGAAATTCAAGAGGATGATGATAAATGTCTGGGTGATGTCCAAGAAAATAAAAATGTATGGCAAAAGAAGTGTTAAGGACAACTCAGAATTTGAAATCAGAGTTCAGTAAAGAGATAGAAATATTAAAGAGAACTGAGCGTGACATGAAGATGAAACTGAAAAGCTCAATATCCCAACTGAAATACTCAAGGGAAAGGCTCACCAGTAGTATGGATCAAGTAGAAGATGGAATATCAGAACTCAAAGACAAATTAGAGGAATTGGACAACACAAGCAAAGGTCATTTAAAAAGTTAAAATCATAGGAAAGGAACATACAGGAAATGTGAGACAACATGAAAAGACCAAATCTTCAAATTTAGACATAGATGAAGAAGAAAAATCTCAGGTCAGTGGCATAGATGAGATCATCAAGATTATAGATAAAAACTTCCATAAACTAATGAAATACAGAACTAGACAGATAGAAGAACCATTCAGAGCAACATATAGACAAGACCAGCAAAAAAGCTCTCCATAGAAAATCACAGTTAAAACATTAACTATACAGAACAAAGAAAAAACATTGAAAGCTACAAGAGAAAACACGAATCATATATAAAGGAAAACGCCTAAATAACTGCTGAATTGGACAGACAAACAGAAGGACAAAAGCCCAAGAGAAGGCACAAGAAACAGACATTCATTCACTTGATCACACACTCAGGAATCTCATAAAGACACTAAACTGGAAGCCATAGTACATACTCAAAAGATCTGCAAGGTAGAAATAGAGAAGAAAAAAATGCAAATAAACTAAAAGAACAATAAAAAAATAATAAGGTAAAAAGTTTAAAACTGAGTAAGGAACTGAACTGAGTATTCTCAAAGAAGAGATGCAAGTGGCCAATAGATATTTTTTAAAAAGTTCTTAACATTCTTAGCCATTAGGGGAATGCAAATTAGAACTCTTAAAAAATAACTGCTGGACACTGCTGGAAAAAAATAATAAAATAAATAACTGCTGGAAACTAAGAAAGCAGAAGAGCCTGGAACAACACACTATATGTTATAAAAGATGATGATTGCCAACCTGGACTCGGCAAAACAATCTACCACAACGGAGGGAGAAAGAAAAAATTTCCATGACGTAACTAGTCTAAAAATATCGTGTGCACCAATACAACCTTAAAGAAAATACTCGAAACAATACTTAAAACTGAAGAGAAGAATAAACACAGCCGAGAGACTCCAGAAAAAAATGAAGCTATAATTAATGAAATACAAAGCACAACTAAGACTACAAACAGCAAAACCCAGCAAAGTGACTGAGTCAATACAGCCAGTGTTTAAATATGGATGACCTTAACTCTCTAGTCAAAAGCCATACGCTAGCTGAACAGATTAAGGAACAAAATTCATCTGTTCCCTACAAGAAATGTCTTAATTTTAAAAGTAAGCACCACATGAAAGTGAAAGGATAGATAACAAGCAAATAGGATCAGAAAGCAAGAAGGCACTGCCACCCTAATATCCAACAAAATGTATTTCAAACTAAAACTAATAAGAAGAGACAACGAAGGGCACTTCATTCTAATCACAGAAACAGTCCATCAAGAAAACACTATGACACTAGCATACATGCTTCAAAATCTGGTGCACACAATTTCATAAAAGGCATGCTACTGGAATTAAAGACACAGCTTAACACTAATCCAGTGATAGAAGGTTATTTCAACATCTCATTTTTTCCAAGAGTGCTGTGGGTCCAGCTCCGGCCAGGGTTTCAGCGACCTGTGAGGGAGAGGCAGAGTGGACGAAATAATAAGAATAAAACCACACCTCTTATGGATGGGACAAACTTCTCTCTTTATTCCATCTGTTCCTTCCTCTGCTCCTACTTCTACTCCTGCTATTATTGTTCGCTTTCTTCTGTTCCTCTACTGCTCCTTTCTCTACTCTTACTACTCTTACTATTCTTCTGCCTGTCTGTTTTCCCATGTATCTTATATATTTTTTAGACAAAGCCCTTCATGAGGAAAGATCTCATTACAATCACATCTTAATCATAAACTTAAATGTTACAGAATGGTTACAGGTTTTATATTTCAGCGATTACAAGTTCCATATTTTTTAAAAACAAATTATCTTAAACCCACACCTGAACACCTACTTTTCTATATATAGTTTTCCCACAGTACATCTATATCCTAGAAGCAATAGTTTTTCCATTATAAATTAACAGAGTTTTAGCAAGCCAACTAATTTCACAGTCAGCTTCTATTGTAGCTGGCAGTTGCTAGGGAACGAGTACACGTCATAGTATCCTAACGTACACAATTTTTATTTAGTTTACACAGTAAAATAAGTTTATTATAACTAAAACTTTAAGTAAGCTTTTTTGCTTTTCTTAGGTAAGAGGAGAATCTGCTGCACAGCTTTATGTTCCCAAGGCATACCCCAAACTTATCGGTAACTTTTGATTATAGAGACCAGGAAAGAGTTAACTTTATTTGGTTGAGGAAGTTCAAGCCTAACAATGAGCACTGAAATTCATTTGTTATCACTTGATCATGCGTCTTTTTTTCACAGTGAAACTCATGGGCCCTAGCAATTAAGCTTTCTTTGTTCTAGCTTTCCTAACACTGACTAAAAAAGTCCCTAGCAAAAATGTGCTTTCTTCTTAAGTTACTGATTCTAAGTCAGCTGGCAAAACATCCTAATTTAACCCTGTAACCATATGTGTAAAACACCTATTGTTTTTAGCTATACATGTTTTTTAGTTATTCTTTCTGGAGTTTCAATAGAGTCACCAATTCAACTAGTGGCACTGCCTTGCCCAAGTGATATTGCTTGAGGAAAAATTATCACCATTGCTATGTGTGCCAGCAACACTGCCCAGTGAGGAGTTAGAGACCCCCTTAGAACTCTCATACCACAGGAGAGGTAGGGAGACTATGGTAGCAACAAGCAGGATATGGCCCAGCAGTAGCAAAGGGCATTCAGGAGACAATGCCCCAGAAGGCCAACGTAAAAACCTACTGTTGCCTTGCTAAACAGTAGGCTGACCCCTGAAGCTCCAGTGTTGGCTGCTGTTCCCCTGCATTGCTCCCAGCACAATAGACAGGTCATCTGGACACAAAATAAACAGAGAAACTTCTGAATTAAATGATATCTTCCATCCAATGAACCTTACAGATGTCTACAGAATATTCCACCCAAATACTAAAGAATATTTATTCTACATGCAGCTAATGGGAGTTTCTCTAAAATAAATCACATCCTGAGCAAACATTACAAATTCAGAAAAATTAGGATAATTTCACTTATCTATTAGGCAATAAAACTTAAGACCAATAAGGATCTCTACCAAGTTCATGTGCTCAAGGAGATTTAGCAACTCATCACTGACTGACGAATGGGTGAAAGAAGAAATTCCGACAGAAAAAAAATTATAGAACTCAATGAAAATGAATACACAACACAACAAAACTATGGGGCACATTAAAAGCAGTTTCAACAGGAAAATTTATATTCCTAAGTGCCTACATATAAAAAATAAAAAAGATAAAAATAAATGACTTAATGATGAGTTTCAAGAATTTTGAAAAACAAGAACAAAACAAATCTCAATCTAGTGTATAGCAAGATAATCACGTGTTCTGGGTGTACAGGTGGGATTGGAATGGCTAGCTGTAGGTTAGGTCTATATTTTAGCGAAAAGTTGATAAACGGATTTTCAAAGTGATTTTATGCAATTTACAATTTAAAGCCTGCAAGCTCTAGGTCTTCTATTTGGTAATATTTGGTTCTACTTTTTTCTGTCCTATTATAACGATTTTAAATGTGGAATATAAATTATAGTGATTTAACTCATATTTCCTTAGTAGTTAGTGGTATTAATATGATTTAATTACATATATCTTCTTTTGTTTACTCATATATCTTCATTTATGATGTTGTTCTTTAAACCATTGGCTTCTTCCTAATTGTTTAATTTTTAATTTAATTTAGGAGTTCTTTACATATCGAGGCAGATTCTTTGTTGTGTGTGTGTATGTATGTGTGTGTGTGTGTGTATATATATATATGTATAGAAAATATTTTCACCTATTGTGTGACTTAAACTTTTTTAATAGTAACTTTCTAAAGTTTAAAGTTTTAGCTTATAGATTCCAACGTGCCAAGTTTGTCCTTGATTAAAGATGTTGAATGTGCTGAAGATAGTTTAATGCCACAAGCTCTTCTGGAATTTTACCATAATCTCACATTTCCCAGCCATCTAATTTGGCAGGATTCGCATTCAAATCCCTTCTCCTAGGCAGCAGTAATTTATGATCAACTGTGGCTCTCCAGCCTCTGCTCTCCAGCATCACCTGGCTTTGTCAGGCATACACACAGCGCAGGATCATGAAAGCAGCTTGAAAGCAGCGTTGGTTTCTTACTGCTGTCCTTTCCCCAATTTTTTTTTGGCTATTTCCTTAGTTTTCATTTGCTTTGGCAGCCAAAGCTGATAGATCTCAACTTTTTTTGGAGGGATGCTGTCTTGAGCTGGCTATGGACATGGCCAGGAGCTCAGTGGAAAAGGCATTTCAGGTGTGTTCTTGCATAGTTCCAAAGGTCATACCATTTGCTACCTTCTTTAGCTAGCAATAGAACCTGAAGATGCTTTCTGCTTTGGTATCAGGATAATCATGTTGTTTTCCAGTGTATTGATGGAAGCAGATGGAAGCCAGTGTCTAAGGTTTATTTTATCTCAAACTTACATGCTGCATTTGGAAGTGAAATTTACTTAGGATAAAATTACATGGAGTTTCAGTGATGATAAAACTGTTTCCATGAGATTTTGTGCAATCATCTAAAAGCCTTTTTCACATCAATAAATATCTGCAATTTACTTGTAATCTATTTACGTGAAGTACACCTGAAGTGGCTGGTCTAACTCTACATTTTAGGCGAAACACTTTAAACTCTCCTTAGGCTTAAAAGTGCCATTAATGGCGGTGATTCAAAATTTTCTCATCTTCAAATAAGCTATGCTGAGCACTCTAGTACATCAGGTGCTGAAGCTACAAACTGTGATACAGGTTCACACCAGCTCCATCCAAGCACTCTGGCTGGGTCTGGACATAGGAGAGCTGTACGTCAGCAATGACAAAAGATGCCATTTTACCCTGGTCTTGAAGATGCTGAGGTTGGGGTAGGGGGTAAATATTATAGCAATGTTTATTTACTTATTACATTATTTTTAGTTTAGAATGTATATGTTATTGTTGATAAATCGAAATAGAAAATAATTATAAAGAGTTGGAATTACTTAGTGACAAATTAGAATGAGTTTTGTGCGCCTTGAGGAGATGAAGAACAATAACCAAAATAATATATACTCATTGTGAAGCTGTATTTTATATAAAACTATTTCTTATACACACAGAGGGACAGAGAGGTAGAGATGAATTTGTTTGAATAAGATAGAAACAGAAACAAAAAGTTGTAAAAAAGGATTGGTGAAGAGGGGAAGATAGATTTGGATTTTGTCCAGACATTCATATTATTACCCTGCCTTCAAGGTGAATGTATTTTGATAGGAACAAAAATGAATAAATATAAAGCACATTAAAATGCAAACACAAACAATAATTATAATTGCTCTCTTAAGGGAAGATTGCTTAGGATTAGGTCAGATCTTAGAGAACAAGGAAGATTAATCAGGAGGAGTTTGGTGAAAAAGAAACAAAACACGACAACTTAAGAAGGAAAATTATTATTTATTGTTTTTTCTTTTTTCAGCAAGATACTAATTATAAACATCCCGAGACTGTGGTTTAAAAACGTTCATCTATGCTTAGCAGAGTAAATAGATATTAAAATGAGAGGGAGGGAGGGTGAAGTGGGGGATGGGTGAGTCGGCAAGTGGAAGAACAGACAGCTAGCAATGAGAAGAGGCTTGGATGCTGGCGGAGGCTAAGTCATTCCATGCAGCTGGAGAATAAGCTCCCTGGGAAAGGAAAAGTAACATCCACCAACAGTACCTGGGGTTTACTGACACCATAAGCTTGGAGTCAGGCTTTGTTGCCTGTAATGTGAAGCCTAACACACCTCTCATTGCACGGTGTTAGTCTAGATGAGCTTGATTCCACAGCTGATGAGAGACCCTTCTTTAGACTTGCCAGGCAGGGTGTGGGAGGATATGTAGAGCAAGAGAGGGCTCTCTGTCTCTTTAGTTAAGTCAACATGTTTTAGTCTTTCCTGTGGGTATTACTAAGGAATTGGTGTGAATCCCATTAAGCTAGCGACGGTGAACAGAAAGCTTTCCATGCAAGAGAGGTGACTCTGTTTACAGTTGAAGTAGCAAAAATACTGATATTCAATGGATGGAAATTTAAGCATGAAACACAGCTGTGGATACAAAAACCAAAGGACTAAAATCTGCTTTAAAATAACTACCTAGCAAGGATTTTCTCAGAGACAGAGAGAAATATTAGAATGCAAAAGAAATGGAAAGAGCTGAATGAACCCGAGCTAACAAATTTGAGAGGCAAAAGAGGATAGTCAGTGAAGAATGTCTTGGGAGTTCTGGGCTGTGCGAGAGCGAGATTCACTGGAGTGACTTCTCTGATAAGGGTGATGAACCATGGGGAAGGATTCGAGGGAAGTACAGGGGTTTCCTGGCAGGAAAGAGCAATCACAAGGGGACATTAAAATTCATTCTCTTGGCAAGTCAGGCAAAGTGATATTGCACAGAAGCTTATAATATATAGACTCCAAATGCATGCTTGGAGACACTACGGAGGGCCTTGCATTCAGTTTTCCCTGTCAATTAGATCTTCAAGTGTTTATTGTGATGTTTTGAAGCCAGAGATTTTCAGAATGCAAATACGTAAAAATGGCACAAACAGGAGTATGCTGTTTACTTATTAAGTAGAAGCTTACCAAGATACACAAACTAGTTCTTATACAAAGAAAGCCCCAAGAAAGTAGATGTTTAGCTTGTTAAAAAATATTTACCTTCGAGAAGCCTTACATGGCTATTCATTCCTGCTTATTTAATTAAAAGCAGTTGAGAAAGCACTATTTACCTAAACAAAGCTCAAGTATCCTTTTAGATTATATTTCCACTTCAGATATCTGTGCGAAAAATGTAATTATTTCTGCACGATAATACATCTCTTACTGTTTACTGATAATATTCTTTTAAATTTTTCTTCATGTCCCAAAGCAATATATTTCTTATCAAGCCAGACAGTTGAGCCAAAATACTATCAAACCAAACACATTAAATATTGAGTCTGACATGGTATTTTTAAATTAAACACACGAGCCATAAACCAGATCAATATTAAATCAATGATGTTGCATGTAGAACAGCCTTATAAATGTCCACATGATATATTAAATCTAATTTATTTGAAACTAATATCTGAGAATGAAACAGATCACTTTTTACTAGTAATATAGAGCTGATCTTTCAAGTCAGATGCTTATTAAAAAAAAAAAAAAAAAAAAAAAAAACCCGAGTACCACTGAATACCACAAAACAAAGCAATGTAGCACAGTTTTTCCTTGAATCTGGAAAGAGTCTTAATATGGCAACTTGGGATTAAAGTAGCCTTAAGTCTCTAAGGGAGCTGAATTAAGAAAGAGGGGTATTACAAGTGGCTGGTTAAGAAGGCTTTTATATTAAAGATTTGGAGTATTGCTGGGAATTATAGATTTACTAGAGGCCATTTACCACTGAATAGTTACTTTAACACTGAACTGGATAGAGAACATAGAGATAAATAACCAAGAAGAGGGGTATAAGCCTTGTAAAGAGGTCTCATTTAAAACTCATTCTGGGGCTGGGAATACAGCTCAGTGGTAAAGCACGTGCCTAGCATTAGTGAGGTGTCAATGTCTTATTCCCAGCTCCCTAAAAGCCAACAATTTCAACAATAACAACAACACACAAGAATCTCAGTTTTGCAACATACATGTAGAAAGAGCATGAAGGATTCATTTAACTACATGCAACTTCAGTTTTCTTGCCTGCAAAATGAAGATCATCAAATCATCTTTGCAGAATTATTAACATTAAAGACAATGGGAGGGAGTTAAAAAGCCACCCTGACGTGATGCCACCACATACCACATAATGGTTGGCCGATGGGAAGAAGGCAGATGTAGATAATGATCTTCAAATTCTAGAAAACCCTAACAAAGATGGAAGTGGTACAGTAGAACAATCTCAAGTGTCAAAGGAGGGTTTGTGGTGATGTTAGTCACCAGGAAAAACTGAAGAACATTATCTGTGTTAAGCTTTCAGGGCAGTAGAGAGTCATGAAAGAAATAGAAATCAGCAATAAGGAAGCATGGAGAAAGAATGATAATGAAACAACTGAGTTCCTCACATCCCAGTGAAAAATGACTTTCATATGGAAACTTATTAACTCACAATAACTATGGTTTTTTTCTTATGGAAGCAGACACTTATTATCCTATTTTATATACATTGGACCTTGGTGCAGATTGAACATAATAATTTACTCAAGTTCAATGCTGGGCTTGCTTCTCAGCCACAAAGGCTCTAAAACTTGGCCCACAAGTGAAAACTTTCTGTAGTGAGTGAGAAAAAGGTACAAGATGTATATAATCATTAGATGTTAAGTGCTGATAAACTATGAATTAACTCATGATAGTTTTCAATTGGGTATAAAATCACCCTAGTGTTCACGATACATATAACTTTCCTATCCACAGGAATTACATATTTTCACGTGACAGTGTAGCTGCTACCCGTGTCTCAGAGTAAGGTTTATGCTCATCAGAATTACAATAGTGAACAAAGTCAACTAAGTTATCGTCATAATTCCAACAGAATTCTTCACAGAAATTGTTAAGCATGCTATAATCCACATAATCATAAAAGTTAGGTATAGAGTAAGGTATTGGGAGGGGGGAGGTAACAATCTCCCATGGGAGGGGAAATATAATATATAGTTATGGAGAGATATGGGGGAGACTGGAGTGGGAGGATTAAATGAGGAAAGGGGTAGAGGAAGAAATATGGGAGAAACAACTAACAGTAAGGGCCATTTGAGGGGTCTTATGGAAACCCATTAATGTCAAAGCTTCTTAAAATATATGAAAATAAATATAAATGGAGTCACCAAATAATGAGGGAGACATTGCCCCAACTAGACATTTTGCCACCAAATGAAACCTCCTGTACCAAGAATGGGTTACATCTAGTTGAGTCATTGGCAAAAGGGGCCCCACGGAAATCCCAAAACATCTCAGGCTAGCCAGGGCCAATCGTTGATCTTCGCAAACTGATTATAGGCTCTATTGATGAAGACAATACTTCCATGTCTTATTGAGCACAGATAAGTCAAGCTGGTGCCCAACTACAGGCTTTATTCCTATATTTGTCTAGTGTTCATGGTAGTGGACAATACTCTGCACATTATTAAGAGGAGAACGGTAACCACCAACCCAGGAACAAACCCTGTGATCTCTAGTGGTGAACTGCCTTCATTATACACTGATATAATTATGACACAAGTGTTGTGGGAGAAAGCAATCACTTTCTGATCAGTTTCAAGGCCCACTCCATACAATGAAACCCATGCCTTCTTATACAGTCGCTCGGGAACCAATGGTAGATTTTGCATGTATATGCATCAGCTCATAAGGTAGAATCATTACTGTATTTTCTGAATCTGAAAAATCTCCAGTACCTCTCATTTTTAAAGACCAGTAATCCAGATGATTCTTTTTTGTTTGTTTGTTTTTCCAGACAGGGTTTCCCTGCTGTAACTCTGGATGTCCTAGAACTCACTCTGTAGATCAGGCTGACCTTGAACTCACAGATATTCACCTGCTTCTGCCTCCTAAGTGTTGGAATTAAAGGCATGTGCCATCATAAGGCCTTCTCTCCCCTCCCCAAGGTGATTCTTCTGGTTTAGAATTTTAATGATTCCCAAAGGCTCATGTGTTAAAAGCTTGGGCCATGGTTGACAAATTCCATGGTCTTGGCCTAATGAGGCCTAATGAGAGGAAGTTGGGTTATTGAGTGTTTGCCACTGAAAGAGATTAAAGGACTCCATACCCATATACATTTTATACTGCTGTTAGGTGAATTGTTTCCGCTACCTCGTGATCTTGCTAAGATATAGCATGTTGTCACAAGTCCAAAGCAACAGAACAGGACCAAGTAACTAACTGGATTGAAACCACGAGCTAAAACAAACTTTTCTCCTTTTAAGCTGATTCACATGGGGATTTGTTACAGTGCTGTAGAGCTGATTAACAATGTTTATCTTATTGTTTCATTAATGTTGTTTATCAACTAACATGTTCACAAAAAAATGCCTTTTATTTTTGCTTGTTGATTGGCCTATTAAATCAAATGTAATGTTGTAGAGCTCAAAACTGATGGCTACATCTCTAAAACAACTCCTGTACCTAAGGCTCGGGTAACATTGTGGAAGAGGGGTCAGAAAGACTGTAAGAGCCAGAGATGAGGAAGTTTGCTCTGAGACTGTGTCTCCTAGTAAAATTAGCAGCTACATTCAAAAGGTTTTACCAGAAAGCCTGCCTAGAAATAAGCCCAACAAGGACAACAAGAATAGACATGCTAACGTGGACAGGGGAAAGCTTAGGAGCCCTCAACCCTAGACAAAGAATTACAGACAACTAAGGAACACTGAGGCCAAGAGACATAGTCTTCCCCAGAGAAGAGCACACCAACTGGCTGTCTAATACCAAATCGTCAGCCATGAACATATACACACATGTAACATTATACACACCGAGCAAGTTGTATTTATATATTTAGTAATATAAATGTTGTACACATATATACAGACAATTATAACTGCAACTGATGGAAAAAGAGGCCATGAATTTGAAAGAGAGCAAGGAGAGATACACGGGAGGGCTTGGAGGGAGAAAATGGAAGGGGGAAATGATGTAAGCATAATGTCAAAAGTAAAAAATAGTAAAACTTTGAAAGTTATTTTACGTAAACATTTAGAAATCTAACCTTCTATTTAAAATATTACACTCTAAGAGATGCTTACCACTGCAAGGTAAGTCCACTTACAGTGGCAAGGAATTTCTAGGTGCATTTTATTCCCAAATAGGTGTGCTTTTAGGAAAATGCCTTGTTTGGTCTCTGTTATACACCTGATTCCCACGGCCCTTTCTAATTTAATTGAGGCCTTATATTTGGTGTCTCTAGAAATGCGTTAGCATTTTTCACCTGCCCATGTAGCTCCCAAATTTAATATCCCTGCCCAAAGGCTTCCTTTTGGTTGTTTTTTAAAAAAAAATTTTTTCTCAACATTCTTCAAAGTTTTGAAGTTGTAGTTGTTGCTGTTTGGTTTCCCAAAGGCCTGAAAGTCTTATATAAGCTGCTGTGTGCCGGTGTGTATTCCTGGAGGCTAATCCACAGCTACGATCTGCATGTGCGTATCTGGGAAGAAGGACTTTGTGATGAGAACGTGGAAAGGCTGTAGAAGACTGGGACATGCCTGATGTTGAATTCCCTCTCAGACAACTGCAACATACTGGGCTAGTTCCCCAGCCTTTCTGTCCCTGTGTTTAAAGATGTACACTCAGAGTCATAAGCCAGATAGGGTAAGGTGGAGAGAGGATGCTGGAGTACTGTGACCCGCATGTAGTAAAATGTTGTCAGGAGAATAATTGTTACCTTTCTTCCTTTTATCATGATTCAGCAATGAGAGGAATCCTAAGAATTGGGTCAGTTTTTATTAACAGCGAAATTTATTAACCGTAAAGTCCACAACAATGAGGAAGTTAATTATAAAGACTAATTCTTTTATGTACTTTCCATTTGAATTTCACTGATATTCATGTTCACCTAGAGCCTGGGAAAGGGTTATATTTGGAAATAGAATATTTGAAGATGTAATTAAATTAAGAGTAGATAGGAGGATTACTTTGGCTTTCAAATCTCCTGTCTGTAGCTGTAGATGGATATTAATAGTAAAGGCATTTATTCTTTTGCCTGATTCAATCTCTGGTAGCCTGGAGCCCTGGAGCTTTTTGACATGAACACAATCTAGGCTTAGTCTAGACCTGGAAGGCTTCAGTCTTTGTACAATCTAGAATGTTAAACCTCTGTACAATCTAAAACATTTAAGTCTCCATTGCTGACTGAGCCACCCCGAATAGCTTCTTCTGAACTCAGGGCTGGTTGAACTCTACTGATTCTTCTGGTTTGCTGTTCTGGCTCCAACTCTTCTCCAAGCTGCTTGGTTTAAACTGACTTTCTGAGCCAGCTTACTGTTTCTGACTGAGCTCTTCTGACTCCAGCTTACTCTGGCTGATTCTCTGACTGCCTCAGACTGAACTGCTCTGCTCAGCTTCAAACTGGCTTATTCTTCCCGTCTGATACTGACTTGTACTGAGCTGCCTCTGTGTCTCTGTGTCTCTCCTCCAGCCTTTCTACTTCAGACTGCTCACCTCATATTTTCTGTTGTAACTGACTTTGTAATTGATTGCTGCTCTGAGCTGAGAGCCTGCTTTTCTATTTTGAGACTTGGGTCTGTCCTCACTCTGACTCACTCTGCTAACTTTTCTTCTGATTAGTCACTTGGCCTGTCCTTCACTGACTCTTCTCAGCTGTTACTTCTTGTGTGACACTGACTCTTTTTGAGGTCTGCTTTATATGTCTGCTTCTACACTCTATTTCTGTCTTAGGGATTAAAGGCATGAACCATCACTGCCTTCCGAATACTGGGATTAAAGATGTGTACCAACATTCTTGACATTCTATATTCCATCCAACAACACAGGCCTCTGAATGTGATTCCTTTATATAGACCCCTGGAATATAGAACCTTCCTAGCTTTCACACAGGCCTCTTCCTCTACACACCTCAGTATATTTAGAGACAGGAAAAAGTATATAAGGATGATATGAAGATGGACATGTGGGTACAACAGAGACAGGCTGTATGTACTACCATAAGATAAGGGAGAAGCAGAGACATGCTCTCCCACAGAGCTTTCAGAGAACATGACTATGCCAAACCTTAATTTCGAACTTCTAGTCTCCAGAGCAATGGAAGAGCAATGCCCTGTTAGGCCACCAAGATTATGGTAGCTTGTTATGGAAACCCTAGGGAAACAGGACAGTGCCATACTAAACCTCTTTAGTCAGTAGAATTATTCTCATTCTTGAAAGAGAGAGCTTTCTAAGCTCTCACAACATGAATATTACCTCATATTTTTATTGAGGATTTTATCCTTATTTTTGTTCCTAGAAAAACTCAAATTCATGATGACTGAAGTATTTTATTGTAGACGTGGAGTGTAAGAGAGGTGAGTACATTTTGTAAGATTCAGATATTACAGTTATTTACGTAAGTTCATGTGTGTAAATATAGTTACCTCTAACTGCACTCCTGACAAAAACAAGTAAAGCTAAAACTAAAACAAATTATTTTCAATAAGCGCGCAATTAGAATAATGCTCCCACTTTACCAATCAAAAAGCTGTCAGAGATTTCATCTCTGGAATCTGTAAAAATATTATTTTACCTGATGGAAGGGATCTAACTGTTCAGAGGTGGGTTGATTATCTGGTATTTTCTAGATGGACATAATGCAGTCATCATGGGTTTTGTCTTAGTAAGTGCTATTATAAAACACCATGACCAAAAGCACCTTGGGGAGGAAAGGTTTTATTTCCTCTTCCGGTAACAGTCCCTCACTAAGGGAAGTCAGGGTAGGAACTAATAGTAGGAACTGAAGCAGAGGCCATGAAGTGGTGCTTAATGGCTTGCCCAACCTACTTTGTTATAGCACTCAGGACCACCAGCCCAAAGGTAGCATCATCCACAGTGAGCTGGACCTTCTCACATCACCCAATCAAGAAAACATGCCACAGGCTTGCCCACAGGCAAACTAGTAAAGGCATTTTCTCAATGGAAGTTCCATCTTCCAAAAGGACTCACTGTGTTAAATTGAGAAAACCAACCATCATAGGCCTCTTTCAAAAGGGTGTGTTGATGCTACTAATTTTCACTTGGAGGAAGCTGGCCAGGGTGAAGGAATATCCTAGAATCATATGGGAAGAAAGGAGCCCCCAGTGAAACAATAATTTTACCGAGAGCCATTTTGAACTGTGGACTACAGAATTTAAAATAGTGAGACTTTGCTGTTTTAAGCCATTGTTTATGGTGATTTGTTAAAGTAGCAGTAGGAACCAACAATTTAGCTCACTAACGCACAGCTAATTTTCCTAAGACAAGGAGGACAAATTTCACTCACAGACTCAATAGTTTGAATTAACATTTTTATCTTCATTGATATGAACAGAGGAGCTACTTTACAGCAGCAATTCCCCTGCCTGTCCCAAAAAATATGCTCATCTAATTCATGAGTCATCAATGAGGTGACATCGCTCGTCAATGGGAGATTCGTACAGAACAGACATCCACTGACAAGGCTCACTCCTAGGTGCTAGGCACCAGCTATGTCACTGCCCTGAGTGTCAGTCTTTAACATGAGTAGATTGGAAAGTTGGTCCTTTCCAGTTTAAACAAACAACATGACAAACAAAAGCAGAGTTCTTAGGTCTGGGGAGATGGCTTAGCCATTAAGGCACTTGTTCTTACAAAGCACTTGTTCTTGAGTTCGGTACCCAGTACCCACATGACAGTTAATAACCTATGACCTATAACCCTAGTCCAATAAGATCCAATGCCCCCTTTGGTCCCTCATGGGCACTGTACACAAATGCTGCACAGGCAAACATGAAGACAAAACGTCTACCTGCAGAAAATAAAAATAAGTCTAAAAAAAGAAAGGGAGAAATCCTCTTGAATTTTTACAATTTAAGGTACTTTGGATCTCTAGCTTTGTTCTGGATATAAAAGCTACTTTGTGTGTGGCAGGCAACTTGAACATGGAAGCCTTGGGTAGATCCTGATGTCTGCTTAATTCTGCACACAACTACTTTGTTTTCTTTCCCTTTCACTGTGCCTCTCTGGCAATTAGCCATTGTAAGCCCTTTTCAATGGGGTAGATTATGATAATAAAAGCTGATGTTCTAACCCTTTTCACGCAAGGGATTCTAAGGTCTTAAAAGCTTCATGTCAGGATCTGAGGACAAGGACCTCATGTTTCTGTCCTCAACACCAGTTTTCTGAGAATTAGCCATTCTATGCTTTGTAGAATGATTTATAAGTATGTTAAGGACACCAGAAAAGATCAAGATAATTTAAAACACAGCACCTTGACACATGGAAGAAAACAGTGCCTCAGATACCCCTTCCTGTTAAAACAAAACAGCTACCAAGGCCCTTGACAACAAAACAGATCAGCTAATGGTTCCCTATCAACCTGCAAGGTTTCCTCTGGACTTAGTTACAGGTGACTACGGCTGAGACAGAAACTGAAAATACAAAGCGCTCTTTGCACCAAGTGTTCGGAGGGATGCAGTTTTGTGCCATGGACGGATGAATCACCACATCAGTCTTTGCTCTCTTCTATTATATTATTGGAAACTGAAACGTTACTGTTGCGCTCTGCATGTCCATATCTGGTGATAAGGCTGCGTTATTTTGCGCTAAATGTTCCAGAGACTGTGTGGTTCACACACTGGCAGTAGTGCTCATTGAGCAATCTACCGACCACACACTCGGGACTAAAGGTTTTCATCAACATTCAGCAAAGTCACTGGCATTCATTCACTTATACATTTACTGTGATTTTTCAGTTCTTTAATCTACATTCTGAAAAAATAGAGCAAATAAACAGCGATAACACATCAGACATATATGCTTGGCTGAATAACTCTAAAATAATTTTTAGAGAACGTTGGTGTCCAAGAACAAAGGGTTGAATAATTGAGAGGACTTGAAGGGTACACGTGCATCTTTTTGGCTACCCATTCTAGGATTTCTTGTGATCAGTTAGTCTTTGGTGTGAGGAAGATCTGACAAGGCAAAAAGAAACGCAGACAAATGAAATGTAGGGTGACTGAAGGAAACGCTGAGCAAAGCCTACACTGAGGACCAGAGCAGGTTTAAATGTGGCATGTGGCAAGGCTGCTTAAAGTGTCTCACCCAGAGCAGAGAGCAGAGCATCTCAGTTCATCTCTAGAAGTTAACAACAGGAGCTCCCGGTGCTCTCAGTTGCCTAGCAAATACTTTAGCTGTAGGTTGAGAACACTGACCTCTGCAATAGCGCTCTCTATATACCACGCTTCCCTTTGGTCTGACAGCAATATAATAGCATCTGGCTTTTTTTTCTTTTTTTCATCTCATAAGAGTAGCTGAAGGGTAAACAAGATCATCAGGAAAACTTGGTGATCTGAAGCCATGACTCCGCATGGTTAAGTTATGGGTCCAGAATATTCTGATCACCTATTGGGCTAATCACGGAGCCAGCCTAGAAAGTTTGGTGCAGATGCTGCAAGAGGAGACAAGTCTGTCTTCCAGTGTTCAGAGCTATTACAGTGTCAAGAGGAAGGGAGAAAAGGATCTGGTATGCTGAGAGCGGAAATTGCACCAAAAAATATTCTAAGTCTGGCAGCTCATATACATAGTAAGCTTGACAGAGGATTTCCTACATTTGACAGCATTTCTAACAATTTACATGCTATGCCAATGGTGCGGATGTGAAGCTGAAAGTAGTTATTTCAGGCTGTCAATAAGAGCAAAATTGATTTTGATTACCCAAGTAGTGGAAAGATTGAATTATATTTCTCTCTTCTCTCCAGAAAGGGTCTTACAAACATCCCACATAAAGGAGAAATCAATGAAAACACAGACATTTTAAGGCAAAAGCTCCTGGAAGTGTGCGTGACAGTCAGATAAAACAATACAAGGCTTATTTTTCTTGACAGATACCATGCAATAATATAAGGGATCTTCACTTTAGAATGTAATACCGTCACTTTTCTCATTCTTATTTAATATTCGCTTTTGTGTCCAATTCTGAATTTGGGATTTATATTTGGTTTTTGGAAATAATCATTCTCTCCCTCTGATTGCATATACTTATTTAGGTCCCAGAAACTCTGTATTTGCTCCTTTGATAAGATCGCTCAGGGACAAAAATTCATAAGCATCTCTCAAAATGTTGATATTTTTTATTCTCTAGAAAACTATTAATGAGAAAAATATCCATCTGATGAATAAAGAAGTGCTAGGAGCAGCAGAAAGCAGCAGTGAGAGCCTCACAGCCTTGCCCTGCATGGTGGTGGCGTTGCTATGGTAGCCGAGATGAAACTATGGAAGAGCAGATAAAACATCATTACGTGGAGCAGCTGACTGCTCTGTCTTGAAAGAAGCTCGCAGACAGGGCTCGGCCTGCATCAAAGGCACGCAGACACCAGAAGACAACTGCTAACCACAGGCTGGATCTTGGGAATCTTAATCTGCTTCTAATTTCTTTGGCGTAAACACACCCTTCTAAATGACTGCGCCCGTTTTTGTGTTATCAATCATTTTCTTCTTTAAGTCAAAACAGAAAACACTATGCGGCTGAGTTAAGTGGATATTAAATGCAAATGTGTTTCCTAATGCTGTTAAGTCTTCTCCAGAAAGCCAACAACATACTGCTTGTGTACTGCACCGCATGAGTGTCCTCATTGTGCCAGGCCTCCGGAAGCTGGGCAAGCACATCCAGAGTCCCGCTGCCCTGGGGTTCTCTGAGGTCAGGCACTGCTTTCGCTTTTCCTTTTATTACCAACAATTCCTGTGATATGATATACAGAGGAGGTCCCGGAAATATAAGTTGAATGAATAAATACTACATCAAACTAGGTTTTATTTTAAGTCTCCAAAGTTAGTAAATATTTGATAAAAGCATTAAAAAAAAACAATTTGATACATGTGTGGTATATATTTCAATGTTTTCCACTAATATCCTCAATCATGACCAGAAATTGAGGGAATGTATCCTATTTTTTAAAACTTTGCTTTTTCATTTTCTGAACCTAAAAGGACCTCCCATGACTGTGGTTTGTAAGATACTACCTTTGAATTTAAAAGTGCTTTTTATTCTACAAATGTTTTTATGATAAAACTCTGATGCTCTTTCTTATAGAGCAAAGACATTATTGGGGGAACTCATTCCTCTTTTAAGCTTGTTCATTTGTGTTTTGTCCACCTTAAGAAGTTTGCTCTACAGAACTTTGTGTAGCCATTGAGTATTTACACTCCATGATGGCCTCTGAAGGACCAAATAGAAGCGCCTTCTTCAGATTAAATCAAGTAATGAATACAGAAATGTGTTCTGTCGGAAAAATTCTGATTTAACGTTTCTCCTTATGTTAAAAACATAGAAGTAGGCATTTTGAACATCTGTATTTTATTTTGAAAAATAATTTAATTATTATCATTTTATGTGTGTTAGTGTACTGGTGCTCGTGAAAGTCAGAAGAGGCAGCTGGGTCCCCTGGAGCTAGAGTTAAAGGCAGTTGAGAGCCACCAGGTGGATGCTGGGAACTAAACTCAGGTCCTCTGCCAGAGCAGAACAGGCTCTTAACTGCCCAGCTGACTCTCTGGTACCGGACTTCAGCATTTTTGAATATACTTCTACATTTCCTAGATCAATGAAATGAGACAACAGAAACAAAGATCTATTTCATCATTTTCTTCTCTTTCATGCTTGCATTTCTGGGAGTCCTTTTCATGTTTCCTGCTCCTTTTTTGAGCCTTCCCTTGGCCCTCTACCAATACATAAATCACCTGAATAGTCTTCAAACACTAAAATACATATTTTGTATGTTTTCCACTAGGCACTTGTTTTAAAGGAAGGAATAAGATTGGGGGGAGGCGGGGAAGACAGTAAGAAATACACTGGTGCCCTAAGATAGCAGCACAGCACAGTAAAAAGTCAGGAGCGCAGATGTATTCTCAAACAGCACGTAAGCGATAGGTTCCTCACACGGGCAGGGTGCTCTGTACTTAGTAAATTTATGAAGATTTAGTTGTTCCTAATGCAAACTAGTGAAGTCATGAAGTTATATTCTATTTATTTATTTGGTTTTTTTTTTTTTGAACAGGGTCTCACTATATAGAGCAGGCTGGCCTCAAATTCATAGAGACTGACCTGCTTCTGCTTCCCGAGTCTTGGGATTAAAGGCATGTACTACCATGCCAGGCTATGAAATTGTGTTTTGAAATTAGAAAGTTCATTAAGACAGTGTCTTTAAATACATTGATGTCTTTCAAGTCTGTAATTGTCCTGACCTTCACTAAAGTCATGTTTTGTGGTTTAGTAACCTTTCCAAGTTTTTCCCAAGAGAAGCTATTTAGTTTTATAGGCAGACTTTTTGTTTTTCAGTGCAAAGGAGAGGGTAGCGGAGTGAATTACAGGCTACAACTGTTGCTGCCCATGAGGCAGTAAAATTCATTGGGTGGAAAAGAGGAGCTTCCAGTAGAAAATCAATTGCTATGAAGCTGCCAGCTTCGTCCCTCACGCAAAAGAAATTCTATAAAATTCTAGAGAGTAACACAGTGAAAAGGACAAATGAGCTGTAACTCAGAGAGTGCCACTTGGTCCCAATACATACATAATGATTTCACATGTAAGCCACGCCCAAGTTGTGCTTTTCGATTCTAGGCACGAGGATTTACAGGCAAGTGACATCTATAAAACATTAATAATATCATTTGCAATTTAACTCTAACACATTAATATAACTTTCTCATTTTTGGTTTTTTGAGACAAGGTTTCTCTGTTGTAACTCTGGCTATTCTGGAACTCACTCTGTAGACCAGGCTGGCCTCAAACTAATGGAGATCCATCTGCCTCTGCCTCCCTAGTGCTGGGATTAAATGTGAGCACCACCATCACCTGGTTTCATTAATATAACATTAAATAAAAATTTTGAATACGACTTCTGAAACTCAGAACATTAGAAAGATGACCAGTAATTTTCTCAAAGCCACAAGACAGCAGATAGCATACTTAGAAAAAATTTTAACATTGTCTGTAAAGCCCCAGAGACATGCATCTTCTAATATTTCACAAATGTGACCCTAGAGCATAGTAAGAACCATTAGGAAATCTCTCGAACACACACACACACACACACACAGAATGCAGAGAAAATGTAAAGCTCTGTAGCATAACACAGTAATACAAGTGAAGCTTCCTTTCTGGCTTCTTTACTGGCCACCAGTTGACATCCCCCCCCCCCCAGCAGTTACTGTGGGAATAGCTTTGCGGCTGGCTTTGTCTGACAGCATAGCAATAGAAGCAAGCATGCTGTGAGCAGAAGATAGAAGCTTGCCTCTCTTGGATGCCAAGTACAAAGGTCTAGTGGCGTGATGAAGAAAACACAGGAGATAGATGAAACTTTCTCTATGGAGATGTTAGCCATCTAAGGTAGCATAGGGTGAGTAAAAAGCCTGGCCTCAGACACTAGCCACCTAGCTGATCCCACCCCAAACATCAAGGAATAATAAATCATTATTATTTTGGCTCAGTAACATTTTTAATTATTCATTAGATATCCACAAATAATTGGGATGATTGATAAACCACTTTAAAGTTTGTGATATCAATTCTTTTGTTCTGTGATGAATCATTAATGCCACTCTTAACCACTTTTTTAATAAGAAGGAAATTGAAGCTCAGAAACATGAACTGACTTGATCAAGATCATATAAGAAGCTGGAGATAAGTACGTGCTTAACTGGGGTGTAGTGGAATGTGTTGGCCATTCCCCCACGTTACCACCCCAGGAAGGGCACCATGCTCCAGAGTTCAGTGTAAAATGGGCAGAGCTGGAGGAAGTGCAGTTTGATTTGGCCTTAGAGGAAAGAGAGACACCACATAGGATCTGAGAACTGTTCTGTGCAAACATGGAAGTGGGAAATGTTTCTGGATGAATCTTCTCATTTCCTATTGTCTAACCATTCTGCTCCTCACTCCCTTTCTGTGTGTTTGTTACAGTTAATGGACTGGCCAGGATGTTTCTAACTCTTTCCAATCATGCGAATGAGTTTCCTGTTCTGTAAATAAACTAATGCTCTATGATCAAAGTTTAGATAGTACGTGGTAGAGTTTTGAATTCAAATTCAAGTGTTTTACTCCAAACCCTGCTTTTTTTCTGCCATATATTCTCTAATGTGGAACTCAAATCTCTAGTCATGTATGGTTACATGAAAGTTACAAAGGAATATGCTTTCAGTCATAAGGTTTTGAATAGAGATGTTCCCACACAGGTTCATGTGAATGCTTAGATTCAGCTGGTGCTCCTCTTGAGAGGTAAATGGACCATGAGGGCTCGAACATCATCCATAGATTAGGCTCTTGGTGAGTTCATAATATGAGGGCATCATCGAGAGGCAGTGGAACGAAGCTGCGGGGCCTGGTTGGAAGGAGCAGCTTACTAGGGTGTGCTCTGAAAATGCATTCCTTGTTTTGGACTATCTGCTATTTTCCCGCACCTCCAGCTACCAGAAGAGAAGCATTCTGCCCCACCACACCCTCTGCCACATTGCTTGGTTTCATCATCGCCCAGAAGCAATGCAGCCATCCTAGTGTGGACAGAATCTCTGAGACAGATCACAACTCAATCTTCTGTTCTCTTAAATTGTTTCTGTTAGGTGTTTGTCACAGTGACAGGACATCGAACACCAAGAAGTCATGCTTCTCAGCTAGGATACGAAGGTTTACTTCAAGGCTAGCACCCAGTTCTTCAGGAAGATTCTGAATGGAAGGCCTGGATGTGACACACATGCATCAGGAAGCTCAGCAGCAGAATCCTAACCGACTGTACTTTATTCAGTAAGCAGGAGCTGGCAGAACGAATCCCATAGATATTGTTCTCATCTTCAAGTTATTTGCATTTCTGCTGGAGCAATGTTGCTTACAGTTACCTGACTGTTGATAGTATCTTTGTGAAGAAAAAAGGAGGATGCAATCAAGTTTCATTAGACCGACTACAGTGTGCTTCCTTTAATAAGAATGCCACCATGTCTCACACCATACCAGGCACACAACACACAGTTAATTAGTATTAGTTTTCTGTCTCTTGTTTCAAGAAGAAGGGAATCAGAGAGACTACCTTAACGTTTCAATCTTAACATGCTTTCAGAGAGTTGTGCAGTGGTACAACCTTGTCATAAAAGATGAGCAGTGTACTAACTCAGACAATAAACAAGAAAAATAAAAGCACAGTTAAGTGAACACATTCCTGCTTTGGAATACAGCAGAAATGGCAGCCCAGAGGTTTAGCTCCTCTCTCTCTCTCTTTCTCTCTCTCTCTCTCTCTCCTTACATCCATACCCACACACAATATCTATGAGGCTCTAAGCATTGTTCTAAAAGTATGATGTAAATTGATAAATAAAACTAATATACTTCCAGGCCCTTCCAGAGCATAGATTCTAGAACAGAATGATTTGACATCTTTGTGCTTAGTTTGGAGTTTAATTATTAGAGCTCACGTATGTCTGTAACTTGCATAGTGATGTAACCCCAAGGAAATACATGGATGGGTCTTACTTAGCAAAATATGTTCTGTGAGATGTTGTGTTTCAGGACCTTACCTGGCAGCAGCTCATTCAATACTGCACTGGTCAGGGCCTGAATCAGAGGCTGGGAACTCTACAGAAGGTATAGCAATGTTTCTGAGATTCAACCATGGGACTCAGGCGATGAGCAGGTGAATTGCACTCTCAAGTACCCCCTACTAAAAGTCCAACATCTTTACCATATGTACTTCATTAGAATTACTTCTTTTTCTGGCCAAGCTAAAATAACAATAACAGAAAGTTGGCATGTGCATTATTATTTGAAGTCTCAGAACCCTAACCTAAGTTGTAATATTTAAAACATGGGAAGTAGAAGAAAAAATGATACTATAATGAGATTTCTAAAATTATATTAAATTATACATGTATCTATAAAGGGAAGAAAATGATTGAGAATTGAATTCCTATTTGAAATGTCCATAAGGGAACTCAGAGAATAGCATGGAAACTGTACATCAAAGACACACACATTCAAAATAATTTTATTTATCTTAAAAGACCTCGACAGACTACAGACACACCTCATATTGTGATGAGCTTTCAACCCCTCTCCCCTGACTATCGGAGAGGAAGGCCAGTCAGCAATCTTACTTGCTTCTGATATTTAAGTCATTTATAATTACTTTTAACATCTTTTAAAAAACAAATATCACAGAACTCTTTTTTTTTTTCCACTCATGCTCATTCATACAGTAGCATTTTGTCCTTTGGTTAGGGATCAAGATTGACATGCTGACAGTTCAATTCTTAAATTGTTTCTGAAAATTGGCCGGGTGTGTCCTTATTGCAAGTTTACATCTCCCTCTTCTATGGCATGACTCGTCCTTTCCTTTTCAGGTGTTACTAAGGTTTTCTTTTTATTTTCATTTCTGACCTTTTCATAATGAGTTCAAATTACTACATTTTGTATTTTCACATATATATTAATCTTAGAAGCAATTTTCTCTTGACTTAATTTTTTTATCTATAACAAATTTATTCTAAGCATGGTTGTATTATGAATGGTGTTAAATTTCACTAGTCTGAAAGAACAATCTGAGACTATCTTGAATTTTCAAGTAAAGGCTTAAATTTCAACTTGAAGATAAAATGAGCCCCACTTTTGTGATGCTATTTCTGAAATATGCACCAATTTCAGAGTAACATTAAGCTGGACTACTTAGAAGAAGGCCATTTTCAGTAGAAATTCTTAACTCTCTAGTGGAAAATTAAGTGTAGTTATATTTGGATGATTAGTTATGCCTTATAAAAATTTGCACAACTATACACATTATATAAATTGCATGTAGTTTTCACATACTCCAGGACAGAAAACTACAGATTGTATGTTTTCGGCATGAAAGTTCAAGACCAACTACAAAAGAGCATTTCCTGTTCCTTTATTTTGAGGCTTTTTCTCTGCCTTTCCCTGGGAACATTCCATCTCCATGTGATTGTTACATCCTCTGTGGCATTCCAGAGACATACTGGTATCATTAGTTAACTCTTAGTTCCTTTTCAGATCCTAACTTTAACTTCCTTAGAGAAGTTTATCTTGATGACATATATTGAGGAATAGTCTTGTGTGAAAGCTAAGGGCTACATTCCAAGGGCTACATTCCAAGGCCAGTGTGGTTTGGATGGAATGTAGACACACCTTTAATTCAGTATTCAAAAGGCAGTGGTGGTCCATGAAAACAGTGGAAGCAGACACAGGAAGTAGAATTCAGAAGTCAGTGTCACACAGGAAATGACATCTGAGATGAGTCAGAGTGAATGGCAGACAAAGTGACTAACCAGAGGAAACATTAGCAGAGTGAATCACAGTGAGGATACACCCAACTCTCCCTAGAAAAAGTGGGCTCTCAGCTCTGTTAAAGAGACTTACATAGGAGTTAGAGTCAGTTAACAGGAGCAGAAGGAAGAGTCAGTTGAAGCAATCAGTTGAGGAGCAGGCTGAAGAGTCAGTAGAGGAAGAGTTAACAGATTGAGTTGAAGCAGTCAGTTACAGAGGCAGGATAGAACAGTGAGAGCTCAGTGAGAGACACAGCAGACCTCAGCAAAAGAAGCCTAGAACAGAGAGTGAGTTGAACCAGAAGAGTCAGAGTTCAGAAGGAGCTAGTCAGTGTGGCTCTGTCAGCAGTAGGTCTTGGAAGGCTAAGGCTGAAGCTTTCTAGGTCCAGACTAGCAGATTAAATGTTCTAGATTGTATGAAGGCTGAAGTTTTCCAGTTCAAGGATTAAGACTAGATTATAAAGACGACAAAATGTTCTAAAGCTCCAGGGTCCAGACTTAGAAACAGTGATTTAATTAGACAAAAGAATAAACTGTCTTCTGCCCTGAATCATGGTCTACATCTGGGTGAATATACATCAACATCATCATCCACATCCACATTTGCAGCTACAGACATGGACAAGATGATTCTTTTTCTCTTTCTTTGTTGAATGTTTGCTGTATTGTAGTTAATTTATAGGATGGAAAAATAGGATCAGGATATAGCTCAGTGGTACCATATGCTACGTGAGTTGTTCAATTCCCAGTACTCCCTCCCACCTCAAAAATCTATCACACATCTAAACAGATAGGTAGAGGAGATGATGCAGGACACTAAAGAAGCAGAGCAGTCTGCATTTCATGACTTCTGTCAAAGAATCCAGCCATGAATGGTTACTTGTGACCAGTTTATTTGTGATATGCAGCCACCACAGCTGCCCAAACTGGACTGTTCTCAGACTGAAGATCAGAAACCCCAGCTGTCAATAACTATATATTTCATATAAAATCCTGACTTTAGTATTGATTTCCAATGCTTTCTAATTAATTGTTAACTAGTTCAACAAATGCTCTTACTCATTCTGTGATTGCTTTGGTCTCTCTCTTCTTTATATTCCCTAAATAACTCACCTGCACATTTTTAAACTCTTGTCACAGTGGGGGATTTATTTTTACTGCTATATATTTATTGCAGATGATACTAGGCTTTTTTTTCCTGTCATTCTCCAATATATTTGGGAATTTTATAATTGAATACTGTATTTACATCATTCTTGATCTAGCTTTCCTTCAATTCCCTCCTGTTTCTCCTAACCATCTCAAATGCATGGATTCTTTCATTTTATTTTTTAGTTTTAATTGTTTTACACACACACACACACACACACACACACACACATACATGTTTATACATACAACCTGCTAACATCACTTAGTGTTGCTCGTGTATATGTCAATATCTACTTATTCCATGTGAAGTCTTGACTTTAGCATTGATTTCCAATGCCTTCTAATTAATTGTTAGCTAATTCAACAAATACTCTTACCTGTTCTGTAATTGCTTTGGTCTCTCTCTCTCTCTTCTTTTACACTCTCCAGATAACTCACCTGCACATTTTTAAACTCTTGTCACAGTGGGGGATTTATTTTTACTGCTATATATTTATTGCAGATGATACTAGGCTTTTTTTTCCTGTCATTCTCCAATATATTTGGGAATTTTATAATTGAATACTGTATTTACATCATTCTTGATCTAGCTTTCCTTCAATTCCCTCCTGTTTCTCCTAACCATCTCAAATGCATGGATTCTTTCATTTTATTTTTTAGTTTTAATTGTTTTACACACACACACACACACACACACACACACACACATACATGTTTATACATACAACCTGCTAACATCACTTAGTGTTGCTCGTGTATATGTCAATATCTACTTATTCCATGTGAAGTCTTGACTTTAGCATTGATTTCCAATGCCTTCTAATTAATTGTTAGCTAATTCAACAAATACTCTTACCTGTTCTGTAATTGCTTTGGTCTCTCTCTCTCTCTTCTTTTACACTCTCCAGATAACTCACTGGCACATTTTTAAACTGATCTTTGAGACTCATTCCTGGAGAAGACTGATTCTCCTTCTCTCGGCAACCACTATCGGTCGTCTGTAGTTCTAGGGATGAGGCCTTATAAAATTTGCTCCATCTATATCGGCATACCTATTGGTTTTTTCATCTTTGAGGTCTTGTTTAGGCATCCATATTGTTGAGATTCCCGGGCAGCTTCCTTGTCATATCTAGAAGATGTGATCTTCCGGCAGACAGCCTGTCCTGGCTCTCTGGATCTTACCATTTTTCTGCCCCCTCTTCTGTAAGGTTTCCCTGAGCCTCAGGTATAGCTGCTAGGTTTTCTAAGGACAGTTTCATACAAATGTTTAAGGTACTTTGAGCAAAGTCTCCTCACCCCCTCCCTACCCTCACCACTTCCCTGCTTCTCTCAAGTTTCCTCTGTTTCTCTGGATAGTTTTACTCCTACATTTACCGCACACAGATTGTGACATCTGTTATTACTTTGCATTAAAACATTTGATTTGATTTTAGTTTATTGGTTGTCTAACCCAATATGACCTTATGTATCAAGGAATAAAAGCTTATAGATAAATAAGAAGTATCTGTCAAAGTAGTCATTTTAACCACCTCTCTGTGAACTTCTGCTTTACCAGTTGTTCACTGACTTTCCTCTAAGTCAATGGTTCTCAATTTTCCTAATGTTGCAACCCTTTAATTCAGTCCCTGATGTTATGGTGACCCCAACTATAAAATTATTTTCATTGCTACTTCAAAGCTGTAATTTTGCTACTGTTATGAATCATAATGTAAATATCTGACATGGAGATGGTCTTAGGTGGCCCCTGTGAAAGGGTCATTTGACCACCCAAAAGAGTAGCAACCCACAGGTTAGAATGGCTGCTCTAATTGATGTATACAGCTTTACTGTCTTCTCCAACATCAGTCCTAAAGGAGGGCTGCAGTGAAGATCCGGAAGGTTGAAGCTGATTCGATAGCAATGTCACGAACAGAACAAACCTTAGAAATTTGGGGAAACCTCTAGGTATATTCATAAGAGTGCCACAGAATCTTACCTCTGCCAACAACCCTTGTGTGACCTTGTATGCCCTTGAATAAGGCACTTTATATTTTGACCCTCATTTTCATAATTTCTTAAATGAGAAAGCACTTCTCATTTTATTGATCTAATCAATGCTAAGAACATTTATTATGAGCCAAGAACAGAAAGATTGCTACACAATTTGGATAAGCATCAAAATGCATTTTATATATACATGAAATTCTCAAAGAATTCATAAAAATAGTCTACCTTTAAGAAGAATTTATAGTCCAGTGATACTGAAAGAATGTCAATACATAATGAATGGAAAATAAACAAGGAATGAGTTAATGTACAATAACAGTCAAAAGCTAACAACTACAGTGCAGTAATACATGATGGAAAGTACTGGAAGACAGGGGAGTCTACCTGACTGGGTAGTCGGTGGACTTCTTTGAAGAAATAAGGTTTTATCTGAAATAGATGAGGAGAGTCTGAGACAATAGCAGACTATTCTGTCTTTGGAGTGAAACACATGTGATAGGGGGAAAAAAAAAAGCAAGTTTCAGAAGGTTAGGACTTGCTAGGAGAGGTCACTGAAGAAGAAGCAAAGACCTGCTAACCTACGCAGTGTGTTAGGAAGGTATTTGCAGTTCGTTGTAATAACAGAAGGTAGTCACTGCAAGGTTTTAGGCTGGAGAGTGGCATAATCCTGACTATTTAAAAGGTCTCTCAGTGAGAGTGAAAAATGGATTGGTGTGGTGAGAAATACAGCTGCCTAAGTCTAGAGGAAACTGGCAGCTTTGGGTCCAGATCATACTAGATTGGAGATAAGTATGTAGATCTGGCATATATTTGGATAGCGACTGTGTGAATTTTGCCAGAAAGAGCAGAACTGAGATGCGTTCAGTTGAGTCCTTCAAAGGAAGCTGCTGCTGTAATGTTTCCTATGAAAGTGAATGATTAGGAAGCCTTCTGTGGAGAGTCTGGGAACATTCCCTGAAGCCCTGCAGGGAAGAGGAAAGCAAGGAGGCCTTGACTGTGGGCAAGTCTGTGAGAGGGTGTTCTAGTGAGTTTATCCCCATTTGGCAAAGGGATCGCCTTTTCCTCTTCTTGGACCAGTCAGTCATGAACTCAAGTTTCCTCTTGTGGGATCTGAACTAATTGCTATTTCCAGTTTTGGATGGGTTCTGGCAACACAGCCTTAGTAGCTTTGGAGTCTCCCCAAGAAACTACATACATTAGGAGCAAGTCTCAGGCAGGACAGAGGTGAGGCCAGAAGCTCAATGATGGTAACAGCTGTAGAGGGGAGATGGGGCAGAGCATCAAGAGTGTAGTCTGTGCTCTATTATAGCACAGAAGAAACATCCGGTTTCTTCTGCAGATGAGGTACTCAAATTGAACTTGAGTCTTCATCTTATTAAGTTATCCTCTTGATTTTTACGTACATTCAAGTTTGTAGCGCACTAATGTACACTACTCTCCCCAAAGGTTGGTGGCAAAGGACTAAATGAAACAATGCAAATTCCCTGTAAAGGTACCATCTTTTTATAGCAGTAATGACAGAGTAGTGTTCTCACTGAATTTGTTATAACATTTAGTTTACTTTTCTTGTATTATAATCATTGATTTATTTGTCAGCCCCTCTATTAAACTGTTTTTCAATTAGGATGCTATTTGCATTTATGTAATATAGCTTTTCCCCTTGCGCTATCTCATGCATTTTACCGTCTTCAGAATCCCTAACACAAAGCATCAACACATCTCCAGTGTCTGTAACAGCCAATAACGTCCTTCAGATAAACAAAACTAAACAAAAGCACAATCAAGATCTCCTAGAGGGGCCTTACCACCGCCTCTGAAAGCATTTTAATTTTGTGTTGCTTGTAGGGAATACTGCGATGTAAGGTGGGACTCAGTACGCTCATGGCATGCTGAGAGAAGAGTGACAATGAATACCAAATCAGCGATTCCTTTGTCCCAGCTAGGAGGCTTCTGTCGTTCTTATGATACAGGGAAATTCTTACGATGCAATTCTTATGATATAGGGAAACCGTGGTGGTAGGGGGAGCTAAGCTGTCCGGAAGCACACAGTTAAGACAGTGCTGACATGAAACTCACATCTCTCTTACTCTTGGGCTCATGTTTTTCACCCAACTCCGTCAATAAGCAGTTTAATAAATGAATGAGTTAATTCAGAATTCTGGTCTGCTAGGGCTATAAGTTGGTATAATGAAACAGATTAGAAGCTAATTTTCAGAAGGCAAGTCATAGCCTATAAAACATTTAAAATTCAATATACCTTGACTGTTCATGGAGTTAGTTTAGACTGCTAACAAGTCTGACCCTGGCCAAGGACTGCAGCTCCATTCTCCACAGATGTGGAAGAGAGCAGATCAGGAAACGTGTAGCTCCAGACAGGGAAGGGGTATCCAGCAGGTTTGGTCTTTCACTCCCCCACTGACCTATGTACAACACCTCATCTTTTCTTTGAAGACAGTGACACATTCCCTCCCCACTCCCTTTTTAAATTAAAAAGAATCATGCTTTTAAATCTAACACTGAAGTTTCCTTTACATTTTGTCATTTATGAAATGTTACCCAAGGCTCTACATCACAAGTTTCTCCGCCCTCTGGAGAAGTGGGACATGCTGCAGCTGCCTTGAGTTTGAGTGCTATTCCAGGGCACAGGGGGAAACGGCAGCTGAAGATGCTTAAGAGGTGAAAAGGGCAACGTAATCTACTAGCGTGATGGCTAAGACACACGTGCGGAGAAATCAAGGTTCCACGCTGGAATTGACTGGAAGTGAAAAATGTTATTTACGGATGCAGAAGTGGCCCATATTCCTTTGTTCTCTCATAAACTATTACTACTTTCCAATCCTTGGCAAAATCCCGAAGAGACTGTTCAAACACACACCTCTAGGCTCACCCTAGATAACTGACTAGATAGTTCAGTGGCAGAAAGAGTAGTCCTGCCCTGACAGTGCACAGCACCTGGGAAAGGAGGGGCCTTCTGTAAACACTTCAAAATACAATTCTCGTTCTCTGACCTTGAGAGTCAAGATGAAAAGATATAAACTGTGCAACAGACTTCTCACAAGTCGGCGTAGTGATAAATAATTTATGTAAACTACAAATCATCCTTTCTAATGGACAGTTTGAAGAGGTTTGGAAAGTAGATATACTCACACACTCATGAGAGCAAACAAGACTTAGACCATTTTTCTAACCTTCAAGTAGCCAACATTTAACAGCTACAGGGAAGAAGAGAATCTCTACCAGTTATGAATGCCCCATGGGCTTGATATGCAGAATATATTAAGAGCCTCCAGAGTTAGACTCCATAAGAATAAATAATCAATCACTAAATGTTCAAAGGAGAACAAAATCTGCAGTCAGTCAACATGAGAAAAGATGTTCAACACCTTTACCATCAGGAAAACACAAATCAAAATTACTCCCAAATCCTAATTCTTGCAGTCAGAATGGCTGTCATGAAGAAACCAAACAACAGATGCTGGTGAGGATACACAGAAAGCATTGATCTTATGTACTCTTGGGAAGGTACAACAGTCCAGTGACTAAACAAATCAGTGTGGAGATTCTAACAATAGAATTGCTACATAATTCAACAATATTGTTTCTGGGTATATATCCAGAAGTATCAGAGCTAACTTATGGTAGAGATACTTGTGTGGCAGGGTATCCTGTATGTCAGTGTAGCTGCTGTACCTTTGTACCCTTGTATGTCAGTGTACCTGCTATAAGATCCAAGCTATGAAATCAGTATGGATGTCAATCAATAGGGGAAGATATTAACAAGATGTCATATGTATACACGAGGAGTTTTGTACAGATTTTTTTGAAAGTCAAAATGTAAAAGGGCAAAAATACGTCAGTTTGATGCAACTGAAAATCATCATGTTAAGAAAAGTAAACTAACCTTCCAATAATTATGGAGTGATATTTTCCATCTGTGAAATTTAGGGAGGGAAATATAGAGGATGCCTCTTAAGGATGTGGAAGCAGAAGGGGAGGCAGCATTCCAAAGGTAAAGCAGGAGTGAACATCAGCATGCATTTAATAGATGCACATATCTAAAGGCACAAACATACTTATGCCTCACAATATCTCTGTAAATTATTAATATATTTCTATAATTCATATGAGAAAATTAAGACACAGATACTAACTGTGGAGGTCAGGTCCATCGCTCAGGCCTAAGAAACTTTAGTCAGGCTTCTAAGAACACCAAAATTGTATAGGCCCAAGCCAGGGGCAGTGTGACCCAGAACAGTTCCAGAGTTTCCCAGGGTTAAAGCAAAAACAATTTCTGTAAGAAAAACATTTTCTAAGACAAACAAGGCAGCTAGACAGCCTTGGGCTAGAAAATGTGCCCCCCTTCCTGCAGATGGTCCATAATCTTGGTCCCACAGCCTTGGGCTGAGGAGTTCCCTCCTCCCAGTTGCCCACGACCTTGCTATATGCTAGCACCAACCAGTTTAAAGGTTAACTGGCCCCTACCTATTAAAATGGGAAAACAATTTAGGGACCAATCAACTTGCACCAACATGGTCTGTGCTTAGCAACTATGCAGCCCCCTAGCAACTGTTTCAACTGTAAATAATAAAAAAGCTTGCTTTCTGCCCATCGGGGCCATTTCTATCCTGCGTGTTAGAGCGGTCCCAGTATACTGGAATAAAATCCTCTTGCTATTTGCATCGATTTTCCGACTGTGAGTTTCTGTGGGGGTGAGGCATTCCGGTTTGGGCCCCTTGGGGTCCAACACTAACTAACTTACAGAAATCACATAGTTAATAATCAGCAAAACCAAGTTTTGAATCCAGGCAATTGGTCTTAGTGTTCTTACACACCCTCCATACCTTTATATTCCTTCTGTATTCTGCATTAAAACTGAGAAAAATGTTCTGGGAAGAAACTAGCTCTGCTTTGAAAGTTGAAAATGAAGAGAAATGTTCTGAACATGAAAATTAAGAGCAGTGTTTTGTCATTTTGATAAACCAGGTATGGTGCACACATATGTTATCCTAGGACTCTGAAGGTAGAAGCAGAAGGATTATGAATTAGAGGTTTTCAACTACATAGCAAGTTTGAGGCCAACCTGGAATACATTAAGCTCTATTTTTAAAAAATAGTTGTCATTTTAGCAACACCTTTGTTAATTGAAATCTTTGCTCCGAACTAGATAAGCTGTTTAACTTGCAGAGATATATAGTTCCTTTAAGGCAAACAAGAAACATGCATTTAATCTGTCTTAGGGTTCCTATTACAGTGACAGACATCATGACTAAAAGCAACCTGGTAAAGAAAGGGTTATTTCACCTTACAACTCTCAGGACAACTCTATTACTGAGGGAATTCAGGGCAGGAACATAGAGGCACAGCTAATACAGAGGCCTTGAAGGAGCGCTGCTCACTGGTTTGCTTACCATAGCTTGCTCAGCCTGCTTTCTTATAGCACCCAGGACTACTTTCCAAGGGGTAGTGTTGCCTTCAGTGGGCTGTGCCCTGCCACATCAATCATTAACTAAGAAAACATCCTATAGACTGTCTATAGGCCAATCCAATGGAGGCATTTTATCAGTTGAGGTTCCTCTTCCTAGACAACTCTAGGTTTGTGCCAACTTGACAAAAACTGACCAACACGAATTAATATAAAATACAGATGGAACTCTTTATCTCTCTATTCTCCTTGAACTCTTTCCTCCTTTTCTTGCTTTAAGTCACAGAGATCACATATCTTCCAACACCCTATGTTACTGAGGTTGCCTCATAATCCTGCTGGAAATTTCAAATCATCCTGACTTCTTTCCCTAAGCCCTTCTCTGCTGTTCCTACCAGTTCTGGAAGATGATAGAGGCCCTGAAACTGACTGACTTCAGTAAACCACGCGTGTTCTGAAAGGAACAAGAAATGCTTGTTTGCTGAACTAAGCTACAAAGGTTTACCTACTCTCTGCAGAGCCCAGGAGTGACGCTGTCAGTCCCAGCAGAGGCAAGAACATGAATGTAGCATACCAAATGTCATGACAGCTAACAGGTAAAGTTTCTCTTAAAATTTTTTAATGCTCTAATGTGAAGAAAACATGAATTTAAACATAAAAATACCAGTGAATGAGGAGGAAAAAGGTAGCAGAGTTCATAGGAGGAACAACTATTTGCTTAAGTGGTTTCTCTGTTTTTTCTGTGTGCATTATTAATCTCTATTAAAGACTGATCTGCATCAAGTTAGGTTTGCATCTTGTATTTTTGTTGTCTTTTAACCAAATAGGATTGTCTTTATATCCAAAGGGGCAGAAGGTTTTGCTATTTGAAAATATAAACTTCTGTCACTGTGGATCATTTTACGTAGAGTTTAGAGTTTTTAGTGAGTAATAAATTAAGTGCTACTGTTAGAAAGTGCAGAGGGAGACTCTCCACACTTGTCTTCTCCCCAGTGCTGATGCTCTGGCACACTGCGAGGCAATATCCACCATCAGGGATGCTGTTGAGTTTTCCTTGTTCAAGAGTAGGTATATCACCACTTTATTAGCGGTGGTAGACATTTTAGGGGCATGGAGACCCCTTTATTGGAGACACTGCTAGTCTTTGTTGCTCTTGTTTCAGTTGCAAGGGATCTTTGATGAGCCAACATCTCTGAGGAAGGAAATACATATGTGAAGTTTTACAACTCTCTCATTTTCACAAATTAATTTTTCTAATTTCAAATTAAAGATCAGTAAAGTAGAATACTTTACAGGTAAATTAGCAAGAAACACCTAATCAAATAATGTATTTTTCAGTCTGGAAGCAGAATCTTAGACTGGATGTGCAGTAGGAAGATCTATGCATGGTGCAGGTAAGAATTAGACATGTTTTCTACTCATTTACTTAACTCATTTACTTTATTGTAAAATATACATAATAGTTATTTTGATAAAATACATTTACTTGTCTATTTTATCATTCAGATAAAGAAGGAAGACAAGTAATTTATCTTGTGAATAGTGGACACTTGGCTTAGATATAAATTGAGGAAAGGAATGTGTTGCTGTACTTTCCTGAAATTGTACTGTCTTAGTTTTAGAAGTGCCTCCACCCCATCCACATTCTGCAAAAGACACTTCATCTCTGTTATGTAAAGTGACACTGACTCTATGAGCTATGTTTTCACACCAGACTAAGGTAGTGTCTGCTTCCAACACAAGGTAGAGAATGGCAGGTTAAACAGAGAAAGGATGCTCAAAGAGAGAACATTCGTTATTGCTTAGCCTGCAGGTACCATCCACTTATTAAAAGTTGGATTTTGAGCTTTTGTGTGCTGTTGACACATCAAGTCAATCAAGTCAATGTTCCTGTCAATTACCTTGCCAAATGTTAACACTACTTTTGACAAATATCTAAGTTGACAGCTGGGAAGTTCATTGGGTTCAGAGATAATTTTATCTTTTTCCCAAGTTCTTTCTTGTATACAGAAGAACACTCAACCTGTGGCTGAGAGCATTTGAGAAACAGAAATAGAAAATGACACAATAGAAGCAAATACAATGACATCCATCAAGCAAATTGCACTACAGAGCCTTTTTTTCAATCTTGAAGAATGTCAGTCTTCCAAAAGACAGTCAGAACAATTTAGATCTGATAAATTTTTATAGAGCAGCTTCAAAACTATAGATTAAAAAACTCAACTCTTTCTTCAGATTTAACTATCAGCCTTAAATGCATTTACTATTTTTATAAAGCAGAGTAGCTAATGAGACTAAACCAGGTTTCTACATGTTTATTTGATGAGCTATTTACTTTTTCTGATGGGATCGGACCTCAATAACTTTCCACCAATTAACTTAAACTTAATGTTCTTTTTTTTTGTTTTGTTTCATTTTGATTTATTTCATAGGTTTAACTGTCAGGTTAAAATATAGTTTCTATTAGCTATATGTGTCAATTATCTGAAGTTTACAATGCATTTGATAAAACCTGATGAATAAAAATAAGATAATATAATCCTCTCCAAAGCAAACAAAAAAAACCCCAAAAAACTAAAAAAAACAAACCGACCAACCAAAAAACCCTTCTTTGTTGCACATGTTTCTTTCAGTGTCCAGCCTAGCCTAGTTTCAGTCTATACCCCTGAAGGGTGAGGTTCTGGGAAGTATGAAGAACGTTACTGTTTTCCTTCACACACAACTTTTGTTGGGAAACTAGATATTTTTCACACACTAGTGTTATAATTAATGCACCTCATAATAAATTTCAGGCTTTTTCTTGGAGCTCAAACACAGTTTTTATGAGACAAAGTTACATGATCATCATCTTCAATATGAGGACCTGCTGGTCCAGCAGTGTTGTGGGGCCACTTTGTACAATATATTCAGAAAACGTAAGTGTTTGCCTCATGTTTATGATGACTCTTGACTTTCCTAAAATAGATTAGTCACAATTGAGAACTGAAATGAGGAAATGGACCGACATGGTGTGTTCAGAAGAAAGACAGGCTTATGAGAAAGGAGCAACTGCCTATGTCAACAAGATATATATATATATATGTAATAAATTACAGAAGAAATGGGCCTCTGACATAGAATATCTGGAAACGTGCCACTTTGGTATGGTCAAATACAAAAAGGAGTCTTCATGGGTCGAGTAGGGATGTATGAGAAACTTTATACTTTTCAATTTTGCTGTAGACCTAAAATTGCTTAAACAGATCAAGTCTTGAAAATATGATAAATACCTTTTAAAATGTTCTGACATTGCTCATGATTTCTTGAAACAAAGCTGGCGATTTGAATATGTGTACCAGTAGGATGACTGCGATAGTATATGCACAAAAATTCTAAAACGTGTTTACTTCCATAATATAAACACAAAATAAGTGTATCTGAAGAAATAGAATAATGGGCAGACAAACAATGTAACTATGTGGAATAGACTATAATAATTCTGTTTTTAAAATACATGTCCAGAAAAAAAGAGCAACTAGTAGATTTTCATTAAGGCCAGAGATGAAACAAAGATTCAAACTTCTACGAACTGTGTCAAATCTGTTAAGCTCCAATAAAAATTATGATATATTCCAGTGGAAAATAATGACTTCCATGACCAGATCGCACTACAGACAACAAAGATGCACCAGGGTCAGTGCATGCCTTTAATCCTAGCACTCAGGAGGTAGAGGCAGGCAGATCTCCGAATTTGAGCCCAGCCTAGTCTACAGAACAAGTTGCAGGACAGCCAGGGCTACACAGAGAAACCTTATCTTAAAAACAAAACAAAACAAAAGCAAACAAACAAAAGAATAAAACATAAGAGGAAGAAAAGAAGCACCAGGGGTCAGTTTGATGTCACAAAGAACATTCAGGTGGATTCTGGGCTATGTTCTAGTTTAGTTACTATTATGATAGCAATCTCCAGCATGGGACTGGTGTGGGATATGATGAGGAATCTTGTTTTTACATCTTATAATTGTATGTCATATTCATAGTTGATTTCTCATTTCTTTTTAATAAATGAACTAGGTTGGTAATTCCTGAGAATACTATAGGACCTTAGACAAACCTTTGAAACTTGAATGTCAACTATCAAATGTTGATGCAAACTTGTTTGTTCAGTCTGTCTCACTGATAATTTAGTAGACTCATGCTAATCTGCAGTCCTTTGTATTGGTCAGGATGAACTGTTCTGTTTTCTAGTCTACCATCTGAATGAAGGTGAAGAACAGAGCACACATTGTCAATAAAAAGAAGATTGAAAAGAACAAGATGAAACATTCTGAGGATACATGTAAGCCTCAAAAAATCAGTCACATATACACAGACAGGCTACTCTAAATTAGCAAGAGTCCCCATAAAAAATACATCTCGAAATTTCAGTTGGCAGGATGCTCAGAATAAGCCACCAGTGTGTCGTGAATTAAGACGAAACAGAACAAAACAGAAATGGATGTGATTTTAACGTGAGGAAAATTGCGTGGCTCACAGGGCAGCGGCGCAGTTGGGAGATCTGCATGCAGACAGCCCAGGCCCCGCTCTGCATAAGCAGCAGCACCCTGTCTCTTGGACTTCCCAGTGCCTGTGAAACCTTCCTTAGCTCCTCTTGCCCACATCTTTGACTTTCCCCCATCCTGTCTTAGTCTTCCTCACAACTCTGAACAGCTTGTCTTCCCCACATGCACCTAATTGCCAACCTTGCTCAGCTCAGGGCCCTTTCTAGGCTTATCCTCTTGCTGACAAACTGCCTCACCAGGCTCGCCCCCATCACTTATTTACTTCACTCAGGTTTGTTCTCATGACTTCTCCCCAAGGGACCCATCTTGGACCCAAGTATCCAGCTTCTGGCTTGGCACTCCTTTCCACTTCATTTTGCTATTTAATTTATTGAGTTTTAAAACTATCTTTATTTATTTTAAGATGGGTTCCCACAGTGTAGCCATGTAGCCCAGGCTATCTTGGCACTAGCAATTCTCCTGTTTCTGCCCACCACTCCCCAGAGACTGAGATTACAGATGTGTATAAAGACACAGAGCTAGGTATGCTCTGTCTTTAATAGCATATGGCATAGCTATCTCCTCCGAATTGAAACATCCCTTCACAGAACGAAGACAGATGCTAATAGGACTCAGTAAGGGAATGAAACTTACAAGCTTCAGGAGGACTCAGAAAGCTACAGGACTCAGAAAGCTTCTCCCCCAGTGTTTACAAGCACTGCACAAATGCTGAGGGACGGGAATTTCTAATGTGCTGCCTAAGAATCCACAAGAATATGTCTTTCAGTAACTCTTACCCAGGTTTGAGTGGGATTTGGCGATGTGACTGTCTTAGAAGAACCCCGACAGATTTGTTCGATCACCAAGCTAGATTTGGGTAAAATCCATCCCTTATTTTGCCATCTCAGGCAAGTAGACACATGATGCTCCAGGAAAAGCTACAACAACAGTGTTTTTCTCAGTGTCATGCTGTTTCTGATCAGTTATCCTCTTCCTGTATAAGAGCACCTGATACCTATCACGTTATTAACTGTGTCTACCAACATTCATGTGATAATTGCTACAAAGCAGGCGCTGTTTTAAGTTTTTATCTCCCTAGTCCGGTTGCTTTTTTAAGATAAAACTTAAGGTTGTATTTGCCCTTGAACAAAATTGAAGGCTAGATTGTTTTCTCTAGGCCATAGAACTAGTAAACAGTCTGCATTCAACTGTATGAGGCCTGGCTCTGGAAACCAAGTCTTTTGAAAGTCATACTGCCACGCTGGACTTGTTAGCGGATGATGACGTATAAAAGTGGAATAAAATGGTACGCTAAAAAGCATATGAATCTGACAAACTTTACGACACACACGGCCCAAAGTGAGAACGCCCTACGCATGTAAAATAACAGCGCCTCATATGATTCTTCTACGCCAGTCAGAACGTGGCAGGAGCGTGACGCACGTCTCTAAGAATTATTCGACGTACTAGAATATAGCTCGTAAAGGCCGCTGCAGAGGAGACGAGGTTTGCAACGCTGAAGGACGTTAGGACAGACAGCTTTGCGTTGGCTTCCACTATTCTTCAACCAGCAGCATACTCCAGAAGGGACAAAACCGTGTGAGAATCTATCATAAGGACTGCGTTTTTCGTATCATATAAAGATGCCTTTTCATAAATGTTAGTGATCGATGAGCCACGAGCAGTCTTTTAAAGCACTGTTTTTGTAAACATCCGTGCCTGAGCTTGGGGGAAGCTGTTGCGATTCTGTTTTCAAAATAGCTATATTTATAGTCTGCCTTGCCTTTACAAGTGTTCAGATATATCCTAGACAGAGATGTGCTTGTATTTTTCCTTATAAAATGCACAGAAATATTTTTGTTTAAAAACCGTAGAGTCAGAGAAGAGTGAAGAAAAGGAACTTACAGGTGAGGCATCCTTCCCTGTGTACTCAAGGTCAGATGTCATTCTGATTTTACTCATAAGATTCAGATAAATTGAATAATTTATTCCGATGTGTTGTAGAAAAAAAAAAAAAACAAGAGAGAGAAATGCAGCTAGAGGTAAGGCTTATTCAGATCTTCTTATTATTTTTCTACATAGCATTCCCCATGCCCCAAGAAATAAAGCAAAATGGAATTGTTGTACAGTAGGTTCAATAATATATGGCAATGTTTTAGTTTTCCTAATTACATTAATTCACCAATGCAAAACTGTTTATTGCCTTTTATTAATAAGAACTTAAACAACTGAGTTTCACAAGAAGTCCGAGTGAAAGAATAAAGATTATGCAGTGCTTAGATGTGTCTATCCTTAGCCAGTTGTGTAGATCTAACCAATGAACTGTACAAAGAGTTTCAAAAGTCTGACCCATTTGATTTTGATCAATGGTACCTTCATTACATCAACATGTGAAGCATACTTACTGGATGACAATGAACTTGCAGCAAACACATGACTGAATAAACTATTTGAAATATTGTTTGTTTGTTTGAAAATGTGGCCAAACATAATGCTCAAGTTGGTTTATACAGTCTTATATTTGTATATTCTTCTTAGTTACCTGGAGGTATTTTTATGATTATGGTTGTTGTATTAGACTACATTCTTACTGTTATGATTAAAATTTAAAAAAAAATCACATCTATCTATCTATCTATCTATCTATCATCTATCATCTATCTAGTGACTATGTATGTATTTGTGCATGTATGTGTATGCTATGAATGCTACAAGATGTTAGTGGAGGGCAGAGGACAACCTACAGAAGCTGATTCTTTCCCCCACCATGTCATTTTGGTGGAGGATCCCAGGTTGTCAGGATCAGCAGATCTCACAGGGCCACATTATGCCTTTTGATGTAAATAAAAGCAATCACAACTTTTAGTCTCCCATGAGCAGATTCTCAACACTTACTTTTCTTCCTAAAATACATTATAATGTTGAAATTACAGATTTTTCTGAGAAGATAGAAGATAGCTCAGTTATTCTCCAAGATAATCAACTATATATGATTGAGTTAAAAAAAAAGCTTTTAATATCGAGTTGTTTAATTTATTGATTTTTGGTTGACCTTTTATTTTATAAAAGAAAATTTAAAAGTTCAAATTAATTTCCAGGGAATTAGCATTTCACATTTGTAACATAATTCTACTAAAAATTTTATGAAAAAAATCTGTTTAGCATTTCATATTTATAACTTACTTCTAACTAAATTTTATGAAAAAAAATCTGTTTGACTTATCTACATCAAAGTAATCAAGGAAACCACTCAGATCTGCTACTTTAATGATGTGAATCACTAGTGAACACAGCGAAGATAAACCAGAAAATAAATGAAGGTTGTATTTTAAAACAATTCAACTTTGTTTTAGTATTATAAGGGAATATTAGCAAGGAGAGAAAATATTTGCCACTAGATGGACATACCATGAGTGCAGACTGGGACTCCATGCATTGCTTAGCTTTGCTTGTTTAAAAACATGGCTACGACAGGACACCCGCTTTTTTTTGAGACCTGTGATGTTCAAGGGCACACAGCTGTTCTGATTTCGGTTTTCACTGGTTTACATATCATTACTCTCTTCGCTTTGAGGACTGTTATTTAGGAGCTAGGTGGATTGCACATATATCATCTCTTACATAACATCTATGTCATAGACCCCGAGCAACTGCTACCCCAATTCTGTCATGCTTACAAAACTGTGGTCTGAAAACTATAAAATACCTTGTTGAAAACTAAGAAGATTTACCATCAGAACCAGAATCAACATCGCATGGTACGGTTCCCTGTCTGATGCATTTCCATGTATGTGTTCCAGCTCAAAATATTTCATAATGCATACCTCTTATGGACAAATTTAGACGTTCTTGAGATAATTCATTCTTTCACTTGTATTTCCAATTCTTGAAATTGCTATCAATTTTGAAAATGAAGAAAGCTTCTTCTTGCTTCAAAATGAATTTAATCTTATTAAATTTAAAATGAACACTATTTGGCAATTTTCTGTCCCTGAAAGGACAAGCTTCCATACAGAACAGGAGTAGTTCAGAGCTCAGCATCACATCTGGGCTTGAACTCCATGTCTAGAACTTTCTGGTTATACAAATCTGGGTAAGTTCATAAGGCAGTTCCTAACCTCACTTCCATAACTGGGACACTGGTGTACTTGGTACATAAGGATTATATGGGGGAACCATATTTAGCATGTGACCTCAGAGTATAAACAGAGAAGGGGGCATGCCATCACCATATCACATTCATGAGGCAGGTCTCATGGACGGTTGCCTTTGTGAGATTCTCACGTTCTTTGTATTCCGCATTTGACCATGTGAAGAAAGGAAATTGTTTAAGAAATTGAGTTGGTTCTTAAAGTTGATCAAAATGATCAAAATGTACTGGTTATCTGGGCATGGTGGGATATGACTTTAATTATAGCACTCCTCAAGGAAGCAGCAGAGGCAGGTGGATCTCAGAGTCTGAGGCCAGCCTGCTCCACATAGTGAGATCCTGTCTAAATAAAAACAAAAACAAAACACAAACAAACAAAACTCACAATAATCCCTCAAACAAATGACAACCAACCTTTTAGCGGATTAAGTGCAATGTCGTGTTAGGAATACTTTTGAAGATAAAGTTTGGCACAACTAGACTTTGAATCAAGTTTTTCATATTGAGAACATTTACTCTCCATTTATTTCTATAAATAAAACTAAAGTAAGACAACACCTGTGGCATCATAGAGCAATAGAGAGTAAGTAACTAAACATCAAGACAGTTAGCTAAGCCTTTTACTGTTACTCTTTACAAATCACAAGAAAAGTGAATTAGAAGAATAGGGATGGTGAATTTGACATACCCTCATAGGTACAGTCTCGTATTGAAGCCAGGCCATAAGTGTACTGCATCGTTGTCACACAAGCCACGGGGCTTCCTGAACTCTGTGGTCCTTGTCTGTCTTCTGTCAGCTAGACTGAAAGGTAATTATCTTACTTCACAGATGTGAAAATGGATGTGCAGAAAGCTTTGCATTTGAGAACAGGAATCATTCACTTTTTTTTTTTAAACTAAGGAAAATGGTACTGAAAGACTGTGACTGTCCAGCGGTTGGACAGCAAATCACTGAGATACTAATCTTAGCACATAGGCATTCTATATTTAGTTTGGTGCCACAACCTTGCATGGCTTTGGGACTGACCTGACTGTGGTGTTGGGGAATAAAGAAATAATAGACACACAGGCAGAAAAGCTGGTATCAGATGAGCTGTGGAGTCTGATGGAGATGCACCAGCATCTTGAAAACTCAGCAAGTTTATTATATACAGGAAGATCAGTTAGATGATTTTGCTAATGTTGCTCTGGAAGGCAGTGGTTCCTAATCTGTAGGCCGTGACCCCTTTGGAGGTTCAACAAACCTTTCACAGGGGTTGCCTAAGATGATCTGCATATCAGATATTACATTGCAATTCATAACAGCAGCAAAATTACAGCTGTGAAATAGCAAGCAAAAATAATTTTATGATTTAGGGGGTCACCTTAACATGAGGAACTGCATTATGGCGTCACAACATTAGGAAGGTTGAGAACGACTGCTGTACAGGATCAGTCTCAGGTGACGGTCATCTGGTAGGATGAAGCTGTGGTGGATAGTTTCTGCATACGCAGTTGTATCTAAAGGTCAAAATTTCATAACATCCTTACTCAGACCAGAAGAAGGCTTTGCCATTCCTCAGAGTCTAACCCAGAGGAGATTTTACTATTCTGATGGGTCTGAAGAACTGATGCCATTGACATGGCCATGCTCAAGTCAATAATCCACAATCTCTCAGGACTTCATTTGCTCCTCAGAGTCTGGCACATTCTCCTATGAAACATGCACAGCAGAGACACTATAGCAGCATTTCATGATCATGGAGGATACATAACAGTAAGAGCAGGGGTCAGTCTGTAAGTGGAGAAGACTGTGATGAGGCGCTACCGACATCTGCTGAACAGATGCTGCTGAAAGATCACGGCAAGTGCATCTGTGATTTGGCTCTAGTAGCATCACCTGTGTGACTGGTTCTCTTGATAATATAACACAGGTCACCAAGAGGCTTGGCAGGCAGCTGCTGAGAATTGAAGATGCTCTGCTGTCTTAAACTTCTGGGCTCCTTTGATCCAATGTTTCTCTATAACTACTGCCATAATCTGAAGTTATTGTATACTAAGACATTATTATATTCTATTTTATTGTAAGTTTGCTGAAACTGGGCAAACAAATATTTTCAGCAATTTATTTTCACTCACTCATTCTGACAAGCTAGTTTATATCAGAGCCTAGTATGAAGTTTTTTTCCTGTTTCTTCAGGGCTCTGTGTAACAATGCATTAATGCATAACAATATCTGAGAAGTAACTGGAAATTCTTCTAATGTTTACTAATGATCTAAGGCTTCTTGACTCTGTTGGCAGGTCAAAAAATATGTTTAAAGGATGATAGATTTTGAAAATGTGTTTATTCTTGATAAAATATTTAGTTTTCATTTCTCTGTTCTCTCCCTTACAATAAAGCTACAGCTATTACTTTGGTCCCAGACTGTCTTAGAGTTGAGGTGCTAACAATCACCATATGGACTATTCAAATTCAATTTTAGTGTTAGGAAATGATGCAAAAGCACCATATTTTTATTTCATTAAAATTTTATTTCTTCCATTCAGTTTCCAGAAGAGTCTCTGGGGAGGGACCCAAGGATCTGTGAACTGTTATTAGGAAAGTACTGACTCTTGACATGTCCAGAGAGCTGATGACAGCCAGCACCCTTTTAAGCACAAAGTCAGGAAACAATACAGCTGAGACCAGGGCTCCAGGAACAGATGGCAGTCTTAGGACTTCACGTATCCAGAAGCAGGAGAGTGCCCAGGGCAGCAACAATATGGAGAGAAAAGTGGAGTCCACCTACTTTCCAGGTGTTTTGAATAAGCAAGAGGAGTTGAGGATGTCAGGGCCCCTTCCTGCCTTCTGAGCAGACTTCCCAGGCAGAGGATTGTTCCAGCCTTCCTCATGCTCTTCTAAGGAGAGTGAAGATAAGGAAACCATGGTTCCTCTCTTCTCAATGACATCACCATTCTGCCCGTTCTCTGTTTTTTTCAACAATATGCCATAACTTTCCTGTTTTAGGGCATGATCACACTGCAGATTTGTAGTTTACTACCAAAAGCTCTGACTGTACATTTTGTTGGCACCATCAGGAGTAGTGACGACATGTTAAACTTGTTGCTGGGCTAGTAACCTCGACCCATTTGCTCCATTTTTCAGTAGAATCCAAAAGAAATATTACTGAAAATTGGGAAAAAGGCTTTCTTTGCAGGTACTTAGTTCTGTTGACTTCCCAGTTCTGAACATAGCAGGGTACAATATTTCATCCAGTAAACCACACCAGTCACTATTGTAGATGCTGGAAACACAGGAGCAAATGCTGGAGGAGAGAGCTCAGCCTCCAGCGAGCTCTCTCACTTCCCATCTACAGTAGCCTATCACTGTTTTACCCTCAAACAATGGAAGGGAAGGAATGACAAAGCTTGGGTGGTCAGTGACAGGGTATATGGGAGTTATCCCATTGATTCAATTTCAGAAAAATTACATGAAATGATCTTTTAGGTGATAGAGTAGATTTTCTAACCTACTGTTCACTTTTGCAAAGAGAATCCAAGTGGTGGTAACTTTCAGTTAAATGTAGTTTAACCAGCAAGTGTTACTTTTCTAATTGTTCAATACAGAGTCATGAATCATATACTTATTTAAATTTAAATAAACATATACAAATTTAAACTTAAAATGGTGTTCTTTTGACCACGTGTTATACTTCATAACCACTTCCAAGCTGCAGGTTATAGAAGATTTTTTCTACAAAAAACAAGAGGCTTTTCAATGGCTGTTCCAGCAAGACTTGTAATAAGACCAAGATAGTCTCCAAATGGCTCTATAATAGCACTGGAACATGTAACAGATAATTTTTGACCATTTTTATATAATATGAATCATGACAGAAAGAAAATTCTTATTTTCTTCTTAGAGTTAGATCTTTTCCTTTTGTTCCTTCCTCTGAGAAATGGAAGAAATATCTTGCTGCTTTTAAAGAGTAAAAAAAAATAAAAACACCCGAGTCACTTAACTCCCAAGGTCTCCATGACAAGAGAAGAACACATTTGCTTCCTAAGTCTTGAATCATACAGTCTTCTGGGGTGTTTCTTGAAACATTATGGCCATACTGTTAAATTTTGTAAATTCTAGAGCTCTGAAGAAAATTTCTAAGTACTTTGAACAAAAAGCACACTGACGCTGAGGAACTTGCTGTTTCCATGTACTAAGTGTCTTTTGGGGGATGTCTCCAGGGTCTCACTGTCTTCCTGTAGCTTTGTAAAGTCTAATACACTTCAGTTTTTCTGAGTTACACAGCTTCCTCCATTGCATGCTTCAGTGATATTTCCCAGAGTTAGGTAAACACACATCTTGTTTCTCTAAAGAGCTGTCGTGTTCCTTTTCATTTAGGTTTTGGGGACCTCAAAGGATGCTGGGAATTGTATGCTTCAACCCTCTTGTTACCATTCCTGTTGCAAATTCCTGTCCAGAAGCTTTAGTGGCAAGGGTGTTGACAAGTGTGTGGGCTCAGCGCTTTACCTCATTCACCAAGGAAATGATGGAAAATGATATTTAATGAACTGAAAATTCTAGTATGGTGAAAGCAGTATGTGACAAAAAAAAAAAAAAAGCAGCATTCAAAGGAACTGGGGCTGGTAACTGTCTTGGTCTTTTGCAGATTACAGAAGATGGCTGAAGCCAGGTGGCTGCCTGGCAGAGTTTGAACCTCTCATTTTTCAGGTATAAAGTTTGAAACTCTGTAACTCCTGCCCTCCCCGAGCTCTTACTCTAAGGGTGAATTTCCCTCTGGAACACAAGTTGTTTTCTATCTCTTCCCTTTCTCCCTGTATGCCAGCCTCTTTATTCTATTTTGTAAATACTTAAAAATTACATTATATTATAATTATATCACTTACTCTTTTCCTTTCCTCCCTCCAAACCCTCGCATGTACCTCTTGCCTTCTTGCAAGTTCATTCTCTCTTTTTCTTGTTGATATACACACATACATATTCTTAAATACAGAAATACAACCTGCCCAGTCCATGTAATGTTATTCGAATGTGTGTCTTTCAGGGGCCAATCATTTGGTATTGGATAACCAATTGGTGTGATCCTCCATGGTGAAGTCTATTCCTGAGCCCTCATAAAGGAAAGTTTGCATTATAACAGAAACCCACAACTGATTAAAATGCAGAGTTGTGTAGCCCAGTCCCAATGACTTCATCTACAACAGAAGTCCTGCATCTTAGGCTCAGTGATCATTGTGGAAGGGGGGAGGGGGAGGATTGTAAGAGCCAGACTAACAGGTAGTTTGCTGTGAGATTGTGTCTCCTAAGACTGTCAGAGGCTACATCCAGGAAGTCACATTCTATATTAATCCTGTTTTGTAATGTATGAAGCTTGATCCTGCTTTTTCTTCCACTGAGAGTAACCATTCTGCTTTCTTCAGGTGCCTGCCTGTTTGTCAAACTTGATTATCCATGTTTTAGTTTTGAACTTTTAAATATGAGGCACCACTCAAACTTTTCCTAAAGCGAATGCCCCTAATGTTAAAATGACCAAAGCAATCAGCAGAAGAAATGCAGCCTTGAACAAGCAAACTGCACGTGAGGAAAAGCCAACAAGGGACAAAGCAAACAGTGATGGTAATGACAAGTTCATTATTCAGAAGCAAAAAGGACCATACAGTTAAAGAGTATGATAGTACCTCTATTACTAGGGGTCTTCACTAGGTTTCCACACATTGCCTCCAAAGGCCCCCCAATTCCAGCCATGTCTCCTCATACTCCCTCCCATACCCCTACCCCTATTCCCACTCCAGAACTGGCCATCTTCTGTAACCAGGCAAGGCTTCCAGTGGTGGAACCGGGACACCAACCCAACCATAAAACCTTTACCTATAGTCTATCATGCCTGCAAGATGTTCTGGGGCAATGGTGGCACTGAACTTGTGTCAGTTTCTAAGCAATGACTGGTCTAACTTGAGATCCATGCTACTAGAGGGAGCCCATGCTCACATTACTTGGATGGCCAGGAATCTTGGGTTGGATAGCTCAGAGACCTTGCATAGAGTCAAAAATGACTGGCAAAAAAAAAAAAATCAGTTAATGACTCTTAATGATATTCTACTATACTCACAGATCGGTGTCCTGTCAAATAGTTATCAGAAAGCCTTCCTCTGGCAGCAGATGGGAAGCAGGTATAAAGACCCACAGCCGGATGACATTATGTAGAGAGAGTCTAAATTACAGGTCTCCATTTGGTCCCTCCCTCATGGCTTGGGGAACCCAATGGAAGATGCAGAGGAAAGATGAGGAGTCAGAGGGGTCAAAGAGACCGGGAGAACACAGCACACTGAATCAACTAAGAAGGGCTCACAGAGATGGAAGCTTCAAGCACAGACCCTGGATGGGTCACCACCAAGTCCTCTGCGTGTATGTTCGGGCTGTTAGCTACGAGTTTTTGTGGGACTCCTAACAGTGAGAGTGGACTGTTCCTGACTCTTTTACCTGCTCTCGGGACCCTTTTCCTCCTACTGAACTGCCTCCTCGATATGAGGATTTGTGCTTTGTCTTATTGTATCTTGTTGTGTCTTGTTTAGATGAAAAAATAAACAAACAAAAAACCAAAAAAAAAAAAAAAAAACCAAATCAAACAAACCAAACAACAATAACAAAGAGCATGGTGGTAGACATGGAGAACTAGATCTGAGAGATAAGCATAGAAACTTCCCCCGAATGTAAACATACGAGGATAAAAACATGAAGAATTATTGATGCAGATAGCTATGATAAAAATTCTGAACAATTTCAGAAAGAAAATAAAAATTGTAAAAATTTGTAAAATAAAACAGAAAAATAATTATGAAAAGTTGTGAACTGCAGAACGTAAAGTTGCAGGTTGGCAGAGCTGACTAGGTACGACAAAAATATGGAAACAAACGAATCACAAGACTCCAGAGCACCGGAGTTCACAAAGGGATTCCAGACACCAGAAGGAGATTCTAAGGCATCAGAGACCAGTCTAAAAAAAAAATGGAATGAAATGTATTTCATATTTCTCTAAAGACATCCTAGGTACCACATAAAAGTTCACTTAAAATATTAAAGGGTGTGGGAGACAGAGACACACTCAGAAACATGAGTCACAATATTCAATCTCTAACCGACTCCTCCTAAAGAATTTATTGCATCTGGTATTCTCCCAAGGTCCTGAGGGAACAGCACAAGATACAGGGAATGAGGGGCAGCCTGAACGCATGGAAAACAATGGTGAAGGAAGATGTTAAGCAGGTGTCTTCTACCTTGTAGGTACAAAAAAATAGAATGCTGAGCACAGTTGAGCATCCTGAAAGGAGACTTAGGCAGCTGAGAAAAGGTAGAGACTGAATAAGTGCCAGCTGTATAAGAATTGGACCAAAGAGGGCAGGGGTGCAGGGGCGATGTCCTCAGCCTCCTAGGAGCATTTCTGTGTCTGCTCTGTAGCTTTCTATCTCTGCTGCATCCCCTGCTGTAGTTTGATGTGTTTTCTCTTTCTACTCACGGTTCAGTTGTCTTCCAGATCTGTTGCCTTTCCAACCACTTTTAATCCTTACAGTGTCCCCCCACTGGACTCAGCCACAGAATAGCTTCTCTGTGTCCACGAGCTGGTGAGGAGCAGGAGGTGACTGTCTTGGGGATGGTGGGGAACAACAGCCGGAGTCCCATTGCACTCTGACAATCCTCTCCCCGGGAATTCTAGCTTTAAAAAGCTGTGTTGGTAACACATCTCTGCCATTGTTACCTTTCTGTGTCCCTAGGGCACGTTTATGAAGGCCAAGGAACCAGTATTGCTGTATTCCTATTGAGTGCACTCCAGATTTATACAGATGTCTTTAGTTTTTGCATGGATGTCTTTATTCTTCTGTTCTTAGATCTCCTCGAGGGTACAACATCACATGTACTTGTTGTTTGCAATTGGCTTGTTCTGGAGCGTGACAGTCTTTATCTGGTTGTTTTCCATGACTTTGGTGGTTTTGAGAAATCATTGTCAGGTGTTTTGGAGCATGTCTGTCAATTTCGGCTCATCAGGTGCTTTTGTTCATTACTTTACAGCGATTCTGAGGGGTTAAAAGAATAGTGTGGAGGAGAAATGCCCTTCTTGCTGCATCCTGTCAGGATGCAGTGCCAGCGTGTGCCCTCACTGCCAGCACACAGTGGGGCAGGCTATTGCTGGTATGGAGTTAGTACCTACACGTATCACCGAGGACTGCCCTCTAAGGAAGGTGTGCTTTCGGCTACCATGTTTTTCCCGGTTGCCATGTGTACAGGGATGGACTCATTTGTCTCACATACACTCACATTTCTTAGACCAGGTTTTGTTATTGCAATGCATTTTGGTTTGGCTTCCTTTTGCTTTTTTACACACAGTACCAGATTTCCTTGTTATTTTTTTCATCATTAAAAAAAAATTTATTTATTTTTATTTATTTTTTGTTATTTTATTAATCATTATCATCTTTTGACATGACATACCTTCTACATTCTCTGCACCAATCTGAAAATCTGTCATTTCTCCAAGGATCTTTGGTTCTAGTCTTTTGGAAACCAGCACAGTATTTAGAGACAAATATATGAATAAACATATATAAACATATATTTCAATACATATATATTCATATTTAGAATAAAGCATTTAAGAAGGAAATGTAGGTAAATCTTCAAATTTCTTATGGAACAATGTTGGGGAAGTTTATTTCTAGTTATGCCTACAATAATTGTTTTGTATATTGTTAGAAGGGCTGCCTAAGCCTTGGCAGTTTGTATTAACTGCAAGTGTTGGCTTTATGTAAATCTGTGATTAAGATGTTAGCTTCCTCATGATCTGCACCTGCTCACTGCTCTCAGGCAAAGTGTGAAGAGCAAAGTTGCTGGGGAGGAATTCTTGTAGTCCCTCTCCCACAATCTCAGGCAACAAGGGGAGAACACCCCCCCTGGGCCTTGAGTTCCCCCACCATAAAGGTGGCATAGCTCTGCCGCTAAAGGATTGTGGGATAAGACTAAGCTACAGGTGTCCTTCATTATGCAAATAGGCCTACAGAGATTTTGTAACACCTGAGGAGTTTCTGTATCAATAAAAAACACCTGAGAGCAGACAATCAGGGTCCCACTGTCTGGTATGGCACATGCAGTGACACATGGTTCCCTCTGATGAATCTGGAAGGTTTGCATCTATGAAAGTATCTCCTTTGCAGAGTGACACAATTGCTATTGGCTACAGAACAAAATATTTACTTTATAGTTTTATTTTGCAGCCCTTAAGTTTAAAAATAAACAATTTATGTAAATTTGTTTAATAACTACATAACAAAATAGGAATAAGCTAAAATAAATATGTATGCTCAAACATATTCCAATATCAAGCAAGGAAAGTGGGCTATGCTTAGAACTAAAAGATAAGGTGACAGTGTTTTCATGTACCGTGCTTCAGTTACAGAGGCTTTTAATCATCCCCAATCCCACACATGGACTACACGAACACAGTGGTTTATTAATGGGATGTTTTACTTCTCCAAACATAGTACTTTTCTATTTCCTTTCAATCAAATATAATCTGCAAGTGACACTTTGGCTTCTCTTGTTGCCAACTTTTATCACATAGGAAAAATGGGAGAAGAGGCTACTCTAGATATAATGTTGATGATATTATTAAACTCTGAGAACTAGATTTTTCCTCTGTAGCTGAAACAGAACACAGTTTGTGCCTCTCTTCCACATATTTCACATAATGTCGTATGGTCTAATAATTAGAAACACGTATATAAGAGCATCCAATATGGATGAGTCAGTAAAATATGATGCCAGATAAAACATGTCAAGCATAGAACACCACATGTATGATGTAAGTTTTGTGAAGTGTATGGAGTATTCAAATCTACAAAGAGAGATAGTAGATAGGTGGTTGCCAGAGGCGCGGGGTGGGGCTCAATAGGTAGGTTTAATCAATTAATAATGAGTTTCCTTTAAGGATGAAAAACAGTTCTAAAATAAGTTGTGATTATGAATTACATATTTGAAAGGGCTAATGCCATGTTAAACAGTTACTACAATAATTATGATTGTGCATCATGTATGTCTGCTTAAAAAAATGAGACAAACTCCAAAAACCTCTGTGTATAACATTGTTTACAATAGCTTTATTCATTATAGGGCCAAAGGAAAAACCTAGGTGACTGTCAGCAAGAGAATAAATAGACACTACATGGTCTCTTATATAGCAAAATACTATCTTGTAATAAAATGAACTTCTGACACAGACTAAAACACAGATGAACTGAAAAAAAATGCAGGCTCTATAATGGAATGATATACCGGAATATGGAAGAATAATCTATGACCATTCATGTCAGATTAGTGGTTGTTTTCCTGGACCCTAAATTAGCAGGGTGCCTGACAGATAAATTAAAATGAGTACAGTAGGATGAAAGGCTTTTGTGGCTTAAAATCTTCCTAGGTATCTGGAATCAAAAATCCACAAAATCATACCACACAACAGAATCTCATGTAAGAGATTTATGGAGAGGCAGGGATATAGAGTGGCTGCCTCTGTGAGGGGATGGAGACTGAGGCAGGCTGTCTGTGATGGCACACTTTAAAGTGGGGAAGGTATGGAGCATGCGCTAGGAAACAGGTTGGCCATTAGTGATGGTAGGCACCATTAGTGACCTCAGTCTTTAAAGGCAAGGTAGGGTGTGTTGGATGGGATTTGGGGGAAGATTGAGAACAATATCCTAAATACTTCCTAAGGTGCTATTTCTTTCTGATTTTATAGAGGTGTGGGATACACATGAGCATTCATTGGCCCTGTCAGTGTTTCATATTGTAGTTCCACAGACTTCAAGAATCTTCTGTTTTAGGCGTTATGTTAGACATTTTGAAACATACCAGTGAGGCAAACAGATAAAGCTCCTGTCCTGTAGAATTGACAGTCTAGTGTAGAAAAGTGAGCAAAGTGTACCTTAGAAAGTGGTATTTGTGAAGAAAAATAATGAAACCAGGCAAGGAAAATATGAAATATTAAATAAACTATGAAAGGTTCTGTGTTTAAAAACAGGGTGGTAAGATGAAATGATTTAGGGGAACAAAACCAAAACTAAACCAAACAACAACAGCAAAACCAGGAGAAGTGTTGAAAAGGGAGCGGGGTATAACAGAATATGGTCAATGTGCAGTACATACTTGCACAAAAATGGCATTAAGCAATACAGTGCCATGTACAGTGAATATACACAATAAAATGAGTCTTAGGCAGTTACAGAAAAAGCTGGTTCTGAAAGGACCAAGTGTGATGATTGCACTAAGCCAGGACTCTAAGACAAATCAGCCACCTCAGAAGCAGCAGGGAAAAGTAGTGCAGCTGCAGAAAAGCAGACAGGCTCCCCTCCACTCCCACCCCTGCACACACCCCAGTAACCAAACAACAGATGTTGGCTTGCTGGACTCGCAACCATGTGGCAGGTCTGAAGACCTGGACCTCTTATAAAGAACCAATAGGACTAGATATTCAGTATAAGAGGTAAAAAATGTCTAGAATAATTTCAACTCTTCCTTCTGTGGTCTTGGAAGGGAAACGCATGAAAACAGGGATAAGATTGGTATAAAAGAATGATTTTAAAACACGGAGACCAGAAAATTAGAAAAGCGAGTCAACCACCAACTGAGAAAGAAAAGATGCAGAGTGGTAGCTGCTGTTTGAGCTCTGAACAAGACTCCTGCTTTCCAAACAGCATGTTTCTAGATGATATACAAATTTTGTGCTGAGCTCTTAGGAGTTCTGACTCTTACACTGTTGTGCACAGTGTGCAGAACTGCTCCTCCTACAAGCAGAGAGATGGACAAACTTGGAAATCAGAGGAAGGGCTTGTTTAAATATTCACATAATTTTTTATGCACATAGCATTGTGGCAGGGTTGCATCCCTTCACGTCCTTGATGTGTGAGCAGTATGAAGGAGAACATTCATAGTTTGAGTTGAAAAGCTGATAAAGGCACCCAGTGGCTCACAGCCGGGATGCAGTATTTCATTTGTGTATAATTCACAGCCTTCTTGTAGACTAAGTCTTTTATATGCAGAATCAAATACACAAAATATTAAATGCAATATATTTCTGATATGACCAATGCCTTAAAAACCCACCCATTTATTTATCGCCGAGCAGACAGTGTGTTCAAGATCAAGGCATAGGTCGTAAGTCAGCTAGGGCAAGTCATTGGCTTTGAGCTCTGGGAACAGGAAGCAATTAGTGAGAGTAATTAGTGAGAATCTACTCTTTCAATGACACTTCTCCATTTTCATTAAAAATAAAATTTACATGTTCACAGTAATAAGCTCCCACTTCAAAGGTTAGAAAGTAAAAACTGTGGTGATTAAAATATGTGAATTAACTTACTGTCCCCCAATTCAGTGATTCAAAATTCTTTTTACATTTCCTCATTTTAGCTTGTATTTCCTCTGTTGTGGTGAGTTACAAATTCTCTGTTTTATTTAGGGGCATGGATCTGGCAATTTCTCAAGACCATGATTATGTTGCCTGACTAGTCAGTAAGAAACCAGAACTAACTCCTATTCACCTGTCTCAAAAGCTGTAACACCGTACCATAAATTGAATATATTGTCTTAGGCTCTTAAGAAAATATTTAAGAAAACATAGCTTGAAAATTGTAGAGTGACTGGAAAATTCTATTAATTGTGGCACAGTATTTGTAACTAAATCAAGAAGAGAATTGGAATGAATATGGGAAAATACACAGAACTTAGACCCAACATTCCTGAGTTGTCCAGTGAAGATAATAAATTACAGTCTATGGGACACTGTATGTCTGTGTAGCATATGCACACATAGCACCCAAGCACAGTCATTGAGTCAAATCCAACAATGCCAGCATTGCTCATCATACTTGGGCATGATTTTGTTTTTGATAAAGTGAAGCTGCTTTGTCAATCTGTCTTCATGTATTTCAGCATTCCTTATTTCTTTCTTTCTTCCTTCCTTTCTTTCTTTCTTTCTTTCTTTCTTTCTTTCTTTCTTTCTTTCTTTCTTTCTTTCTTTCTTTCTTTCTTTCTTTTTATCCTGCAAAGTTCTCTTTAGTTTTGTATTAGGTAAAAAACTGAAGAAGACACAAAACTCTATCATGAAGGTAAATGCATTAGAATTGAGAGATCCGAATTCACAATAATTCTTGACTGATTTCTAATAAAGATGATTTTGACTCATGTTGGAACAAACACTGAGAACTAAGCTTAAAAAAGCTTTGTAGATTCAATTCCCTGAAGTTACAGGATGCTGTCTTTTCAAAAATCAGGTATTAGAGACACAGGGAGGAACTAGTCAATAGGGACTGTGTGTGTGTATAAATCCCAACTCAAGTAGGACACAATCTGGAGCGACAAACACAGGCAAATACAACAGTAGAATGAGATCGGATCTGAGGATGGATGTGTTTTAAAGAGTTCAGTGGAAAACCAAATATTCTTGTGAGGAACCGGGTAAAACTTCACAGTGATTACCAATACAGAACTTGAAAACAGTCAGCCCATAGATAGGAAAAGAAGGTAGTGAAATGAACTGATGGCTGAAAAGAGGTGAGCAGTAGCTGGCGGGTAACAATGTGGAGGGTTATAAAAGAAAGGCAGTAATGGAGTTTGGCCAAATAGAAGCATGTGAGTGGGAAAGCAAGTCTATAGATTGATAACACAGGACAGGCTATCAGCATTCCTTGACCGAAAATAATGAAGGAGCAAATGAAGACTAAAGGAGTGAGTAATGCCAAACCGTAGAGACCTCTAAAAGACAGAACAAACAATTCGAGCTACACAGGGCATTTGAAAGCCTTTGAGCTAAGATGGATCACTGTTGGTCCTACGGTGAGGGAAGATTGATGTATAGAAGGGGGAGGGGTACATTAGTGTTTCTACAGTCACAGAGACTGTAATAAGGACGTGAATTGCTAAACTGTGAATAGAAAGTAAAAGGTGGGAATTAATAGGACAGAGGCTGCACAGGCAGTGTTGAGAGTTAAAGCGACTAATCCACTTCCTAAGAAAAACATAGACAATGAAAATTACTCTTCAGTTTCCAGTGGCAGGGCACTGGTGCTTTTTTACCAGAAATGAGAAATATGGACAGATAAGCATCAACTTGCAAAGAAAGATAATTAGCTCAGTGTCAGACATCAGGGTGGCAGGGGCTGGCAAGGCATCAGGTAGGGAAGCAGAACAGGTGGATAAGTAATGTTGTCTTCTGACACAACAGGTGCCAGTACCACAGTGCAGCAACATTTGCCATTGATGCATCCCTCACTTAACCTTCTTCACTGGCTGACAAATTGCAAATAAAGAACCAAGATGAGGTAGGATGTGTGGCTTAGTACTGAGAAATTCAAGCATGCATGTGTTTATATCATGCTGTATTTTGTTATATATAGTATATACATACTGTTCATGTACATGTATGTAACACTCATATATATGTACACATACACACATATATGAAATACTTCACATATCCACTTTAGTGATAAAACCCTTTAGGTTTCTTAGATATCTGTGAAGCTCTGTTTCCTACTGGTTGAGCTGCAAGGCAGTGGGATCACATGATGGTTCATGTGAAATAACTCTATCTTGGCTACTGTGTCTTTGATATCAGGTGCCTTAGTCACCCGAAGACCTTGTTAATACATGACTTCCAACTCAGTGGTCTCTGATTATAGGCCTGGGAGAGGGCAGGTGTCTAGGAATTTGCAGTTCTCATGGTGTTTGGGGTGGCTGCTGCTGCTGGTCCAGAGCCCACTCTGCAAAGGTCACTGTCTTAGGATACGGGATTCTAAATAATGACCTGAAGAGGAATTCTTGGAAAATAACCTGTAAACAGTGTTTTCAGAACCTCCCAGATTACTTACAAATTTAATTCTTGAGGGTCTATTCCTGATTTAGCGACTTTTAATCCCTAAGTATAGAGCTTGAGAGTAAGCATTTGGATCAGTCTTTCTAAAAGGTGGTTCTTTAAAAGTTTCTGAAATGTGGAAACCACTCAAATAGTGGTTAGACTTTTAATTAGCTTTGGGAACTGAGTCACAAGTTCTTTATTTGTGCTGAAAGAGCAAATGACAGAGTTAAGGGCTTCACAGCGTAGAAGTACATGGGTGCTAATTAGATCTATTGCTTCAGGTAAACCACTTCATCTTAGTACATGTAAACTCTGTATCTTTACAATCAGTCAATCCAGAACAGCTCCATATTCCCTTTCAACCCTGTGAATGTGAGTAATTTGGAGAACTTGGGTCATGGTCAGGAAAACAAATTTTTGTCAATTGGAGATGTTAGAAAATGTGAGTTTCTCCATGGTGTGACACAACACCAAACAGACAGACAGACAGACAGGCAGGCAGAAAGAAAGAAGATGATAGATAGATGATAGGTAGATACATGAATGATAGGTAGATAGATAGATAGATAGATGGATAGATAGCAGGTAGGCAGGCAGATAATGGTGAGGATAAAGAGAAATCAGAATCCTGTGTTCTGTTTGTGTAAATAGGAGTTTTTAAGCAAGTGCTTTGGTGCCATAATAACACTTGGTTCTTCCCCAAAACAATTTTATTGAAAACAGAATCATTATATGATATAGCAATTCTACTTATGGATATTAATCCCTAAGAATTAAGAGCAAGGATTCTAATGGATAATAATAGATAATAGATAATTTTATACCTGTGCTAATGGAAGCATTAGTCACAATACTCAAGAGGTAAAGATTTCCCAAGTGTCCACTGATGGTGAAAAAACAAGAAAAAATGTGATATATACATTATAATATGACCTTTTTCAATCACCGTCATGGAGTAATGATGGTTTTTACTTTTTCCAAGTAGCCATGGCAACTAATTGAATGAAACAAAAACAGAGGTGGCTATGATAATGCATCAGAGTTGTTAATACTCACGGTAGGAGGGAGAAGAGGGCCACAGGACCTTCAACTGGGGTTCCACCATTGCTTCCTCTGCCCTCCTATATGTATGGCTTCAAGTGGGAGATGCTAGTGTATATTGGCATCGAAGGTCAGCTAAAGGTGTACTCTATGATGCAGCCTCCATGAGATCATCATCCCTGATAAGCTAGGATCTCCCAGTGATGCATCTGTTTGCAGGTCACCTACACTTTTTTAAGTACCATCCACATGTGCTCTGTAAGTAAGCCCAATAAACTCATTGGTTTGCCAAGTTGGACTTGGGTAAATTATGTTCTGATTTGTCATTGGTGCTTTATCTGGGGTGAATATTGATAGATGTTTGTTCATGTCTTCTCAGGAAAAGCTAACACAACAATATGAAGTGAATACTAGTCAACCTTAAGGCAGAAGGAAATGCTTACACATGTAGTAACACAGATGAACTGTCATTACACTATGCTAAGTGATATAAGCCAGTCACAAAAGAACAGATACTTTGTGGTCCCATTGTATGTGATACTTAGAATAATAAAATTCACAGAGATGAAAAGTAAAATGGCAAGTGATAGTGTACTGGGGGCAGGAATAATGGGGCATATCTTAATAAACACAAAGCTATCACTTTATAAGGCAGAGCTCATAGATAGAGGGTGGTTGTACAACAGTGTGGATCTATTCACTATCCTTCTGCTATACGTTTAAAATAGCGAAGATGCTAAATTTTATGTCACTTGTACTTTAGCACAATTTTAAAAATAAATTGTACCTTTTGGTAAAAGTGTGTGGGATCAACAGGATGGTTCAGTGGGTAAAGGCATTTGCTGCCAGTCTGAAGAACTGAGTAGAATCCCCAGGTACCAAATGGCAGAGAGAGAGAACTGCCTTTGGCAAGTTGTCCTCTGTCCGCCACCATAGCAACATGGCAGGTATGTGCGTGCGTGTGCACACGCACACACACACACACACACACACATCATAAATATAAAAGGAAAATAGTTTAAAATTATTTTGTTTGTTATATATATAATATATCTTGTATATATATGTATATATAATAATAAATAAACAATTATAATTTGTTAAAATTATATTTAAAATTATGCTAAATGTTATATGGAAGTATTAATATGATATGGTCAAAGTATATTACAAACCAAATCCTTCTGACTTCAAAAGTGAAGATCTACCTTAGCTGCTGAGTTATTGGAAAATCTATTTTGCATTGAGAGTCCCTGTTATCGATTACTATGTATAATAGAAGAAACAAAGGTAATAGACGGGTCTGTTTCCTACCAAAGATTAAGGATGATTTTTATATATTGTAATATATTCATTGCACCAAAATACTCTCAAGAGATTCACTCTTTATTTAGTTATTCCTCAGGCTGAGCTAGTGCCAAGTTGTGGAACTAAAGAGGATTCTGCAAAATAGATTGATTTAAAGTAAGGAAAATAATAGTTACGGATGTTTAATGAGCGAGGAGGATTTGTAATTAGAAGCTTTCATGCCCAAGACGACAATGAATTTGGAAATGTAAGAACAGAAATATAGGCTGGTGATCATGGCCTTTGTGCATTGGCTGGAGGGCTGAAGGAAGAAGTTGATAAAAGGAAAATCACAGTACAGCAATGAACTCATAAATTAGATGGAGTGGAAGGGAAGGGGGTGGGGGAATGGAAGAAGGAAAGGATGTGAAAGGACAGCCAGGAGCTGGGGCCTACAGGGCACAAACGGTGTCTGTGCAGGTTTCTGACTACCACTTGGGGGAGCAGATATTAAAAATTCAAATCTCATTTTAGAGGCCTCTCCTAGAGTAAGGGAAAGAGGCTCACAGGCTGGACACGCCGACATCTTCATTCAAAAATGCTTAAAGAGAACTGTTTGAAAATGTTGAGCTCTTTCACCATATATCATGTCTTAAAATCCTTGTCTCTATTCAGTCTCAGGCATGGAAGTGCAAACAGTGAATGGCCTAAAGACATATTTACAGAACCATTTATTTCCTCTATTCCCTGCAAAGTAAATGCCGTTCTGTGAAAATACTGGCTGCCAAAAGAAGTGCGTTCTGAAGTGCACACCGGGGCATGTGGATTTACAGCAGAACATGACCAAATGGTGTTTTCGGCCATTATGTCATTCCTCACTGGAAAAGGAGATGGGCCAAATGCCACAAGCTGGGACCCTGTTAGCCAGGAAGCAGGGGCAGGATTTTGAGTTCTAGGTTTGCCTGGGTTACAGAGTGGGTTCAAGGCAGACCTTGTCTTTAAAAAAAATCCTTTTTACCTTTTTTTTTTTTTTTTCCAATCTAAAAGGAGAGGGCTGGAGACACAGCTCAGGGGGAGAGTTTGCCACAGTATGTAAGCTCCTGGGTCAACCCACAGTAACACAAGAGAGACAGTAAATTTTATAAGGCTAATAAAAAGAACAAAGTAAAGGTTTGTCAGTCTATAGAGGTGCAAAAATATAACTTTAAAAATGTTCAATTTCACTAAAATATTCAGAAAACAAAAAATTGAAGTGAAACACTATTCATTAACTATTTTGACCATAACGAAAACCAAAATGGGTATAATTCCACTTAATTCAAAATTCCTGGCAGAGAATAGGTGTATTCATAATTATCTACAGTAAGGATTGGTATGTCTTTGGAAACCATGTTATGTAGCTATGCGTATGCAAATGTGAAAGCTCTTCAACTCACAGTACAGCTTTAGGACTGTGTTTATAAGAAAACTAACAGATACACAAAAATGCATGTTCACTGTAGCTGTTTTCAGGATAAAGTAAACTTCCTGTGCATTTTGCAAGTTTGTCGGATGTTTGGAAGGTTGTACAGGTCATATGCTCTAACTTGAAAGATTTTTGTGCTACAGAAACTGCAAAAGATCAAGGCATAAGGTGCTTTTTCATTTAGAATAATCAAAATGTGACCTGGGGACCATTAAGATTGCTCTGTAGTTAAAAGTGCTCAGTACTAAGTTTGACAATCTTAGTTCAATCCCCAAGATCCACATAGTGGAAGGAAAGAATCAACCCTAGCAAGTGTCCTCTGACCTTCATTCAAGAGTGGCAGGAGATTGCATACACTCTCCACCAACACACAGATAAATAAATATAAGAAAAAAAATGACTCAAGCTACGATTCTTGATACATGTGTGCACTTATTTGCATAGAGTGCCTTATCAAATGGACAAGAAAGCAAGAGAGCTGCGTGTCCCACTGGCAGTGGAGGTTGGCTCTAGGGGTAGAAGGGATTGAGCAAAGTGGACTGATTTTAAAATTCCAGTAGAACTGTGAAGTTTAATTCTTCCAGCAGAATATTAGAAATGCATGGCACTTTCTGATTTGGGAAGTTTTAGGGTAAGAAGTGAGTAAAGGCAGTACACTGCTAAAAACACTGTTGAGGAAGCTCTGAGCACGGTGGATACACGGAGAGTGTTGAAGTTAAGACTTCTTAGGGAAGTTTGCTTGAGTTCAAGAGTGTGTGTTCAACCAGGACTAGCTACAGGCTCATGGGGCTCAGAGAAGGAAATCACCACTGATGCACGATGGGAGTAAACAGATGACTTAGAACTGAATGTGCCTAATTAGAAGAACTTGGGTAGATAAGGCTTACGTCCTGGCTTACAAATCCACTTTTCACTATGATAAAACCAACCTTAAACCTAACCTACCGCTAAAGATGGTCAGTAGTGCCATCTTTACACCCATAGAACACCTCGTTATTTTTTTTTTAATCAGGATCCACTCCATACACATTTGTATTTCCTGACCGTCAAGACAGAAACCTATCTGTAGTATGTTTTGTGTAGGACGGAAACTGACATACTGAAACTTAAATTGGAATTGTAGTGGACACTTGAAAAGTTTATAGCTCTGGATTTGTCTTTCTCTTCTGGAGCAGATGCAGAATCAAGACTGAATTTTATTAAAAAAAAATCCATGAGATTATTCCTTAAAAGATGTTAAAAGATAGTGATTCGCAAAGTCCATCAAATGCGAGGGGTGGACTATGCATCAGCAGAAAGACCATATAGACTCAGTCTTTCCTGTTCACCCTCCAGTGTGAAGGTATCCTCTTTCACGGTGTGATTCCTGACACCAACCTAAAACCTCTGATTTCTAGAAAGAGAGACAGAAAATACACCAGTAGAATCTGAGCTGCAGCTGCAGGGGTGGCGGTGGGTGCTTGTGCTAACGTGAATCATCCCATTTACGGCAATCCTTTAGCAAGAGGGCAAATGTATCTAATACACTGCCAGCTCCAAGCCCAGGGCTGTGACAGTCGAGTACTTAGCCCCTCTCAGCCTGGAGCTGCTTAGTTTTTAATTTTCTCCAAGCAGGGTTCAGTTTGAGGGTTCATTTTTATAATAAGGACCTAACCCAGAGTTTAAAGTTACACAGCAGTTAGTTCATCACCAAGTTGTTCACTGAAACTCATTTTATCTTCTATTTTTCTGCTTCAGGCTCACGACTTTTCCTCTTCTCTGGTCTTTCTACTCAGTGCCAAATGGTATCACAGAGCTGTAAGAGGAGGGGGAAGCGGACCAACTAGAAAAGAGAATGTGGCTACCATGGATTAGAGGGACCTAGACCAGGACTAACTATCAGCACATCTGCACTGTGGCTCAGATCTGTGTCCTATTCATGAGTTTTTCATCCCTTGTCTAACTTGGTCTGTTTGGGTTCACTTTATCTTAAAGTCTCACATGTGTTAGCTGATTGCCATTCTGGCCGCATAAAGCTGAGGAAGCCCATTCCCTCGAGTCTTGGCTGTTTATAGACCAAAGCTAGCCAGGCTCTTACTCTGATGTCACTGTGATTAAAGGTCTCTATGCCTCAGTATGTTCCTGGAAACATGTATCCCCTCTGGTAGTCAGAGTTCAATGTCTCATCATTCCTTGTCTAGGGCCACAGCTATATTTATCTTTGCTTACTAAATGCCCTCCAAAATGCCAAAAGCTCCCAGATCATTACTTACATCTTATCACTGTGAGTGTCAATGTCCCCTGATTTTGACTAGCTCTCCAGATACTTCCACTGCGCTTTCAAGATTTCTATCACCATTACAATCCTTGTATTTACTGAGATTGTACGATTGATTATCATATGAGAGTTCTCAAGACTGAAAGGTGATATAGTCAGTAGCACTGAGATAGTTGGGAAAATGAGACCATCATAAACAAAGAAAAATGTGTGGCTACCTTACCTCTCCCCTCATTGCTTGTCTGAAGACTCCCTTAACCTTCTTTTCCTCATAGAAGCTGCTTCTCCTCTGGGGCACTATGATGCTCACAGTTGTCTCTAGCTACATCTACCATGTCCAGTCTGTGTTAAACTCAGGCATCTGAACAGGACAGAGACATCTGGTCATCCTGATTGGTCTCATTTATAGTCATACCATTGTAATGTACTCTTAGTCTCATTTAGGAAGTCCACTGACCTAAAGTTTCTTTCATTTTCCAGAAATACTATTCCTAACCTTTGCTTTCAAATCTCTAGACTTTCTGACTTATTGCTTAAACTAGGATCAAGACCCATGTTCTTATTTATTTGAGTAAATAAAAATACAGATGAACTTCTCTGTGTTCCTGTCACTACATCCCTCTACTACCCATGTGTGTGTGTCTGTAAGATGTCTCTTCTTTCTCTAACTTTGGATGGACTGTGCTAGGGCCCAGTCCTTCACTTGGGATTTACAAGGCATTTCCTACTCATGTTTTACAGCAATTCTCTTGTTTCTAACCTGCAACTTGAATTTCCTATTTTCTACTCTTCAGACAGGACATCCATCTTCTTTAAAAAAAAGTCCCCAAACTTCATATCCTTCTCAGGAATCCATTCTATGTCTCAGCATTCCCATCAGGCACATTACTTTGAGACCTACAACCTATGATCTCTCCTACTTACAAAATATGCTAGGGCAATGGCAGCTCAGAACTTGTGAGAGTAGTCAACCAATGTCTGATTTGACTTAAGACCTATTCCACAAGATAGAACCCACAGCCAACAGTGCTTGGGTAACTAAGAACTGGAGAATAGGTAGCGCAGAGCCCTATGGTAAAAAAAAAAAATACCGCTGGTCTAAAAAAATTATCCATAATATTATTCCTAATGATATTCTGCTATATTTAGTGCCTTATCTAGTCATCACCAGAGAGGCTTCTTCCTGTGGCAGACTGGAAGATATGCAGAGACCTACCACCAGACATTATTCAGAGAGAGAGTCTAAATGGGAGATCTCTATCCAATCTCTTCCCTCAGAGCTCAGAGAATCCTGCAGCAGGGAAGGTGGAAACATTGTAAGAGCCAGAGGGGATGGAGGACAGCAGGAAAATAAGGCCCTCTGAATCAACTACACAAGGTGCATATGAGCTCACAGAGACTGACGTAGCAAGCATAGGGCCTACAAGGATCTACACCAGGTCCTCTGTGTATGTATTACAGCTACTAACTTAGTATTTTTATGAGACTCTTGAGTGTGTGAACAAGTGGGTCTCTGATTCTTGTGCTCAATCTTGGGACTCTTTTCCTCCTGTTGGGTTGCCGTGTCCAGCTTCAAGATTATGGTTTTTGCTTCATCACATTATATTTTATTTTGTCATGCTTGGTTGTTATCTCTGAGAAGCCTGTTTTGTTTTTTGTTTCTAATGAGAGACAGAAAGGGATTAGATCCAGAAGGGGCAATAGAGAGGATGTGAGAAGCAAAGGGAAGAGAAACTATAATCAGGACATATTTTATAAGAAAAGATTCTATTTTCAATAAAAGCAAAAAAAAAAAAAAAAGGCAAAAAAGAAAAGGACTTTGTCTATCAGGATTGGATGTCTCTGAGTTCTATCCCCTGAGGAAAATCAAGTAGTTGATTCTTGTTTCTTGTCTTCTCTTCTGCTTAATTATACATTTTCCCTCTCTGCTCTGCACTGGATTTGAAAAGTCACTAGTGAGTAAGAATAATCAAATCAAAAAAGGGTTCCCAGGCTCCACCATATTTGATTTGTGAACATTATTTCTGTTGTCGTGAATCTGCTGAATTTCTTGAAACCCCTTTCATATGCTTCTAAATCCATTCAGCCTTAACTTTCCTTCTTTCTCAGTGGTAGAGCCTTTCCTAACCTGGGGATTTGCCCTTTCTCTCTTGGTTTCCTTTAAATATTCAATGGTTTCATTCAGTCTTAAGTCTACAAACATAATCTAGATCACTATAATAAAATATCATATTAATTACTATGCCAAGGACAAATTGTCATTTGACTTTTTAATCCTGATTTTCTTCTTATTTTTCTCAATTTCAACAAATACCAACATTATTTTTCTGACTATTGAAGAAGTCACAGCATCGGACTTAGCATCATTTATTTGTTTCTATGCCCTGTGTTTAATCTTTTGGAAAAATCTTGTCAGAATTAAATTCAAGATACGTTCAGATTGATGTTACTTCTCACCTGCACCCTAACCATGTGGGGCCAACCACCACCAAGTCTCATGTGAATTACTGCTTTCATGAGTTTCTCTGCTTCTACCCTGACTCCTGCTCTCCACACAGCAAGCAGAACAAACTTTGTAAAAGTTTGTCACTGCTCCTGTCAAAAGCTGGTCTTAGTCTCTGAACACTTCCACTGTGAACTTTTCATAAACTTTCAAATGTCTTCCATTTCTCATTTCATTTCAGACACCTGGGTCTGGAGTGAGCTCTGAGCATCAGGAGTCCCCACAGCCTTGGTTCTGCCCAGGTCCCTGCATCACACAGCATTTCCTTGTGTCCAGTCATAGTGGTGTTCCTGCCATTCTTCCCGGCATTGCAGGCAGTCCTCTGCCTCGGGACACTTGCAGTGAGTAGCTTATTTCCTGGGCCTGGGGCCTCCTGGCTTCTCCCTCCCACTGTCCTCATTCTTCAATGGCTCCCAGCCTCCTCTCCTTCAGGTCTCTATTTCCATCTTCTCAGAGCTGTCTCTGACCACCCAACATATGTGTAACATTCTTGATGCTGTCCCCACGCATTCTGACTCTTCCAATTTTTGTTTGTTTTTCAAGATGGGGTTTCTATGTGTAGCTCTGGTTGTACTGGAACTCACTCTGTAGACCAAGCTGGTCTTGAACTCACAGAGATCTGTCTGCTTCTGCCTCCCGAGTGCTGGGATTAAACGCATGTGCTACCACCGTCAGGCTCTTCCAATGCTTCTTAACTTGATATTTGTTTATTGAGTCTCTGCTGTAAACCATAAATTTTTAAAGGCTTTTTTCTTTGGACAGATTCTTATAATAACTCAGCACGAGTACTGAGATTATAGGAGCATGCCATCAAGCTCACTCTGATGCTTCTTTGTAGCTGTGCCTTTGTTAGGGCAGAGACTTTGTTTGGTCTATTGCACTTTTCAAAGTCTAGAAAAATTCTGGGTAAGTAACAAATAGGTGTGTGCTGAGTGAGTTCAAAAAATTACAGATTCAGTGTGTCCATTTTTAAAAATGATTTTTATCTTTGTTTTATGTATGTGAGTGTTTTACCTGCATAAATGTGTACCACATGCATGCCTAGTGCCCATGGAGGTCAGAAGAGGGCACTGGAGTTACCAGTAATTGTTGGCCACCATGTGAGTACTGGGAATAAAACTCAGGTCCTCTGCAAAAGCAGCAAGTGATCTTAATTGCTGAGTCATCTCTCCTGAATCTAGATTTTAGCCAGATATGAGTTAATGGCTTACTTCACCAGTTCACAGGGGCTGGAAATTGTTTGCCAGTCCCTGAGTCCTTCCCAATACATGATGCTGGTTCATATGGACCTACCTCTTGTCTTAGTGTTCATTTTCACTTTGAAAAGTTGAGCAAACAGGTCATACCAAACCAGTCAGCAGAAATCCTTCATGGTCTCTGCTTCAGTTCCTGCCTCCAGGTTCCTGTTTTGAATCCCTTCCCTAACTTTCTTCAAAGATGGATTCTGATGTAGAAATGTGAGCCAAATAAAACTTCTCCAAATTGGTTTTTATTAGTGTTTAGTTACAACTGAAAGCAAATTAAGACATTACCAACGGCTTCCAAACTCATGGTCATTTAGATCAAATACTGCTGCTTCCTGCATCACTACCCTTCCTCATTTCTACCTGAGCTTACACACCATTGTGATTGCACAAGCTGGAGAATGTTCTACCTACCATCCTGACCCTTAAGAGTTCTGTTCTCACCAGGCCTGACTTTCCTTACCACTAAAGAACTTCACTGCTTCCATTCTAGAAGTATTTGCTCATTACCAGAGTTTATTAGGCCATTAGAAATAATACTGTTCTCATAACAATCACACACTTCTCTCAATGTTGCAAACAGATCCTACATTCCTACTCAGTTCCTCTCTGGTAACCTGGTGCTTTCTCTATGAACTCTTGGAAATTACCTGTTTTCTACCCCTGCCCTCTCCCCATACAACTAAATAGATGCCAATGCCTGCTCAGTGTTGTAGTCTGTATTGGGTTTTAATAGAGATGAACTTGTCAGGATGTAATTTTAGAACATTGTCAAGTCCCAGGGGTGGCCGCCTTACTTACGTCCAGCTTCCACAGGCCACAGTAGGCCTTTTCCCATAAGTGCTTTGCCAAAAAGTGACTTCAAGTTATATTACATTTCTGTTTAAGAATCTCTTGAGCTTTCTGTTCTTCACAGAGGAAAGCCAAATTAGAATGTTCTAGACCTTCTGCATTAGTATGAGGTAAACTTTACCACACATAAAAGTCATTCTAAGAAGACTGGGCTGAGAGAGTCTATGCTCATCGTCGGCTCTCAGAGGGCATCTTGCTGTCATCTCAGAGGGCCATGGAGGAACAAGACCCACGAGATTTTCTCCATTATGTCTCCTGGCTCGCTAGCACTCTGCTCTTGTCGAGCCTCTGATACGGGTCCTGCGGGCTTGCTTCACCCGTTCAAATGCCCTTCATATTCTTGGAAAATCCAAGCCCTGCCCTCTTTGGAGCCTTTGTACTAGCTGGTCCTATGTTTAAAAATATTTCGCTCAGGAACATACCACTATTTCTCAGTCTTTCTCTCTCTCTCTCTCTCTGTCCGTCTCTCTGTCTACCTTCCCACTCCCTACACACAAAATGCTTCAAGGTTTTACTTCAATGTCCCCTTCACAGTGAGGCCTGCCTTGGTTGCCAGATCTAAGAAGCTAGAACAACCAGCTTGTGCACACTCTAAACCTTCCACTGCGGCTTCTTTTTTTTTCCTTAATGTTACTCACCCCGAAACATACAATAGCTATCTTACATTTTTATTGTTTGCTCCCCTTGCAAGAAGGTTAACTCCAGGGAAGCAGTTGTTCCCATTTCTCTTCATAGTGACAACTGCCTGATACACAGAGGGTACTCAAACATAACTGCTAACTTTCTGAACAAAACTCAGTTACATTTCCCAAATCATACCTTTTGAATACTTAGGCAAGAATCCCAGGAAGAGCATAGAAACACATTCGTTTTAGTTTAATTAGGATTGCTCAGTACAGGTGACTGTCTTGCAAGAATCCAAACTCTCAACTCTCTGTTCATTTACACAGATGTCTCTGCTATAGCAGAACAAAGGTACCCGAGGAGATCAGGGTCTGCCTTCGGGCGGGGAAACTGGTAGCTCAATTAAGAACAAGCATAGCCTAAGACATTAATGAGATCTATCCAAAGTTATAGATTGTGAGGCTTGTTCTTCACAGCGATGTGGGTTTCTCTGCAAGGCAGTTTCTGCAAGTATGGATTTCTGTCAAAGATACTGCCGAAGAACTTTAGTCTTTTGTGGACCATTGACCTAGCCTATTTCTGAGTTGTTTTTTTTTTTTTTTTTTCCTTTTTCTGCCTGTGCAAATTAGAAACCAGTGAAAGAGACCAGGAAGCAGCTAGGTGAGCTGTGCAGAGACAGTTGCTGGACAAAGAACCCACAGCCGGGTTTCATGTCTGACAGGTCTGGATTGCAGAAACCTGTAGTGAGCATCTATAGATGAGGAAGTTATTGTTCCGTAGCTGGCTTTGCTTTTTTATAAAACTTGCCCCAGGCCTTACAAACCGAACTCAAGTGCATTTCATTATTACTGTCTATTCTGTGCCCAGTCAATTTTGAGCTGCCTCCACTTGGGTGAAAGAAATCTGCAAACATATTTCACACAGGCTTGCCTATTCATGGGTCAGTCTTCACTACCCTTCAGAAAAGGCAGAAAACACACCATCAGAGGACTTGACTCACTTTCTTGAAGTGAGTAACTTTCCTTCTCAGCCAACTCACAAGAAGTAGAAATTGCTTCCTAATTCTCATACTAATCTTTCTTTTTTATGATAGTGCAACTTAAATTAAAGGAGGAAGTAGTAATTGGTAGTTTTGTAGCTACAGATTCTTCATATATCCATTCTCTTGTTAATCTCCCAAGCAACGTTAAAAGATAGGTTTATGGTTCTGCTCATATGCATTATTGAAACTTGACATATATCATCTTATTTCACCTTTATTACTTATATATTGTAGGTTTTTGAGAGGGGATCTTGGTATGTACCCTATGCTGGACTAGAACTCACAGTCATCCTGCTTCAGCCTTCCAGCTGCTGAGACTGCAAAGAGTCACCACGAGTAGATTTATTTAATTTTGAAAGATCTGTGTGAGGTAGAAATTTTTATCATCATGATGAAACTCTCAAGGCCCATGAAGAGTCTAAAATGTATGCTCATGCTTACAGATTTTCTTTTAAAAATCGAGCTAGATTCAAGCCCAGGAAGCTAGGACTTTTCAGCTTCTGTTTCTTTCTACCACTGGAATTATTTTGTCAAAGTGTAAAGTGAGATATTGAGAAAAAAAAATGACCTGTAGGTTGTGTCTTTAACCTTCACAGTAACATGCTGTTTAAAATCTCAGGATATCCATTGCCATTTAAATCAGGTTTTATTTCCCTCCTGTCTTCCTCTCCAGACTCTAGCTCAAGAGCCCAGTGACCTTTTCTCTGAGGCTGAACTAATCTCCACTTTCTACCTAGAGGCCCCGCACATAACTAGTACTTAGCAAATATTTGAACATGGATACATTAATACATGAGTGAATACATATGTTTGTTTTGAAAAGCTTTATTGGGGTTATATATGTCTGAAGAAAGAAAATGAATTATCTCTGAGTAGCTTCCCCTCCTAAAATGTGATATAATTATAAAATAAGAGTTTATATTTATACTAATCCTCAAAAGCAGTATTTCTGTTTTGCTGCACTGGAAGGTAATACTGGATGAGGAATGAGGGCCCCATCTACACTGAACACACACTCTTGAGTGAAAGTGTTCCCCCAAACCTGTAAGGTTCATTTTTGATGGTAGATAATATGAGGAAAAACTATTTCTAAAACTCTTAAGTAGACTTATTCAGAAACTCAAATTAACTTACACACTATGAGTACATACCTAAAAAAACCCAAAGCATTCATCCTTTTTCCTTTCCACCAATATACATGTTTAACCACATCCTGGTCCACTCTCTATTCTGATGATATTACATTAATTTTCCAGGGGCCAATGGTGCTTTCGAGAAAGACAAGAAATATGTCCAATTAACACATTGGCCTTTAGAAACCAGATTTGTATAATAATGCAAGGGCATCAGAGGATTCTTCATACAGAGCCAAGTCTTGCATTTTTTTTTCTAGAGCCCTCTTGCTTGCATGCTAAGAATGTTCACTTGATATAAGCATTGTTAGTATTTGTAGAAAAGATTACACCACCAGCATCAGCTCCCTACACAATGATGCTAATGTGGAATTGACAAAGGTTACTTAGGTTGAGAAGCTGAGAGCCACTCTGGAGCCCGAGGCAGAGGAGCTTGAATAGTGTACCCTCGTCCTGCAGAGTGTTTGCTTCCTGAGCTGCGAGGGGTCAGAACTACTCTGATATGGAAGGGCATAGAGAAAGAATGAACACTACTGCTGCTGTCATTGACATTCATTCATTCGTTTGTCCATTTGTCCATCCCACGAATGCCTAACGAATGTCAATCACAGCTAGCCATTGGTCATAACTTGAAGCAAAATCTATCCAGTTCTCTCACAGAGGCTGCTGGGACTTGAGTTGCTTCTGTGTGTTTGTAAATAAACTATTTCCAGAATGAAGAATAGCTTTTAATTTTTTTTTTTTTACAAATGTGCAAAAGCCTTTCTAAGCCTTTTAAATATATCTACTTGTAAATTATGGTTATAGAAAAATAGGCAGATAAAGATTTTCAGTTTGGGAAACAGAAATAGTCATTTGCAGAAAACTTATTTGTTGACAAGATTAATTTTTTTTTTCTAAATAGCTTTAGATAATCACAGGTAAAGATAAAGTTTTAGTCTAAAATCAAATGCTGTATAGAAAGCACTCTGAACCATTTAAATGAATTGTATAACATGAATGGTATTTGGAATGGGATTTGTGGAAACTTATTTAGTCTTCATGTTTATAAGTCCTTAATCCTTTTCTGATCAAAATAACAGCTCTGGGGTTCAGTTTTACATTTCCAAGGAAAAGTTATTGGTGAGTCATCAAAGAGGACCTGGAGTTTTCTCTATAAGAACATGGAGCTGCCCGGGGACCTTTCTTAAAACAATAAAAGTATAATTCCACTGAAAATTCAGTGCCAGTGTTAGCCATGACCATGTTGAAGATAAGCCAGTGAAGGGCACAGTACCTTTTGAATGCCTGCTTGGGACTCCAGAACGTTGTTCTCTGACCCATTGCTTCGGTTTATCATTCTCCACATCTGAGAATACATGCTGTCCCTCTCAAAGGGATTCAGCCCCTTCATGCGGACATGCTGATATACCGCAGAGTCCAACACTGTGCCATAAGGGATATCTGTTTGTTTGGACAGATCCTGGAGAGACCTGAGACATTGGGAGAGAAAGGAGACATAAGAAAGGCTGCTGAATATTGTCAAGTAGAAATAAAACTGAAGCAACAAATGGGCCATTCATCCAAAGTTAGACACCAAACAACTTTTCTTAACTTGTGGCTTCTTAATATCAAAACATAATGTTTAGTGAGTACTCTTTTTAAGTTACACATGGCAAATTACTAAGAGACAACATCTTTAGCAAGAGGAAGGCTAAGGTTTTAGTGTCTTTGTAAGTTTTTGCTAATGTCTTCTTTTTGTATGGAAACTTCATGGGGGAAATTTGAGCTATCTCATCAAAGTAGCAACAGATTAGTAATGACAAATTTAGCTGTTCGTATTTCTCCTTCTGTGACAAGGCTTTTGTGCTTTAATAACATAATTGGGTTTTACATGAACAACATGTTTTGAAGTCTAGTAAATACTTAAAACCTAGTATTTATGATAGTCATTACTAAGTGGATAATATATAATGACAAGCAAGTGACATTTGTTATCTATACTGGAATGACTTTCATTCAGAATTGTTTCACCCCAAGTTCTGGATGAGATGGGCTAACAGAATAAATGATCAGTGTGATACAGTCAGTGCAGACCAGAGCAAGGATTCAAACACAGGGCAGGAGTACTCGAAAGTTAGTGTTTCCACTTCAAGAGGCTGATACTTCTATATTTCTATGGTTATATTATATATATATATATATATATATATATATATATATATATATATATATATATATATATATTGTGTGTGTGTGTGTGTGTGTGTGAAATGGAGAGGAGAATGAGGAAAACTTAAAGAGAGAAGAAGAAGAGGGGTGACAGAGGAAGGGAGCAGAGAGACAAAGACAGAAAAGACTGTTCCTGTTAACATTCATACAAGACATATTTCATAATGTATACATATTCTACTTTCATGATAATACTCTTAAATTTCAAAAAACTCTTTAAACTAGGAATAACATTTTTGTGCATATTTATATGGTTATTTTTCTTAAATTTAGTTTGTATTTTTTTTTTTTTTTTTGTAAAAGAAAAATCTATTTGGTATTTCCAGCAAGATGGTAGAATAGAAGCCAAGTCAATCTGGTGGCTGATTACAGTTTGGGAAGTAAAGGGAATAGGAATATTTAATCATGTCATCAATCATGTCATTTGCTGCTTCTCCAAGTCCTGGGTTTGACTTGATTAACACCGAAACAAATCCATTCTACCATTGAACCAAACAACATTCTCTACATTTATAATTCTGCAAGAAAAGAAATTCCACCACCGTAATGGCATCTCACTCACTGCTGGCAAATAAGGATAGATGACTTCTACCAGAAAATCTACCAAGGGTGGACTGGTAAGGATTTTGTAGCAGGGGTTCCAAGTGACTGCTTCCATGAACATTATTAGTGTCCCAACAGGAAAGACAAAGCTGTGCTGTTGAAGCTTAACATAAATTCTGAATAGAATTTTGGGTATCACATAGCCACCAACACTGTGGGAATACAGCAACTTGAATAAGGCAGACTTTGTTTTGGTTTTCCACAGCCCACAGAACAAAGTCAAGAAGACTCCATGTACCAGTGGAGCTGGGAACCCACATGAGAATTATGGTCTTCTTTTAAAGCAACAGAAGCATAGTCTAGAAGGAGCCATCAGTGGATCAAAGAGAGGAATTAAACCCTCAGGCTACTGGGCAGTAGTTTTCTAAATTTCTACCCAGCTCTTCTCTAATATAGAACAAAATCAACAAAATGACAGAAGGAAAACCTCCAAGGATGGTTTAATATGCATAGATCAACAAATCAACCACATAAATTAACTGAAGGACAGAAATCACACAATCACTTAAATTGATGTAGAAAAGGCCTTTAACAAAATCCAACATTCTTGCATGATAAAAACCCCAGAGAGACTAAGAGTAGAGGGAATATATCTGAACAGAATAAAGGCTACCTCAGACAAACAGATGGCCACCATCACATTAAATGGTTAAAAACTCAAAGCATTCTCACTAAGATCAGTAACAAAGTAAGAGCTTCCACTTCTACAACTCTTACGTCCTCCTTTCGGTTTGAGCCACTGTGGACTTTTTAACCTGGAAAATGCTTGCTACCGCACCAGACTTTATTGAATTCCTTTGGATCCCCAGCTCTAATGACTGATATTTAAGAAGGGATATGTGTCTTTGGCACACTGCTCACATCTGATGATGACATGAATTAAACTCATAGGTTCCTGGACTAGGAGTAAATGTTTGAAACATTATGCATTTTCTAAAAAAGAATAAATGCCAAGCCACCCATAACCATAAATCTTGGATAATACTCACCTTTGACCTTCTGCTGTGTTTTTAAGTGGTGTTAACTATTGATTTCCTGAAGGTCCTTTAAGACAATAATAGCATTGAATGAAATACTGCAAATTCTCCTGCAACTCACTCATCTCCACCATGAGCAAAATGGTGACACAAACCAAAACTATGAACCTGTCCATTAGAAGATTACTTTTTATACAAATTTCTAATAGTACCCATTGAATTTGGGATTTCTGTTTTATGTTATTTGTTACAATATTTGTCTTTAGTTTACATATATACTACATAAATGTTAAATTTAAAAAATACTGTTTGATGAAAATCATATCCTGGAATCTCCTCTAATCAGTAAACTAAATTTACTATTTGTGAAACAATGAGCCAAAAATAGAATACAAATAAATAGTTTAGGGCAAGAAACGATGAAAAAGAGAATACCAGTAGCAGGGTATAACCTAGAGAGCAATGAATCATTATTCCTCAGATCTACTATTACTGCCTGGGGTATATTATAACAATATTACTTTTCTTTTAAGAGAACAATTTACTCATTTCAATAATGGGAGGAAACCATATTAAACATATTTCCCATTGTGTAGTTGAGGGTACTCTAAAGTGGTTACAAGGAAGGAAGAAGCACAATATATCTGTGTAAGTCAACCAGCAGGCCTCAGTTGTTCATTCAACTTCTATAAATAAGGACCAGGTAGTTGTCCACAGCTCCACAGGAGCCTGAAGGTCTCTGGATGGAGAAGACCTGTATTGTGGTTCCCTAGAGCCCCCACCTACACAGACTGGCCCCTTGCTCAGCAGAGCTGCTGTCACTCTTGATTTGAATTATCAGAAGCATTCAGTTTGGAGGCAATGCGATCACAGTCTAGGGGGAATTTTTAATTTGTATACTTAAATGTAAAAGTAGTTTCCTAAATAGTTACACTCAGAGGGGAGACTTGAAACAGCTTCTACTTCTGGTCCAAAATGCCAAAATGGTTTCGCATCAGCTCTGCCCTCCCATCTGAAGTGTCCCATGGGTAGTCGATAAGCAACATAACACTAATACTACATTGTTTGAGAAATTAGTGTTTCCAATTAGTCTTCCATGAAAAGATGAGATGAGAATTGAAAAAAAAATTGAGTTGTTTTTTTTTTTTTCCAAAACATGGTTTCTCTGTTGTAACTCTGGCTGTCCTGGAACTCACTCTGTAGACCAGGCTGGCCTCAAATTCAGCCTTTGCCTCCCAAATGCTGGGATTAAATGCATTCGCCACCCAGCAAATGTTGAGATCTTTAATACTCAATGTGGTCAAGTTTCTGTGACATAACTTCACTGCTTAGTCTTATTGTATCTTGTTATGCTGTTTTGGTTGATATTCCTAGATCTGTTCTTTCCTGAAGGGAAATGGGAGGGAGTGGATCTTAGGAAGAGGGTTAGTGTGTGTGTGTGTGTGTGTGTGTGTGGTGTGGGTGTGTGTGTGTGGGTGTGGGTGTGTGTGCTGGGATGGGGAGAGGGAAGGGAAACTGCAGTCAGGATGTATTGTACAAGAGAAGAATAAATAATTAAATGAATGAATAAATAAAAATATTAGCTTTATAAAATGAATATAGTTATACTATAAGCAGTTTAGTTGATAAAACTGCTTCGTACAGAATAAATTTATAGAGGATTACTTTAATATATTGCCTATGTAAAGTTCTTATATATCAGAAAAGAGGAAGCTTATTTCCAACATTCTTCAAGTTTCAAATAGCAGAGCATTTTGTAAGTTAGAACAAAAACTTGTTCATGCCCCTCTTTCTGATGTCAAGTTCAGCTTATAAATTTGCCTTGAGATATGACTGCAATAAAAATCACATCTTGTCAGATTCAGTGTCGTTCCATTATAGTACACCAAGATAACACCAAAGTGACATAAATGTACTGACTGAAGTAGAGTGAAGGAAACACAAGTAGCTTATCAGGGATCATAGGTTGTTTAGGAGCTAGCACAGACAGAGCACCTATTGTAGATGGCCATGTTTTTGTTTTTGTCTTTTGGATTTTTGTTTTTTGTTTGTCTCGTTTTTCTTTAAATGTGAATAAGAGTTTGGATAATTAATAGCGGAGATGTTATGATCTACATATATGAGCCCCTGAAAGAACTCTAGTAGGTTATTATACAAGCTAGAATTCCCAAACTATCATATCTAAAACTAAAAAGACTGCTATATGTATGTATATGTGTATATATGGTATCAGTCACTGTATCAAAACACAAAACAGTCTCAGCATCATTCAACATAAATTGATTCACCATGGCTAGGGGTCTTTTCCAACCTCACTGCCCCTTCCCTGCCCCTTCCCTGCCCCTTCCCTATCCCTTTCCTGTCCATCCCCTGCCCCTCTCCCTCCTTAGACCCTGTAGGTAACGTTTCCAAGGGTCACAGTGAGACAGTATTTCAGAGTAATCTGAGATCCCAATTTCCCCCATAAAATCCAAAGGCTCACACAAAACTCAGTGTTTCTTCTGTGGACATTAAGTCTGAAGCCCCTTTTCCTTCATTCACATAGAGTTAAAGTGGCGCTGTGCATCTTCAGCTAGAGAATGGAAAAAGAAAGATAACAGCTTGGGTGCTAATCAGCCTTTTCCCAACAGTTCACAATGATTCCTTTAGTTCTCCTTCCTGCTTTCCCATCAAACTACCATTGATATTGAGAAAAGTTAGGTAAGCTTAATTTCATTACATAATAAATATATCATAGATATTCAAGAAGTATGTAATTCAGGGCAGTTCTGTGAAAGTAACTTTACTTGTTTGAGTGGATCAAGGGCAATTCCAACTCCTTCCATGAGATGTATGAACACTGGAAACCCCTTCAAACAAACATTTAAGATTAATTCTGATGCATGCAATAGCTTGATTTCAGAAACAACTGACAGCAACTCCTGTGATGTTAGCTAGAGTTTAAGCAGAAAAGTTGCTTTTGAGCTGCATGGTGCCAGATGCCCCAAGGACCTCAGTTTCCTAATGGATAGATCAGAGGAACACAGATGCCTTCTAAGTGGTATAGGGCACTTGCCACGTTCGCATTTGTCCAAGCTGGCTACTGCTCTTGTAGAAATGGCTGTACTCTTCTCTACAGTGCCCCATTTTATAATGACTAAGGAGTTTCTTTTTGTGGATTTGTTCTAGCAGAGACAAGATGGTCCTTTACTGAAAGAGCAGATTCAGGCATCTGGGTAGAAAGAAGTAATGCCTGATTCCTCCCTAAATTCATTGTTGTATGAACTTGGGAGGGGGAATGCACTTCAGTGTCTTCACAGCAAATCCAGGGTAAGTCCTATGACTTGATTTTGAAAAAAAACATGTTACAATAAATATATTACTGAACGGTTATGTGTCTAAAACTGTTAATTCTTTAAAATAGAACACCCAGTTCCTTTGCAGTGTGTTTTTACTTTCATTTTCACTTGATTTCTTTATAACATAGATGGTACTTACAGTGATGTTTCCAGTAACTTCCATAAATCTTAAAGCCATCTCTGACTTTTGATCAAAAATGTGGCTGTTTGTGTGGAATACTCACCACCAAGTGACAGGAGCTGCCAGCTTGGCTTTGGGGAATTTTAAATCTAAGTCAATTTTGTATGGAATGGAATAAGTCAACTGAAGTTACTACATCAGAAGGGATATTTGTTCAGGACAGGGAAAGAAATGAAATGTGCCTAATAGGATTGGCACTAGATACTTCAGGCCAAGGGCTGACAGTGGGAAAGGACAAATATAATCTATGACACTGATCCTCTGGCCCATCACATGCCTCCCTGCCCATTCTCTTCAAGCTTCCTCTTCTGGATTCCATAGTAGTTGGAAGGGTTCACCAGGGACACCAGAAGTACCTGCCCAGTGCCCTCCACTGTCTACTGGTTATGGTAGCTCAGAGATTCAATGCACAGAGCTCAGACTTTCCAGTCCAAATTTTACAATGAAGAAGTCCAGTAGAGATGTGTTATTCAGACTCAAGAAGCAAGTAAAAATATTGCACAATAGGATTGTGGTGGTAAGGCTAGGGGAATGAGGTTGAGATGTTAAGACCAGATAGGTGCACCACTGAGAGGTATGGGCAGAGGCTCCATATTGGGCAGCTTCTTAGTTTGTAAAAGTGAGGGCTTGAAGACAGAACATTTTAATTTGTGTTTTAGTCTGTGCACAAATTATTTAAAATTCTCTACACTGTGATTTCTTTCCCTACTAAACATGGGCAGATGATGCTTCTGTAGGAAGGCGGTTGGAGGTTTGCATTGGATACTGTGTATAGATGCTTTTCTTAGCGATTAGGTCCTGAGAGCCCCATTAAGAGGCATAGCTATCAACTTTATTATTGCCATTACTATTGTGCTGTGCCTTCTTATGCATTCTGTAATTGTCATTCCCCCCATTTTCCTAAAAATCAGACACTCCTAGGTCACTGCTCTTTCTTTCTTGTAGCCGTGCTGTCTGTGTCGCTCCTTCCTCTAACCAGCCACGTTTTGGACCTCACACTGTCTAAATCTTTCATTCTGTCACCACCTTTGTCTTTTTGTTTTCAGTCACCTTGTCATTTTCACCTTCTAAATATTTGCCCATGTCCACGTTAGTCCACAGGTAGAATGTTCTTCATATGAACAGTATACAGACTGAATGTATGGTTTAGGACGCATCCACTGTGGCATTAATTAGTATTTTCTGTGTGTCCCTGTGCTCTTAGAACAGTCACTGAAGCATTCATCTTCCAAGAACATTCCAAGAAATGGCTTAATCTTTTTCTGTCAGAAGCAGCTGTTGTGTCATCTACATTTACAGTGTAAGCCAACGTTCCGCTCCTTCAGGACTCCACCCCCTCTCCACATCGTTGGAGATATTTTATCCACCAAGCTGCTTCATCATATCTGGGAGGCTCTTTCTCTTTGAGATCACACACTCCTCACTGTTCCTCTAACCATAGATTACATACATATTTGGGCAGCAGTTTATAACATAACACTTCTTTGACTATCTTATAAGCGTATACATTTCTAGTTCTTATGACATTTTTAAAATTTATATTTGAAATTATGTACTCAGCTGCGTGTCTGGAAAAATGGCCAGCACTGGAACCAGGCTCATTTTTTAAATGTACTCTTACCAAAACACTACTTTCACTTTGGAAAGTCAGTATTCCTGTTAAAATTTTACTCGAAAGAATCAGGGGTTCATTATATATTACCAAGTACTCAACATGTATGGTTTACACAGACAGAGTCTTTCTTTCTGAGAGAGATTTTGGGAATTTCCCCTGTAACAAAATTAGCTGTGAAGTGTCAGAATGTCTCTAGTGAGTCACTTGCCAAAACGTTTTGCCTTGTATGAGAAATGGATTCAGATGCCAGGAAAATAGAAAAGGAAATCCAAACAAACAGCTTGGAGGAAAGCAATTGGAGAGGCTGAGGGCGTAGTCTGTGACTCTGGCAGTCTTGAGACCTGGAATGGAGCAGAGTATCTGCTCTTAAAAGAGCAGCAGTGTGGAGGAGTAGGGCTTGCCTTCTGAGTGATTTCTGTATGAAACATTAGAAGCAAGATGAAACAGGTAATCACTCTACTGACTCTGTTCCATGAAATGGTTACAGCATATAGAAAGGATAGATGGCTTTAATATGTAAAGAGGAGGTTAAGATAACAAGAATATGGAAGGAACATCCACCACTTAATATTGATTATTAGATAGTTCAACTTCAGTGTTTCTCCCCCTTCTGGTAAATATTTGGATCATTAAGAGGAAGGTGAGTATGTGTGCTCTTCTTTAGGAAGTATAGAATGAGTATACTCTAAAAGGCATTCTCCCTTCCTGTAGGTAGTATGGAAAATGGCCATATTCCCTAGGTAACACTACTGTTCATTTTAATAGCTTCTCCTAGGGTGAGCTCCCCCATCTCCTCAGAAACAAGTTTGTATAAGGATATAGAAAGCAAATGGCAGAATGAAAAGTCTTCATGTCAGAAGGGACATGTGGTTGTCAGAGTCTGGTTTGTACTCCATTACAATCTTTCCAGTCTCATCCTCAGCCCCATAGCAGACTGCTTGCCAGTGCCTCTCCTCCTACCCTATCTCGATTGTCTGGTAACTACAAAGAATCTTGCTGAAGACTAAGCTTTCCTTCTTCTAGTGAACACTTCTAGTCTATTCCCATTCCTTTGCTCCAGCCACAGATACCTAGAAACACTTTCTATCCAGGACCCAGGTCCCCCTTAGCCAGTTTACCTCTGTATCTATAGATTGATTTTTGCCTTTCTGCAACCTACTTGCAGGATTATCTCTTCCTTCCACACCTCCATATCCTTGGGTCCCCACATCTTGTTATGGACAGGATCCTGTAATTATTTTCTAAATGTCCTCTTTTTGACAAAGAATGAAAAAAGACAGTATCTTCAATGCATGGTCCTAGTCAACCTGGAAAGCTACATATAGAAGAATGCAAATATATCCATATTTATCACCCCACACAAAACTACAAATAGATCATGGACCTCAGCATAAGCCTAGAAACCTTGAATCTGATAGAAGAGAAAGTGGAGAATAATCTTGAACCCATTGGCACAGGAAACAACTCTCTGAACAACACATTGATAATACAGGCACTAAGAACAACAATAAATAAATGGGACATTATGAAATAATAATACTTTTGCATGGCAAAGGACATCATCATTCAGACAAAGAGGCAGGCTATGGAACAGGAAAAGATCTCTACCAATCACACATCCTATAGAGAATCACATCTAAAACATACGAAGAACTTAAAAAAAAGCCCAATAAACAAAAAAACTGGACATCAAGAAAATAACTCAATTTAAAAATGGAATCCTGAACTAGGCAGAGGATTCTCAAGAAGATGAAACATAAATGGCTGAGAAACACATATAGAAATATTTAACATCCTTAGCCATCAGGGCAATGCAAATCAAAACTACTTAGATATTTCAGCTTGGCTAACATGAGTAAAACAAATGAAAGACCATGCTGGCAAGGATATGGACTAAGAGGAACACTCACTCATTGCTGGTGGGAGTGAAAATTCTTAGTCAGTAAGGAAATCAGTGTGGTTGTTCATAGGGAAGCTGGGAAAAGATCTCCCTTAAGATCCATCTATACCATTCTGGGGCATACACCCAAAGGACTCCACATCCAACTACAGAGACACTTGCTCATCCCTGTTCATTGCTGGAATTGGAAACAGCCTAGATGTCTATCAACTGATAAATGGAAAATAAAAATGGTATATAAACATAATGGGATATTGTTCCCTTGGGGAAAAAAAGTAAAAATCAGAAATCATGAAATTCCTAGGTAGATAGGAGCCAGAAACAATCATCCAGAGTAAGATATCACAGACAAAAGACAAATATTATAGGTATTATCTTATGTGTAGATGATGTTAGTGTTTCACACTTTGATAGGCTTGATACAATAGGTGTAATCACAGAGGTTTAGATATCAAGTAAGGGACTAGAGACTATTAGTTGCTTCCACAAATAATGGTAAAACCCTATTGCTGATAATAACACTTAACATGACTATGAATATGGAAAAGTCAAGATGATGCCTAACTACAGCCTTCACCCTCACTGACTAGTTTTCATGGTATTGGAAGGTACTCAACATGCTCCCAGAGGATAAAAGTAACCACTAACCCAGTTACAAACCCTGTTATCTATAATGATGACCTAAATGCATGTAATGCTGGCGGTATAATGGCACAAACATTGTGGAAGTTAGTAACCACTCTCTGATTGGCTATAAGGCCCACCCCATGAGATACAACCCATGCTTGCCACTGCCCAGGTGGCTAAGAATATATAAGCCATGAGTCTTGGGAAAAACCAAATAATGCTGTTTTCTTAAAGGAAAATAGCAGTAAAATGTCTCTTAATGACATTCTTCTGTACACATAGACCAGTGTCTTACTTACTTATTATCAAAGAAGCTTCCTCTTGCAATAGATGGGGACTAATACGGAGACTCACAAGTGGACAGTGTGCAGAGGGTTGAGAGACTTTGGAACGCTTAGTCCTAAATGGGATGTCTTCATCAAACCCTTCCCCTAAGGGGCTCAGGAAAAAGAGGAAGCAAAAAGATTGTAATAGCCAAAGGGTTGGAACACCAAAGAAACAATGTTTTCCAGACATGAAAGGATTGACTCACATGATCTCACAGAGAATGTGGGAGCATGCCCAGGGCCTGAACAAGTTCAGGCCAGATGGGGTCCCAACACTGAGAGGGGCGGTGGACATGAGCTCCCATCCCTAACCAAGAATCTATCTCCTACAATTACTTTCAAAGGAAAATTTAGTTTATCTCAATGGAGTCAATATAGGGTCCATCCCAGGCCTAGTTGGGTAACACAAATGAACTCAATTGTATGGTTGTAGAATTTTTGACTTACTTTGCTTTGTTTTAGAATTTAAAGAAATATCACTGGTCTTTTGCCTGTATTATTCTGAGTTTCTATGGGTTTTGTTCATGTGTGTGTATACATTTCTTGTTTGTTTTTGTTTGCTTGTTTATTTTCTAAAGAGGGAAAGAAGGTGTAGAGTTGGATG
>JAMJFZ010004093.1:5325000-5360000 GCA_026225945.1 Cricetomys ansorgei | reverse complement strand
TAAACATGGTGTCACGTTTTATTCATCACATACCTTGACTACACCAACCACATTATTCTCCCCTCCTTCATGTTCTCCGTCCCCCACCAGTTGGATCTTTCCTAATCTCACTCTCTCGTCTGCCTTCATGACACATATATACTGTATATACTCAGTGTTGTATATCTACATGAAATTGAGACTCTATAAATGAAGGGAAACAGGTATTTTTCTTCCTGAATCTTAAATTACATTATATGATAATCAACAGTTATAGATTTTTCAGCATATGGCATAATTTTATTCTTGCTTACAACTGAACAAAACTCTATATTTTATATAACACACACACCTTACCATCACCAAAACACCACCAACACCAACAACAACCAACAACTATCTGGCTAATTCCATAACTTGTCTATTGTGAATTGAATTACAGTAAATGGATTGACATTAAAGGAACTATGTGATACATTGAGTCTCTTTGTTATAGCTTGTAGTATAGTAGTTTTATTTTTAGTGATTTTTTCTTTTTTGGTTTTCGAGACAGTATTTCTCTGTGTCACATTGGTTGTCCTGCAACTCACCCTGTAGAACCAGGCTGGCCTAGAACTCACAGAATTCCACCTGCCTCTGCCTCCCAAATGCTAGGATTAAAGGCATGTGCCACCACTGTCCAGAGTATTTTTAGTTTTTTGAGGAAATTGGATATTGCCGTCCATAGTGACTAGACTACTTTATACCCACATAAGCAGTGACTCTGTTTCCTCACATTCTCATCAGAATTTATTGTTATTCATTTTCCTTATGAATGGTGAGATAGACTCTCAATGTAATTTTAATTTGTATTCCCTCAAAGACTAAGCATATTTACTTTTTTCATGTTTAATGGGCATTTGTTCTTCTTTTGAGAAATGTGTGTTTATTTCATTAGAGTGTTCATTGATCAAGTTGCTTAGTTTGGGTATTCAGCTTTATGAGTTCTTTATATCACAGATATTAGTGCTCTATCAGCTACGTAGATAACAAAGATTTTCTTCCATTTGGTAGTCTGCCTCTTCATTTGAGTATTTATTTCCTTTGCTGTGCAGAAGCTTTTAAATTTTTAAAATTTTATACAACCCTATAACACTTTCAAAATTTAACTTTAATAAGGTCTTTGATGTATTTTGAATTGATTTTAGTAAGGGTAAACAAGGGGTCTTTAATTTTATCTGTGGATACTTGACCCTTTTAGCAATATTAGTCAAAGTGGTTATCTTTTCTCAAAAAACTTTGTTGAAGGATAGCATGGATATAGTTGTTTAATTCTGCACCGTTCTGTTCTACTCTACTCTCTTCTATTGACTTAGTCATCTGTTTTTGTCAGTGTCTTCAGGTTTTCATTACTATACCTCCATGACATATTTTGAAGTCTGGTATTGTGCTTTATTATGATATTTTCAGTGTTGATCATTCTGCTTAGTACTACTCAGCTATTTGAACTGTTTGTATTTTCATATGAATTGTAGAATAGTTTTCTGTTTCTTTGAAGTATGCCGTTGGAAGTTATTTTGGGATTACTGTACTTTTAACATTACACCATATTTAATTTTTCAGTCCTGTAGATCCATTAGTATGGGATATCTTCCCATCTTCTTGTATCTTTTGAAACTTCGTTTTTCTGTGTTCTATAATTTTTATTTAGAGGTCTCTCATTTCCTTGGACTGATTTCTTCCTAGGTGTTTTCGTTGTTTGTTTTAGGCATTGTGGTTTCTTCTTCTTATTTTTTCTTTGTTTTAATCTAGAAAATCTACTGATTTTGTAAGTTGAATTTGTATGCCACTACTGCTAAAAGTGTGTATTAGTTTCAAGAGTATTCTTGTAGAATTTTTTTAGGGTCTCTTGTGTATATTAAATCACATGCAAATAACAATTGTTTGATTTATGTTCCTACTTGGATGTATTCATCTTTTTCTTGAGTGTTCTTGCTTACACAATGATCACATATATTCTGTAGTGCTGGCATAAGGTCAAGGAGTTCTATAATTTTTGTTTATAGTTAGCGTTTTTCTTTCTGCTTTAATTATGATAGAATGATATGCCTACCCTAAAGATACAGTAATAGTCAATTTTTAAAAAATTGTCTTTTCAAGTTTAGGAATTTTCAGAAGTAAGGAAACATAGATGGGATGATAAGATATTCATTCGGTCGTAAAGGCAGGAGCGGAGAAAACAATAAAGAGAAAGGAGATCAATAAAACTACTTCAGTTAAAAACAGAAATGACAAGAGAAAGAAAAATAAATCAGACAGACATCCCAAAAGCCTCCCAGTACTTGATGCCGAAGTAGGGAAAGCCTCAACTTCTATTCTTTGTATTCTTTGATAAAGTGCAAAAATCAGGAAGAGGACAGGGCAGGACCAAAACTGACTCTGTAAACGGAAGCTGAATAGTAAATAAGGGAAGTATACACAGAAAGGGAAGAGTCTTGGCAGAGGTGCAGGGTCTGTATGCTCTCCCTGGCAGGGCAACAGGTATAGCTCCTATCTCAGCGCGGGCCACTTCAGTAGGTCAGACTTGACTTCCACAGTGTCATGTCTCAGAGTATAGTCCTGTATCAGTTTCTCTATGTTACGACTGGTTTTCTTGTGGCGACTGAACCCAGCACCTGGTGTAGTACCCACTGCATGCTAGGCCAGAGATCCAGCAGTGAGTTATATTCCCACTACCCTTGATAGTTTCTATTGTTATTCTTCCCATATTATTTTCACAAAAGTGTGTCTTCTATTCAAAGGCCATCTATTATACAGTGGTGTTCTGGTATACTCCACTCCCAAGCACAGGGTTTTGAACATAATGTATACATTTGTGGCAGGAAAAATATTTCATCAGGCTTTCACAAAGGAAAGGAATCTAGCAAGAAATTTAGAAAAGATAAGAATTCATATTCCTGAGTATTTAACCATTTTCTAGTAGGGAGAGACAAAGGGAGAGGGAGAGTGAAGGAAAGAGGGAAGAGACGGTATTTTATCATATCACAAATTGCAAGGGCTCATTGGGTCTCCTGGGAATGACAGAGTGGGAGACAGCATTTAATTAAGTACTCAGGAAAAGGGGCATTTGAAAGACCAACGTATACTTCCTACGGTTTTGCTTTCTTTATTTTTTCTTAAAAAAAAAAGAAGATAAAACCCTATCTAGGCATCTAGATAGCTCTATGCTCAAAAAACATCCATCACTGTAGTATTTAAGTGCCAAAATAACTAAGCCATCTCAACTCTGAACAATAGAGAGTTAGGAGATGAATGCCTTCCTGTGTTCTGCAGTGCCCGTGAGTTCTGGAGCTAAGCCTCCACAATTCTGCACTGAGATGAAACATAGAAGCAGAATGAATCAAGCCCAGCTTCCTCTAACCATCCTGACAGTGGCTGTTCCTAATAAAGTGTGCAATTCCCCATTGAGAGCTCCGAAATAGGCTGCTACAGAACAAGTGAAGAGAGGGAAGGTGAGGTACTGTGCAAAGCAAGACAGTGTACCATTTGAGTTTTCACTCTCATGGGAAATAACAGCATGAAAAAATGACTTTCGCATCCCTTTTGTGTTTTATGTGGTTGTTATACACACAGTAGACGTTTGTAGTCTCAAGTCAGATTCAAGAAATCCTTTTCTGGTTATTTATCGACTGAATATTATTTGTAACTATGGTGTACAAGGTATCTAATGAGGTACTACATAAGGTCCTAGGTTGATACAAAAGTGATTGAAAACAGCCCTTGAGGAGATGCATTTTAATTAAAAAGATAAAACAGTAGAGCCACATGCCATTACAAGGCCAGACAGAGTTCATAGTGTGGTGGTGGTAGATAGATGTAAAGGTAGCTTAAAACAGAAAGACACTAAACCTAATTGTATGTATTTTCTATATGGAAGAAACCATATAGAAAAATTTATATCTGGGTTATTGATTATGAAAAGGGTACATAAAGATGAGTTAAAGGAAAGTACTTGTCTAACAAACAACCTGACTCAGGATTATTGCCAGCCACTGTCAGCAGCTTCATTTGAATGCTGGTTAGCCAAGTGCTAAAGTCAAGTAAGTCATTCCTTCAGTCCAGAGATTTATGCTTAATTCCAGTGAGACTTGACTGACAAAGCAGTTTTCTTTTTCTTTTTGAGGGGATTAGAAGATCAAGTGACAAGACCCAGAGACATCACCTTGAAAGGCCAGCCATACTACTAGCAATGGCAATGGTGAGAGAAGCAGTAACATATCAGCAAAGAAATGAGGGGTGTCCTTGGTGTGGATAGCAGGAAGGAGGATGTGGTGGGGCAGATAAAAGTAGGATGAGCAAAGCCTTTGTGTGGATCGAGAAGTGGTGCCTTCTGACTGTAGTGGTTGCTGGACAGTTCTATTCATGTGATGAATGGCATCTAGATCATTACAAAGTTACGTTTTCCCTTTCTAAATTCATAAATCGTGTGGTTGTAAAAATTATGTTATTGATATAAGATCCTTTCTAGTGATATATGTCGTTTTTGTATGTTCCGGAAAGAACTCTGATCTCAATTAATTTGATTCAAGGAAATCAATAACTCAATATTTTGTTTGGTCACCCAGCAAGGATTGTGAAATTAATATATGCAAAATAATCAGATCTCTTTGAGTAGACCATAAGAGTATTTATAGGTTCATGGAATAAAAATAATCAAACATAGTCATAAAGATCAGTTTACTGTACAGCTATAAGTGAGTACAGCTGAACAATTACGATTTCCTGTAGCTCTCTTTATTTTTATTTTAAATGATAAATAGCTTTTGGAAAACAACAATGAAGTAAAGGCAAACATGACAGCAGTATAGCCCTGTGGGATGTGTTTGTGTATGTGTCACTGGGGACTGAACCCAAGACCTTGGTCAGGTTAAGCAAGTGATCTAGTACTGAACTATAGTGTCAGCCCATACCCAGTGTTGATGCTAACAGTATTTTCAAAACTCTCCATTCACTGACATTGTCATTTTTAGCCTGAGTACCAATAGAAAATCAAGCATTTTATCTTTTAAAATGTTTTATGCATGTGAAATTTTTGTCTTTGTATATATATGCATACCACATGTGCTCCTGGTACCCATGGAGATCAGAACAGGGTATCAGATCCCCTGTGATCTGTGAATGGCTGTGAATCAGCATGTGGTGCTGGTAACTGAACCTGGTTCCTCTCCAGGAGCAACAAGTGCTCTTAACCACTAAGCCATGTTTTCAGCCCCACATTCTATTTTTTAAGTAAAGTAAAAAACAAAATAAAATAAAATAACAGCAACAAGCAACAACTACAATTGGAAAAAAAAATCAGAAGTCATTAATATTTCCCCTTGGGATCTGAACTGGCTATCTCATCCCTGGCATTCTTTGCCATGTCCTGTTATTGAAGAGATAGGAGAGTTAAACTTATGGGTTATCTTTTACAAAGAAATCCATTTTCCACATTTTAGATTATAGCTGATATCTGTTCAGAAGGACCTGTGTTTTCCTCTCTTAATGGCATTACTCTATCTAGATAAAACCAGGCCTCTGGTTTGAGGGAATGAAGATATACATAGTCTATGTTGGCCAGTGGAATAGCAAATTTGGGCTGAATGATAAGTGTTAACATTCACTGTTTAATTCAGTGAGGAGTTGATTTCATGAATACCAGTGCTTAAGATGGCAATGTATGAGATTATTGAAAGTTTATTCTCTAGGAAAAGTGAGAGTGGGAACTTCCCAAGAAACTGGTATTAACTATAGATGGAACTTTGTATCCAAGCAGTGTCATAAGCATTTGTGTTTAGCAATAAAGGCAAGGCATGAAATTTGAAGCTACCAATAAGTTTAGAGAGAGAATCAGACAGCTCTAACTTGTTTGGCTTTGATTCTTTTACAAATTACTCTGATGATAATATTAGAAGAAAGTAGAAATTTATTACATCCACTGAAGACTTTCCATGATAGCTGTTGGCACTAGAATGGAATAATTTTTAAGGAAATGAATGCTCAGTTCCTTCAGAATATAGAACTACACTTGAGGGAAACATCATACAAAATTACATTTTTCCCTACAAAATTTTACTTTTGAAGGAACCTTGGGGGAACACAGATTTGGAAGTGGTGTCTGCTTCCGCTGTTACTGTAGTCTAGAAGGAACTACTACTGTGAATTTCTGAACAACTAAGTAACTAAGATACAGACATATATCACAGTCTATGCCCTCAGCAAAATATTCAGTCAAGCAAATTAGGGGAACCAGCACTAGATAAGGAATTAACCACAATGTTAAGACCATCGATTGGATTGACCTACTTTAGACCACCAACTCAATGCTTACTGGGTGATCTTGAGCATTAACTTCTAAAATTCATCCTCTTCATTTGCAAAATGGGAATAATGGTAATACTTACAGTGTGAAGGTCCTTTGAAGGATAAATGAGATAACTGCCAAGTATTACATCATAGTAATTCTTCAGGAACTGTCTGACAAAATTTTTTACTATCATTATTACTGTATGCAGTATAAGATTAGTTACTTTTTACTGTTTATTTATTTAAAATACTTAAAAACTAACACTAAACAAATGTTTTAAGCATATCTAAAAGTGCTAGTTCAGTTCGACATTATTACTAAGAAGTGTATTCTTAAAAGAGTGCATCCATGAAATATCACCAACATGACTGCCTACACCAACAGATGACACTAATAGACATGCCAACGTGGATGAGTGGGGTGGAGGGCTCACAAGGCCTTAAAATGCTGAGAACAGAAAAAATACTCCTCTCTAGGAATGAATGCACTACTTGGTTACCCAATACCAAATGGTCAGCCCTGAAAACATACACACAAGTAACATTATACAGATTGAGTAGAGTATATTTACATATTTTTGAACACACACACACACACACACACACACACACATGGGAGCATCTGGGAGTATTTGGAGGGAAGAAAAGAAAGGGAGAAATGATGTAATTGTATTATAATCTCAAAAATTAAAAGTATTCTTTGTTTAAAAGTATGTTAATAAAGTTAACACTCCAATTTGCTCTGAGAAGCCATTTTTTTTCACTTTCTATCTGCTGTCACATTGATCAGCCTGAAAGTCATTAAGCTAAGTGAATGAGTCAAACACAGGAACACAATTACTGTAGTACAAAGTTAAAGCCGTGAAGAAAAGATGGGTACAGTGGTAAAAGGCCTGTGGAGTGGTGGAAGGAAGGAGATGCTTGTCAAAAGCTACAAGGTAGTTACAAAATGAACACATTTGGGGATATCTAATAGACATTGTGGGTGTAGTAGATGTTTTAACTAATTTGATTATAGAAATTATTACATGGTGTGTGTGCATATCAGACTTTCACATTTTGCCTTTTAAATATGTTCAATCTTTAATTGATCAAATTGCCAAAATGTCTTTTTCAGAGTGGCACTCAGAAATCATAGATGTAATTAACTCATGCTGACATGTTTGCTAACAAAACTGGCTAAATGCAAAAGACATTGCTACTGCTTCAGACCAATAGAGGGTTGGTACAACATTTTAAAAAGTAAATCTTCAGCCCTGCATTCTTAGTAAATGTTAAGGCTTTATCCTTAAGGCTGACACTTCCTTCTCTGAACACAGATGACACATGAAGTTTTGGGTGTGGGGGATGAGACCTGTTGCAAAGTCCTGGAACAAAGGCTCAGGCACTTGGTACCCTGAAGGTTGGCTCTTTACCCAGCTGCTCGCTGCATGAAGGTGAAAGCTCCTTAGCTGCTCATCTCTGTTTTTCCATTTGTAAAATGTGCCATGAATAGTATAGATTTTAGAAAATGATGATGTGCAATAAGTGAGCCAAGGAACAAATCCTGGCATCTAATAACTAATCAGTAAATGATAATTATTATTTTCACGATACTAATTTTATCAATTTTCTTCCTAGGCTATTGCAATAGTTTTCATTATTACTCAATCTACCACATTTTACTCTACATCATTTGTAATTTGTATTACCCACAGAGCTGGCTATAAGGGGAGTAAATTGGGAGAGTATAAAGACTCTGTACTAAAGCAACAATTATAAAACACTTTGAGAAACATGATTTGCTGAGAGAAATTAGAAGTACCATTTTCATAAATGGATAAAGGAATTGACTGCCTGTGTGTATAACCAGTTGACTTTTGAGGGCTTCAATTGCAGACTGTAGATTAGAGAAAAGCAATGTATTTCTTTATAAATAATTAATTTTTGATTTGACATTATGCTAGCTACAACAGCTTTGTGGTTGAACTAATGGAGTTCATTTACATATGTTTCAGACACAAGAAGAAGTTACATGTTTTCTTTTTAGAGGAAGAATTCTCTAGGAAATTCTTCTACATTTTTAGTTCTCGTTTTGAATTGGCCAGTTTTGCTATATGAGTGTTGACCTTTAATTAAAATAATTTTGTTTGGGGCTGAATAACACATATTCAAGGGACTATTTCTTAAGGCAGCACATAGGATACTATGTCCACTTAGGGCAGAAAATATATGAAGCCGCAGCTCCTGTAGTGTGAAACCATGAAGGCAGAAAATGTCTCATGGTTACGAGGCTTATGGGAAAGGCCCTTATGATCTGAAGCACAGACTTCTGTAAGTCAGTGTTTATTTGTTAACATTGTTTCATTTTTCATTGATACTGTTGCTGGAGAAAGAGCAGGGATGATGACCACATGGGTAGCACTGTAGACAAGGAGAATGCGGTCACTAGGATGCTGGCTTCTGTGTGCTGCCTGCTATCCTTTCTTTCCCTCTCTCTTCTTTTCTCCTAGCTTGTCCTTCTCTCCTCACACTTTCACTGATATATCAATGTAAGCATTTATTTGGATTGCACAAAATGGGACATACTCACAGGAAAGACTTCTTATACCATAAGGTTCTGTATATCTTGTTTTTCCTAATTTTCCTCTGACATAGTTATTATATTTGTATAGATGTCTTTATTTTTATTTTATGTGTATGCCTGTTTTATGTCTGTACCTTATGTGTGTGCAATGATGGGCAGAGGCCAGTAGAGGGCATTGGATCTCCTGTAACTGAAGGTACAGAAGGTTTTGAGACATTTCTTCTGCCCTGACAGTTGCTATTCTCTGTGAAGGTTAAAATTTTGATGATGTGTTTGTTATCCTTCCAGGAAAATATGGAAAGAAATATTTGAATTATAATCAACACGTTATAAATTAAGTAATTTAGAATTGATTAAGCCGTTGCTCAAAATGAGAGTTATAATTCATTATCAGATAGTGCGCACTCATGCTCAGAGGGCTTTCTATATGGCTGTCCCAGCATGTGTCCGGTTTGGTGAGTCCTGGAATCTATGCCTACTTACTGGATGGAGCTCTCAATGCGGGTGATGGTGAGGAAAGCAGCTAGGTTTGCTGTGTAAGATGAGATGACAATCAGAGCGAAGAGCCACCAAGCCCCCATCATCATCCGGGTCGCCAAGGTTGTGTATGGGACTTCCCCACCTGCGGAGAGAGGAGAGAGGACAGCAACATCGATAAGCTTTTCCCGAGAAACTGAACTCATTCACATGAGGTGCCAAAATAGGCAGCAAGAAACATTTCCCTGAAAATCAGAGGAGACTCCGTGTCTCATTATTTGTTTTTTTTTACTACTTTTATAGGCTTCTGTGAGACTTTGTGAAAATGAAGCATGATGAATATTCCATACAATACGTTGAAATGATAATTCTTCCTCCTTGCTTGATTCTAAAATCAATTTCTTACTATAATCACAAATATATACTCTGTTTTCAAGGGCATGGCTATTCCCTAGTTAGGTGATATTAGTATTGCTATACCTATATTTAACATACTTTTTCACATTTTAAATGACAGATTACTTTTGTTAAATTCTCTGGGAGTGCAGGCTGTTGATAACCTTGGTGTCACACATATTACCATTTACTTAAATATCATCATATTTGTTTCTTCTTGTCCTTATCTTAACTGACCACTCATGATATTGTTAAAAATCATTCATCTCACCTTCTAAAAATTGGTATGTCCTTTGGTAAAGTGCTCAGAATGTTTCAGAATTCTGTGCACATTTTTATCCTGTGCAACCTTAGCAAGATTTTTAATGTTATCTACGTTTGATGAAGTAACACTATTTCCTCTAGTCATGGAATGACCATCGGCTTGCAAGGAGTACATTGGTGTGGCAACCATGGCCAGTGACCATGAAAGTTGTTCTGGCTAGTTTTATGTCATCTTGACACAAGCTTGAATCATCAGAGAGGAGGGAGACTCAATTGAGAAAATGCCTCCATAAGATCCAGCTGTAGGCAAGTCTGTACCGCATTTTATTATATTAGTGATTAAAGAGGGAGGGCACAGCCAACTGTGGGTGGTACCAGGGCTGGTGGTCCTGGGTTCTATAAGAAGGTAGTTTGAGGAAGTCATGGAGAACAAGTAAGCAGCAAATCTCTGTTGCCTCTGCATCAGCTTCTGCCTCCAGGTTCTTGCCCTGTTTGAGTTCCTGTCCTGGCTTCCTTCAGTGATGGGCTACAATGTGGACGTGTTTGCCAAATAAACCCTTTCCTCACAACTTGCTTTTATTGTCATGATGTTTGGTTATAGCAATAGAAACCCTAACTAAATCAACAGTGAAGTCAAAATGATACAATGATAATTAAGCCTCAGGCAATAATAATGATACTGTTACTATTCTTTAGATAGAATTGCGGGCTCACCAGGCCCCTTCCTGAGATTCTACCCACTAATACTTATCACCTTAGCTGTACAACATCTGTGAGAGGTGTTAGACAGTATAAGAAGAGGGCACTTACTAGGGGTGGAGTGTATTCAGTGGTCCAGTTTTTGGGAGTTGCCATTTACTTTGAGGTGTGACTTTTCACCAACATTTGAGTTACCCATGCTATGCTTCTACAAATAATACTTAACCCATGCTCCTATAAGTGGACTCAACAAACTCATTGGTTCATTAAGATAGAATTTGGAGGAATACTTCTTTGGTGTCTTGGTGACCTGTCTGGGGTGAGTAGCCATTCCTTTACATCTCCCTGGGAAATGCAACATTAAACATGGGTAACATTCAAATTTATATTATGGTCCTTCTTTATGTATAACTATTAACAAAAGCTTATGTGTTTTCAACCCAGAATCTAATGGGATTCTTAAATTTAACACATGTAAAACATTTGTTTTAACATCCAAATTAGCTCTCCACCTACCTAGTTCACATTATGCCAGGAACTGGAGAATTTCTTCTATGTCATTTCTTAGAGAAAAATCTTAAAAGGTTCATCACTCAATATGTAACAAATTCTGTCAGCTTTACCTTCAAATTATATTCCCAATCTATTTTATCTCACCACTTCCAACGCTGATATTCAAATCTAACCCAGCGGCTTTTCACTGTACCACTGAACAGCCTATGAAAACTCTGCCTGCATTCTTGGAGAACCTCTCTCATTGTTCCACCATGGGACTCTAGGCAATGAAAGTCAGTTCATGATGTGCTCTGATCCAACCGCCCATTAGCTTCTCATCACTCTGAGGAAAAGAATCTGTAATCTTTGTCAAAACCTATCAGGTGCTACACAGAAGAATTTCAATTCACTTCTCTGACCTTATTTTGAATCATTCTCTAAATGGCTTCCCTGAATTTTTAAAAGTGTCTATTTCTGATCCAAAGATTTGAATTTACCATATATATGCCTAGAATTCTCTTCTTTTCAATTTACAAGTGGTTTTTCATTCAAGAATTTTTAAAGATTCTATTTTTTAAATGCCTTTTTAAAATATCTTTTATCAGTGTTCTACTAAAATATTTTTTTTGCAACTCCATACTGTAAAGTTCTTTACCGTTTATAAAATAATAATTTAGCATTATTTATTAAAGAGACATATTTTTTTGCTTTTAGTTTTAAAATACATTTTTAAGAATTTTTATTTTTGAATTTAAAATATAATTACATAAATTTCCCCTTCACATTTGTCCCTCCAACCCTCCATGAACCCCTTTGCTCTCTCTCAAATTCATGGCCTCTCTCTCTATATATAAATATATATATTATATATAATATATAAATTTATATATATACATATATGTATGTATATATATAATATTTTATACACACACACACACACACACACACACACACACATATATATATATATATATATACATATACCTAATAGGTTTGCTTGCTCAGTTTGTATAATATTACTTGTTTGTATATGATTTCAGGGTCGACCACACATGTTTTACATAGTTTATTTCTCTTCCATTATAACAGTCTTTGGCATAAGAGTATATGAATAGCCCCTGCCCCATATTGTGTATTTAAATACATGTCAAATGAACTTATCCTATATTATTGGCTGAATTGTGTCTTTATAATATTTGTGTGTTGAAACACTAATTTTCAATGTGAAAATACTAAATGAGTAGTCTTCAAGGAATTAAAGTAAAACAAGATCATAAAGGGTCCTGCTAATATGGCTGCAGTTCTAATATGATGACAAAACATCAAGAATATGTACATGCAGAGGATACCAGCAGAAAGAAGCTACAGTAGAGTAGAGAGGCCTCTGGAGAAATGAATCTGTCCACACCTTGATCTTGGTCTTTTACCCTTCACGTCTCGGAGTCTGAGTATTTTGTTATGACAGCCCTCTTGAAATAATACATGCTTAATATTGAACATTAATATACATTATAAAAAGAAATTAGCCTTCTATTAACTCTGCAAATAAATTAGAAGAATAATATTCCTTCCTGCCAGGTCTATAATATGTGAGTACATTAACAGGATTAAATTAATTATGTCATGCATAGTTTTCACTCTGATCATTAGTTCTCATATGCAATATCTCTGCGCTCTAAATATAGTGTAAAGACATCTTTTGGTTATTTTCTGAACTAACAGTTTTTTAATATGGAAAGTATTTTTTTTCAAAAGCAGTTATGATGCATTTTAGATATTTCTTGAAAGCAACAGACATTTCCATTTGGCTTTTAAAAGATGAAAGCTAAAGTATATTTAGTTTTAAATCCACATGAGGGTTTTTTTTTTTTTTTTTGAGCAAACAGTTGTTTGAAAACTAATAGAAATACATGGCAATCAAAGTCTGAAAGATGTATGCAAAAAAGTAAAAAAAAATAAATGTATGACTGAAAAGCTAATTGTAGGTTTGTCTCCATAAAGACCTTACCCCTGCCTGAGAAGACTTGCTTTCAACCACATGGAAGATCAATCACTGATTTTCTTCTTTTGTGGCATATAATTTAAACTTTAGTAGCTCAAATAATCTTGTAGAAGCCAAATACAATGTCATTATATTTGACACCTGCTCTTAGGAATAAGATAATAAAAATAATGAAAATCTTGTCTTCTTGTTTGGGTAATGTTGGACTATACAGGTCATAACAATCTCCAGGCCTTAATTTCTTTTCATATTGTTGTGATAAAAACTGAAAGAAAAAAAAAAAACAGCTTAAGGAAGAAAGGACCAATTCTGTTTCCCAGTACAAGGGTACAGTTCATCATGCTGGAAAGTCAAGGCCACAGGATATTGAAGGGGGTGGTTAACAATGTATCCACAGCAGGAAGCAGAGAGTGATGAATGCATGCTGCTGCTCAGCTCACTTTCCCTCTTCATAGAGGCCAACCTCTCAGCCAGGAATGGAAAAAACTACAATATAAGAGGCTCTTCCTGACTTATTAATACCATTTGGAGGAACCTCTACAGATATGCTCAGAGGCCTGTCTTCCAGGTGCCTAGAGATTCTGTAAAGTTGGCAATTAACACCAATATCCAACTCTATCCACTGTGAGCCTGTCACCCAAAACATCACTTCTAAGTCATAATCTTCCAACTCTTATTTTGATTGGCTTATGAACATGTTATATTATAAATTTATTCAGCTCGACATTAAGCTTCTACAGTCTTAAATTATATGTTAAATGTTCTAAGTGCCTTAACTGTGAATGCCTATAGAATAAAAAAAAAACAAGTTACATATGCCCAACATATAATGACATAGAATAAACATTCATATTCCAAATGAGAAGTATCAGGCAATATCAATGAATGGTAAGACAAAAGCAAACCCACAATCTGCCAGTGAAACCCATCACTCCATGTCTGGCATCTGGGACTTATGTTACAATTGGCTGTGCTCCAAAGAGCTTAGATAACTTTAGGCCTCTGCAATACACAAAACCTCACATGGGCTGGCTCCATTCTATGCCCAAAGCTATCTTGATGGACATTCTATAATCCAAGCATCTCCAACATCCTGAAGTTTCTATTGCAACCTAAACGTCACTTCACAGTTTCACAGGATGGCCTGGCAGAGATACTGACCCTGCCACTTTGGCATCATCTGCTTTCTGAAATTGCTGAGCAAGAATCAATAGCACCCTCAATCTTGCATCGTTTATGTCTACAAATCAGGGACATGACCCATATGGCATCTACTAGTTCTGATGACATATGTATGAAACCTGTGCCCCACCCCTTTTGGGCCAGAGCTGCATTATCTCCTGCGTTCTGACCCTGGGGAAACACTATCCTATGGAATTACTTTTGAGGAGTCCAGCCCTTGGCTGCATTCTTTTTAGAGGTTCCCTGATAGTGGTATCTTGACTTGAAGGCAACTATCCTATTGTCCCTGAGAGCTGTTTCTCTGTAATGATGCCAATGACTTTAACAATTACAGCTGCTTTGTTGTGGCATGCTCCTTGACTAAAACTGTAAGCTAGCTCATCTATCATACCTCTGCCAAACACATTAGCCCATTCTCTTTAAGTTAAATTGATCTTACATCCTCAGATAATGGTCAGAATGAAGCCAGATTGATGGTTAAATATCACATGACTGGCTACATCCCAGATCCTGAATGAGATTCTTGTCTGCTTATGAAGCCTCATAGGCTGTGCCCTCACTGTCTTTTTTTCTCTCAGTTTTTTTGTCTTCTAAGCTTCTACCACAGTGGTCCATTAAGCTCTGCTCCCATCATGCTGGGGGGCTTTCTAACTCAAATTTTCAAACTTTTCCATATCCCTACAGTGAAACATTGTTGGAAATCAGGAAAATGTAATATAGAAAGAATTCATAGAGCTAAAGAAGTGGTGGAAAAATTAGAATACCAAACTTCTGAATAAGAAGATGATATTAAAAAAGGGACTTAGTGTTTGTGAGTGATTTTTTTCTGAGATGGAAATGACAATGTTAGAAGATGATGTTAAAAAGAGTTCTTACTGCAGGGAAGGTGGTAGAACTGGGAATATGAAACCAGGAGGAAGGAATTGAAGACTCGGAAAGTATAAGCTAGGATGTAGGCAGGGAGATAGGTGTGAGGAAGAGGGAAAAGATTATTAAAATAAGGGTATGTTGAAAAGCCATATGGAAAATTTGTAAGCTAATTTGTAAGCTAAGATAAAAACAAAACAAGCAAACCAAGAATATGGCCAGATATGTATCACATGAATGAATAATTCTACTACCAAAGCCACAGATTATTAAACAAAAATTCTAATGCCAAGTATGGGAAAACCCCCTATGATTTTGATCAGCAATGCCTCAGAGGCTTCCAGAACAATATAGGCTATTGTTATTGCTCTTGGTTATCAGAATGGAGATGAAACGCTTTTATTGCTGAAGACATTATGAGACTTTGAATATGGGACACAGAGAAATAAAGGCACAACTGGAAGTTTTCTGACTCCCTTCTGACTAGTTTTCCTAGTATCAAAGAGTATTATAAAGACAACTGCAAGAAATAAATGCATTAATGGTTTCTGCTAGATACAGACCTTGTGTGCTACCGTACTAGCCTGCCAGACAAGATATGCCTAAGGTGTAATAGTGGTATGATTGTTGGGGTAACCAACAGCTTTGTGAATCAATTTGGGGCTTACCTCTCAAGAGAAAATTTATGATAAATTTTTGAACATTTTTTAAATAAAAATCTGAAATTTTGAAAATTTTCATAAATTCATATATTTATGAAAATTTATGATAAAATTTATGATAAACTATAAACCTGGTCAAAAGCCTATGGCCAAGGAGGCCAAGGATATAGTGGAAATGTTGCTAAAATTATGTTGCTAAAGAGACATAATTTTAAATTAGATTCTGAGTTTAAACAAACAGATTAAGACTTCTCTTAGCTTTCATTCGAGAAGATTCTTTTTGCAATGGGTGATATCAACACAGAGAGTCATAATTGGTCAGAGTGCTAAGTGACTGTTGGGTGCTCAGCCCTGAAGAGGACATCTGTAGGATCTCATCTAAGATTCAGGGATCGTAGGGAAGAGGGAGCAGAAAGGATGCAAAAGCCAGAGCTTGCAGAGGAGTGCTGTAAAACTATTTCTTTTCTATATGAGCCGTTTCTGCACTCACTGAAATCACAGCATCTCTAGTCATCTGCATAAGACCTACACAAACTATTGGTAGGTAATGATTTCTGGATGAGGAGGAGTGATTATTTTCAGGGGTATAGCCTCTAGTTAGTTGATCAGTAATAACTGATCCACCAAGGTTCATGCAAGCAACCCTAATCAAACTCAGGGAGTTAAGAAAAACAACAGGATTTGAATGTAGGAAGGAGACTTTTGATGGAAGACGTAGGGTGGGAGTGAAGGGGTTAAGAATGGGTAATGGGAGATGTAAATAATCAAATGCATTATATACGTGTTTGTAATATTGAAGAATAAATTACAAACATATTTTACAAAAGGACAGAGCATCTCCAAATTAAACCTGTAGTTTGCTTGCCTAGAGGTAGTACTGATGAAACCGGAAGAGAGCCATACAGTTAGAATTACTAAATATAAATCTATGAAGCCATGAATCAAGGAAAATTTACAAGAGAAGTAAAAATATTTTAAATGCACTATAATAAAGTACTCAATATTAAAATCCCTCAAGAATTTTTCAGACAAGTTATTGCCCTTCATTTCTTTAACTTGACCTCTGGGGTGCTGTGATTATAGGTCTCCACCACTACTCCTAACCCAAAAGATAATGGTGGAGTATTGCTTTTATTTTTCTAGAGAAAATGGCATAATGTAAAAGAAAAGTTACCGAAAAACAAGTGGTAACTCACCAATTTTAAAAATTAAAATAAACTGCACGTAAACTAAAAAGCATAACAGCAAAAATTAATAAAACTTAAGATATACAGCACAGAAGGCTGATCCAATGGAAAATAGTTCCTCTGGTTGGGGTAGAAGACTAAAAATAACTCTTAAGATTGATGAAGATGATGTGTGAAGGTTCTTAAATATCCAGCAGCAGTCACAAAAAGCAATCCCTGTCATAAATGTTAGAAAGACACAAGAGAATCTATAGTACCTTCATGTTGACAAATTTGAAAGTGAAGCTGTCACAAGAATACACCTAGAAGACTGCTAGAAAAAGACCCGGAAAGTCTGAATGGTCTTAACTCTTAAGCATTTCAAATCCATAATTAAAATTTACTCAGAAAATTTAATGTCAGATGCCTCAGGGTAAAAATGTATCAAATATTTGAGGAGCAGTTGCTGTTGCTCACAGTCTTACTCAGATGGAAGCAAAATAAGACCCTGGTCCTTTCATTTGTAAGAAAAGTACAATGATGATGACAAAAACCACTGAACTGATTCCAAGAAAACTGGTTGTCATGTAATTATTGGCAAAAAGACAAATAATATGCTGAAAATTGCATAAGCAAACACCAGCCTCACTGTGCTCATTGTGTGAATACAAGATGCACCTGGCTCTGCAAACTCTTTCATTGTAACTCATTACATTACCACTAAAAGGGGAAGTTAAATGATCATCATGGTCAATGTCAAAAGGCACAAATAAAATTCAGCACTCTGTTAAAAAAGTGCAAAGCAAACATAGATATAATCTACTAACTGAAGACATTCTTCCTCATTCTCCTGACAAGTGCTTCGAAGAACCCGCGACAAATGTATTTACTAGCGCCACCAATTATGATCTTAATGGTTAAAAGATGTCACTATTTTCTATTTAATATTGATTTGGATATGGCAAACAAGCAACATAAAGAAAGAAAAGAAAAGAAAATGAAATAAGTTACCTAAGGTGCAGGTAAATGTGTAGAAAATTTAAGAGAATAAAGAACAAATTCTTAAGCTATGTTTTCTCTGTTAGAGAAACAATGTTCAAAAATTAATCACATTTGTTTGAGCTAATAACAAATATTTAAACAGAAAATTAATCATAAAGACACTGCAATAGTGGTAAATATAACATACATCTCTGCTAAACGAGTCAAATATAAGAGACGGCTACAGAGAACTTTAAGGAAAAGAAGATAGAATACATGGATAGGTGTGTTTATTGATCAGAACACTCAGCATTGCAGGGAGACTATTCAAATTGGGTTATCAGAGTGTATCAGGTGAAATCCCAGGTGCTTGCAATCCCTCTTCTTCTTCCTTTTCCTCTCCCAGTCTTTTTCTCTGACTTCAAAATTTGTAAGACACTGAAAAAGCTTCCCAATAGCTAAGCAGCTCCTGAAGGAGAAAAAGCCCAGCTCTGGTAGCTGTATACATAAGTAAAGTGGCTTGGTATCTCTACAAGAGTATATTTGGTAGACCCATAACAAACAGACATATGCATGTAATTCACAGCACTGACAATAGCGTTGGGCAGAAACAGGGGCTTCTCATTAAACAGAACTTGATCAAGTATATATACTTACAAAAAAAATGAAACATGTCTCCTAACATATACAAAAATTGTTAACAAGTAATTTGCAACAAATAGCAATACAGCATCTATAAAATAATGTAACAAACTACATCTGTAGCTTTGACCAGAAAAAGATTTTTTAAAGTACAAAAAGAATTTGAATGAAAAAAAACCAATACTTATTGAAAAAGTGTTTCTCCGATATTTAATAACTCTTATAAATTAATAAAATATTAATAAGAAAAAGCGTAGATCTGAAAAATGAGGAAGAGTCTTCACAAAAGACAAATTGATGTTACATGTGTGAAGTGTGGAAACATCATTGCTTGTGGGGTGACACTTCAAATAAAGTAAAATACTGCTTCGGAGCTACCAGAGTGGTCAACCACAGACAACCGTAGCTAGCAGAATTCTCATAATCTGAGTGGGATTTTAAATTCATTCATTTACTTTAGCAATTGGCAAGCAATTACTGCACATCAAACAGATACATAGAAGAATATATGTAGTTGTATTATCCACAACTTCCCCGAATAGAAACAGCCCAAATATTCTCTGAGAATAGAATGGGCAGAAAATGTTACATCTCCGCAGTTGAATATTATTCAGCAATGAAAGCGAGCAGGTCTTGCGACATTCTATACCATAGGGATTGCAAAAATTTCATGTTGGATAGAGTGATTCATATTGTAATAGTAGCTATTCAGAAACAGATAACTTGATGGACATCTCCTGGCATCCTTGAAGACAGCAAATAGAGGTTGAGAGAAACCTGTGGGGATTTCATTCTTGGTGGTATTTTTATCTTTTGCTGAGTGGTGACTTTGAGCATCTCAATGCTGTAATGTTACTAAACGAACATTTCAGCCATGCACTTTCTGGATATAAACATTTCACTATTAAAGCCTAAGTGAATTCACCCTGAAGTGGTGGCACATGCCTGTAATCCCAGCACTCAGGAGGCAGAGGCAGGCAGATCTCTGTGAGTTTGAGGCCAGTCTGGTCTACAGAGTGAGTTCCAGGACAGCCAGAGTTACAACAGAGAAATCTTGTCTTGCAAAATCCAACCAATCAACCAAACGAACAAACAAAAAAGCCAAAGTGAGTGAGGAAAGTAAAGATAACTTTTCCCTCCTTTATACCCTCCTCTTTATAATGTAGAGAGAATGTCTTTTAACAGGTTCAGATTACTAGATGAGACATCAGGCAGAGAAGTCTGTACCTCTCACCACCCTCACAGTCATGAGGAATTTGGATATGCAGAGTGAGCCTGTGCTGTCAGAAGTCTTACAGACACCGGTTACCGTTTTGATGTGACGGGCTTGTCACATCAAAAATATCAACCATGTTCTGTATGGATTGTGTGACTTGTAAAAGTTGTTAAAGAACTATTGTTTTTTCCTCAGGGAAGATTATAAAAATTGATAATTCCACCTGACTCAGGCACAAAATTGTTATTGCACATTTCATTCTGTGTAAATATAACATCTTATTGTCTACATAAAATACAGAAGAGCTCTTAATTATGTAAATAGTACAATCTGTAAGTCAGCTTGCCATAGGTTTAAAGACTTACAGAATTTCTATTTTATAATCCAGTGCTATAGGGTTAATGAATTAGAGTTAAGTAAAAAAAAAAAAAAAAAAAAAAAAAAAAAAACCACTATAAACATATTTCTGGTAGCTGAGTATGTTGCAGTAGACTGAGCAATTGAAGTATCAATAAAGTTGGAATGTTTTACATTTAAAGAAGCATATTTTAAAAAATAATAAGGATATTGAGTCAGTCATTACAGTCAGTGTTCACAAGCTCTCCTTTACAGACATGGAACTAAAAGTGTCCAGCCTCTCAGGGTGCTTGATGTACTGTGTGCTCACTGTACCTTCCTGGTGGTTTGTTCATACTCACATTAGGAGACTGACTTTGGCACCTCTCTCTCCACACAGGGAGAGCCCTGTGGGGTGTGTGTGTATGTGTGTGTGTGTGTGTGCATGTCTGTCTGTCTGTCTATCTTGATCTCTGTGTCTCTGTCTCTATGTGTCTGTCTCTCTCTCTGTCTATGTCTCTGTGTCTCTCTCTGTCTCTCTCTCCCTCCCCTACTACCTCATGAATGTGATGAGGACTGGAGTTTTCTTTTGGTGTCAGAGTGAAATGCTTCACCACATCAAAACCATTTTTAAGTGAGGACAGGATTCTACCATGTGCTGAGCCCATCCTCAGGACGAGAGATGGCTGTAGGTGTTAGGGAGAGAGTATGAAAATTCCATAGTGTCGCTGCAAGAAAGCAGTTCTGTTTACGGTTAGACTTCAGTGATATCATGATAAGAGGAAACCTCTGCTATCATTACCAGGAAGGGTAATGTGGTGATTCTTCTCAGAATTATGAATCTATTTTTAGAAAAGGAATACAACTCGTATTCTGCATCTGGCAGGCAATGGAAACCAATCCATATTTACTAATGCCATCTTACGGATAATAAAGTTTCATCCCAGCTGTTCCACACTAAATGCCATGTGCTGCATCAGCACCTCTAACAGGGAGCACAGCCTCAGCAGCAATGGAGAGTTAATCTGTGACATCTCAGTCCCAAGCCTTCCACAGTTCTAGAACCTTCTGAGACTGCCTCAATCAAGTCTCCCCCTCTCATCTCCATGATCTCAGCTCTTTCCCTCCATCTCACCTAGACTTGCTTCTCTCCCTGTCAGCTTACATGCAAGACTTGAACGCAATTCACTGCATCCTCCTCCCCATGGCGAGCTTCCAAAGTTAACCAAATCCAACATGTTACCTATTCCATCTGTGACTGCGTATGCAGCCCACTGTTAAGTGAGAAATGGCACAGAAGCAAGCATGCCGTTTTACATCCATGTCCGCGAACCTCAAATAAGTCTTTAATCTCAGAGTCATGGTGCTTCCATCTGTCCATTCCACCTCTCCCCTAGACATGGGTCTCCAGACCTGCCCTACCCTCTCAGCTAATAATCATAAAATCTATTCTTTAAAAAACTTAAAATAAACAGAGGGAACCTCCTATGAAATGAGGCATGAACAGGTTACAGTGAAGATCTTAGAAAAGAGAAGAAGGGCTGTGTGCTTACAATTTCAAAGGAAATCAGTAGAAAAATGAAAGCAAAGCAGATATCAGCTCGAAGGTGGGCACAGAAGTGAAGATGAAATAGGCTCCTTGTAGTTTGCTGTTCAGTTTTAAACCTGAGTTTAGAACACGTAAATGTTTTACACTGTGTAAAAAATGCTAAATTTTTAAAAACAGAAAACTGAAGGAAAACTGTCCCAGTTGAACCTGATAGTTCATGAAGCCGGTGATATCATCAAACAGGGGAGTGTGCATCACATGGCATTAAACGTGATGGCAGAATACCGAAGGGCACAGTCTTTGGAGGCTCAGGACTTCCTTAGTATGGGTCTGGGTCCTGTCTCTTTTGCCTCCCCTGAGAGTAGCTGTTCCTTAGAACTAACAGGAATGGCACAAACCCTCATTAATTTCAGAAACACCATATTTCGCTGGAAAAGCTCCTTCCAGTAAAGGTGCCTCAGTTTCCAGACAGAATGTGTTATTGCCTATCTGGCGACACCATGTAAACACAGCCGGAGACATGGGCTTCTGCTACTGGATTGCTCCCATGCCTGTGTGCTACACATTGGTAGAAAAGAGAACACTGGCAGTCATCTGCGTTGCCTTGCAGCTGTTCAGATAACAGTAGTACTGGCACAGGATGGTGTGCAAAGCTTGAGAGGGTGCCAATGGGCTGTGTAAGAACAGTCATTTTAAAATCTGTGCTTCCAGCTAACTGCTGTAAAAGAGAAACTGAACACAATGAATGTCCAATTAAAAAGTAAGGTAAAAACTGTGTGTGGTGATGAAAGCTTTGAAGTCTCTGAGGCCTGTATCATCAGTGTGAATGTAAGACTACAGCTGAGCAATAACTGTAGCATAGTCAGCCAAAGTCTTCTGCCTCTAAGGTCTCCATGCTGAGAGAAGGTCCTGAATAAGGATCAGCCTTCCTCTGCATAAATGCTTTTCATGAATGGACAGGGGAGTCCTGCTGTTCTCTTCTGATTTTATTCATGTTTCTCTTTAATTTCTCCTGGTTACAAGTTAGATATTCAAGTAATCGACTCAAGGAAATCTGAAGCCCACTTCTAAGTTTTATAGTGACTAGGATGAAATTGAAGTATTGAGTATGGCAACTATATTATCATGAGAAGTGATGAACTGAGAATTGAGATCTGGTATGTTAATGCATTCATACTCTGGTTTGTGACTGTTGTTACAGTGGCTCACTGAAGGAGATACATATGCAGATACATATACATATGTGTGTGTGTGTGTGTGTGTGTGTGTGTGTGTGTGTGTGTGTGTATGCAATAAGAAGAAATGAGTACACAGTCAGAAACAAATACTGCAGGGATTTGTGGAGGTGGAAATACTGGGATAAATTTGTGTTAAAAAATCGTTACATTTTTATTAGATGAGCAGCATTCTTCCTACACAAAGACATTGTAAATGTGTAGAAAAGGGTTGGGACATACCCTGAGAGTCCAATTCCTGCAATGAGATCTACTGACAGGAGAATGAATCCGTACTCTAGGCTGGAAGAAGCTAGGAGATTCCAAACAATCAGAGATGTGGTAGGATTGCCTTACTACACTATGACTCCTCATGAAAGAATGGCAATTGTGTATTGACCGTAGGAGGTCTATAGGAATATCTTATGGATTACAGTGTCCCTCAAAATGAAATAAGTTCTTCCACTTATGTAAAGACATGACTCCTAATCAACTAACGATGGGCTACAGTTGGTGAACTTCTAAGGTGCTTCCTGACCACTGCGGACAGAACAATTTCAGATCTGAGGACAAAAATGTAGCAGCCGTTGTTGGGTGGCTGTGAGGGAAGGCAAGAATAAGAAATTTAACTTCTAAATCCATCTGAGCTGTCTTGTGGCATAATCCATGTCTTATGCTTCCCTATGTAAAAGCTTTTTGTCTTATGCTTCCATATTTAAATCACCTACTTTACAGATCTAGAAATTTGTAAAGAAGAAGGGTGAAACTAACATTTTTGGGTATGTTCTTTCTGTTTTCCTTACGTGCTTGTAATAGTAATGATCACACATGTTACTCATATAATTTTTCTTATTCATTACATTTTACTCAGAAAATAATACTTTCTCAATCTAAGGCATTTTAGTTTCTTAAAGTAGTTTTTTGAAAATTGTATGTACCCTTGACTGTGTAGTATTTTAAATATTTGAAAATTTTTTATGTACCACATGAAGAAAAGTTATTTGGTTAACATAGACTTTTATGTCTTATACTAATGATGGGCTCTCTAATGCTTTGAACAGAAATGTTGTACAGCATCACTCCACCATGTTAACATATGTTTAGTCAAAGTGTTGGCATTTCAGTTGACTTTAAATGTCAAAATATTGTTCCGGACTTGCTGAAAAGTCTATGTACAAATGGATACTTAGAATTAGGGCAAGCCACTTAAATGACAATTTTTCTATAGGAGCTGTGATGTTAGCTGCTCATAAGTAGCAGTGCTGTCTCTCCAGGGTTTCAACAGTGTTTGGACGCTTCTAAGTTAAAGGCACCCATATTAAAGGACTAGTAAGTGTGTAACATTTTAATTTGTAAGCCTCATACATACACATGGAAATCGTATATTCTGCATATCTATATAAAATTATCTGAAATAAGATTATTGATCTGAGCAAATAAAAAAAGAATGTTATTTCAACCTCAGGATGTCCTACTGAAGGATGTAATTTTATAATCTTATAACTTCAGAGTTAATGAAAGCATTTAATTTTATTTTATTTGACCTAGTATCATGGAATATACCCGATGAATAGATTTGGAAATTGCTAAGTTAATAATTAATTGTAATCAGATTTAACAGCTGCTGGCTATACCACATCAACCTTATCTGATGATTTTAATGTAAGTTTAAAGTGTCAATTGCTGTAAATTATATTAGAACTAAATTGAATTTTATCACATAAAAAGTAATATTTGGGAAATTGTACTTTTTCAATGTTTTATTAGTCTAGCCCTGTAAAATCCACACTGTCTATTGGGTTACAGAATAGAAAGCATAATTTAAATGTGGTGTGTTAGAGTTGCATGGACTTGTACTTCACTTAAGAGTCAAAAAAATCTCTCAACATTAATGATTTGCTGACATATAAATACAATATTAAATACAGATAGGGGGACAGGCTTTACAGAGTTTACTAACAATTAGCCACAGACCCATGCCCCACAGTGATGTCAGCTGCACATTATAGAGACTTTTCTCTGATTCTCACTTAGTGAAGCCTTTCTCCCTTCCTGTATTAATTGCTTTCAATCTGTTCTATTAAACAAACTGATCGCAATATGAATGAATTGAATTCAACCTACTGAGAGCACTGGGTTACACATGAACTTCACTGAGACAATGTTCCAGAACACAAACTAGCAAAGCACTTTTCATGAATCTAATGGCCCTTCCTGAATTTTTACTTTACTCACTGCAGAGAACTTCAATTATCCTGAAATCTGAAGTTCCTTTCGACTTTTTCAGAAACCTTTTTATAAGGAGGTGCTGTGGTTTGGATGAGAATGACTCCCATATGCTCATCTATCTGAATGCTTACTCATCAGGGAGTGGTACTACCTGGGAGGGGCTGGGAGCTATGTGCCTAGTAGACAGAATTTTCCTGTAAAATATTGTAGAACTGGAGTGTTTGGGATTTTAGTAATTTTCTTGAAAAGGAGGACACAGTAGACAAGCAAAGCCTTCATAATACTTAAAGCTTTTCAGGTAGTTTGGGTTCAAGGATACGTTGTCATTTTTAATGTCAATTTAATATCACCTTGTTTTTTATAACTAGCATTGCTACTCTATCTGAATCTACGCATTTCTTATTTTTATTGACTAAATTATTTGGCTGATAATGTAGGAATTCCATTTCCATTCTTAATACATCCATTTCTATTACTTTCCCTTTTTCTCATGAAAAAGAAAAGAAGCAAGGAATAAGGAGGGCACAGTTTAATGAGTATGCCACTATTTTAAATGTATACAAATACTGTGTGTCGGCGGCTCTTAAAGTGTACTCTTCTCCTTTTACGCTACTTGTCTCGATACCCACTGACATTACCACAGACCTGGCAATGTAATGGGACTGGGAAAGGTACAGAAAGAGGAAATATCGTTGGCAGGACTAGCCATTTGTCAAGCAGTCTGAAACAAGACTCCAGTAGAGTCAGGACCTGCCATTCGGTAGTGATGTATTAACTTTTAATGTTTTAAAATAATTATAGTAAGGCCCAAGCCACTATATAAAACTACTATATAAATTCTGGAGCCATTAGTAACCCCATTTTTCAGCGATTCAATCAATCAGGGGGTTGGGAAGAAAATTGCACCCATTCTGCCAATTCCCGAAGCATGAAGTTCAGAGAGTAAGCAGAGGTTGTCAACAGGAATCAAAGAGCAGCACAACTCAAAGTGAAGTTTTTAATTTGGAGTTTTTAAACTGTTCCCCGAACCAGGCTTTATGCAGAAAGGCATCATTAGTTCTACAAAGACAGAGGATGTCTATATGTATCCACTCGGTTCTGGTGATAAAGGGGTCAGGAGCAAGTCTAAAGGATGTTTTTAAAGCTAAAGGTGCCATTCCAATCTTAAAAGCGGTTACACACTACTGAAGATTAGCTTTCAATTAGGAGTCCTTTGCTGAGCATGCATTAGATTTATTGTCAGGCAGAGAATGAGTCATCTGACAACATGAATCCAGCTGTTCAAAGACAGTATCAACCTTCTCAGTCTTGCAAGCTCTCTTCCACAGTTGTCTGTTTCCCAGAGCTCTTTGGAGGATATTTTAAAGCAGAAGAGAAATATAATTCTATTCTGGCTTCTATTTGATATAATTTTTCCAAAACAAAAGGAGTTTAGAAAATGTTTAAAGGAGTGAAAGTCTTGTATGATAGTTCTATAGACATTTATTGGGATCAAATGTAGGCATGTTGCTCACCGTATGGGTTGTAGGGAGTCACACACATTTTAGTGTGGTTGCAGTATGCAGAATATCTCATAGTGAGCAGTGATTTCCACAAGAACTGCTGATTGCATGTGCAAATGTGAGCATGCAACTCAAAGGCTTGGCGTGCATTGTGTTCTTGAATACAAGTAGGTAAAACTGCGTACGTTTTGGATTTTCATATCATCAAAAAGTTTGCTGAAAGATTATCTTCTTTTTCTTCCTTTTAAATGTATTTTGGGCCTAGTTTCTAGATTCTCCTGGGAAGTTCTACAGATATGTTAAATTTAGAATATGTGGAGTTATAGAGTCAGGGACTTGATGTTGATTTTCAATAGAAAAGTTCAAAAACCAGGGTCATAGTTCTGTGCCAAATGGTCAATTAACACCATGGATCTACCCAGCAGGAAGCATGTATAGATCGTGGTTAAAGGGCTCATGGTAAATCTGCAAAACTACCAATAAAACTCTTGAACTCCAGTCAACATTATGGAGAAAAATTATACAGCAATGATCAAGAATCAAAACATAAGTGTCTTTTTTACTATTTAACATCATACTAGGTATAGTATTATATGAGTTAAAAATGAGTTTCTTGGTTCATCTTCACAGTGGCTTATAGTAATATCAGGAGTGCACAGTGACATTTCCTAAGCCAAAGGCAAGAAAGATCTGTAGGGTTTGTCTATCACAGACATGGGAGGAGCCAGGCAGGAAGAGGCACATGTCAGAGAATCTCAGGAACTGCCTTGTGTCTCCTTCTTCAAACACATGTATCGTTTCTTTTTCCAGGACTATGGATTTACTAATGAACTTCATTTTCTTCCTTTGTTTTCTCTAATCACAAGCATGAATAGATATAGATCGTGGGCCACGAGGCTAAAATTTTAGGATGAATTCAAGCTGTTAAAATTTACCTAGGTGGAATAGGAATTCCTATGTTAAACTTGGAAAAAGAATTATTCTGATTGGAAAATAATTTAACAAAAACAAGGTACTACTTGTACCTTGAAAAAGATGCTACTTTGAAGCAGTGAAGTGAAAATAAAACATGACCAATAAGATTAGGTGACTATCTGGGAGGAATGTGACCTGCCAGGAAGATAGAAGTTTATTTGTAGTTATATATAAAATAATTGTTGTATGCACCATTGAGTGAGGGGCTGTAGGTCTTAGTGTTTTGTATTGTCTGCAGGTGTTGTATTTCTGTGGGGGATGTTTGATTGCTTACGATCTGCACCTGAGGAATTCCGAATCCATAAAAACGCCGAGCTCAGATATTCAGGGTTCCACTGTTGAGTATAGCCTTGGCTAGGATGGTGGTTCCCTCTGCTGAGGTCTGGCAGGTCTTCCACATCTGAAAATGCCTCTGTATCTCCACCCTGAGCCATCACAGCAGGATAATACTACAAAGGTGATGTTAAAATGAACACAGATCCTAATGATAATAAGAAATGAAAGCAGATAGAGTTTCTTCCTCAGGATTCTTCTGGGAAGTCAACTAGTAGTATTTCTGTGTCCTGGCATGATACTTTTAGGATATCACACCTCCTCTCTCTCTCTCTCTCTCTCTCTCTCTCTCTTTCTTTCTTTCTCTCTCTCTCTCATTTCATGTGGCCCAGTAGCCCAGGCCTTAAACTTATGACCCTCCTGTCTCCTCCTCCCAGATTACAGTTGTACCTATCTTATTTCCTCTGTTTTAGCCATGACAGACATACTATAAACTTGACCATCAGAAAATTCTGGCCCACAAACATTTAAATTATGAAACAATAATAATTCTCTTTAAAATTCTGTTGACAAATAACTTTCTATGCAACCTAAAACATAGTGGATTAGATTCCAGTGAAACAAAGATTCAATGTATCATTCACACATTCAAACAAAATGATTGATTTTTTTCTTTCTCTTTTTTCCCTTCCTTCCTTCCTTCCTTCCTTCCTTCCTTCCTTCCTTCCTTCCTTCCTTCCTTCCTTCCTTCCTTCTCCTTCCTTCCTCTCTCTCTCTCTCTCTCTCTCTCTCTCTCTCTCTCTCTCTCTCTCTGTCTTCTTTTTCTTTTGCCTTTCCCAGAGACATTAATTCATTGTGGTACTCAGTAGCAGTATGCTGCTGTGGCTACCCATCAAGGAAGACATGGATGCATATTCATATTACAAACCCTATCAGATCTCAGCAGAGGGAACCACTATCCTGGCCAGCATCACACTGGATAGTGGAACCCTGAGTGTCTGGGCTCAGGTTTTTTCACTGATACAGAGCTCCTTAGGTGTTCTGCTGATAGGACCTTTTACTTTATCACTGAAACAGAAACAAAAGCTCAAGTAACTAGAGGAGTAGCCTGGGAAAGTCTTGATTTGCTTTTTGTTCTCTGTCATTTTCTCTTCTTTCTAAAGAGCGGTCGGGGCTCCATTCTCCCTCACCCTATCACCTGTTTTCTGGCCTTCAAGGGGTGGACACCGCTGCATATGGTCCTGCCACCATGATATTCTGCTTTGCCTTAGGTCCAAAGCCATGGCTCCAGCAGACCTAGGAATGAAACCTTTGAAACTAGGAACCAAAATAAAGCTTTCCTCTTTCATAGCAGTTTCTCCTCAAGCGTTCTTGACAGCAGTCAAAGATTGACGAGTACACCCATGGACACACGTGGTGTCGTCTTGCACTACTGATGCATGAATACAGTAATTTCAGTAATTAAGTTAAACTTCAGTCTGCTTATTGTCTACATGCTATATGTGCAAGCTACTGATAACAAGTTTCAAATGCTTTTTTCACATGAGACAGACATTTTTAAAGGAATACAGAGTTGTCACACTTCATATCCAATTTCTCAGACACTGAAGTGTCTTCTAAAAAGTGTAAAGCAGGAATGTACATACTAATTACTTGTTATGTTACTAGTTTACTACCATTTAAACTGATGTAGTCTTAGTTATTAAAATATACAAGTATGAAGTATATTGAAATGCTTGATTGAAAGAGCCAAGTCTAAGAAGCATTAAGTGATTAATACCATTAATTCAGAAGGTGCTTATCTACAATGTCTTAGTAAAATAACCACGGTCATGCCTAAAACGGCAATCATTCGTTCTTTCCTGACATTCACTCATGATCACATTGCTCTGTGTCAATCTAACTCACTTTCTCCATGATCTCAACCCCACTCCTGTGCTGTTTGTTGGTGGCGTCAGCTGATATTCTTCAGGTCAGAGCTGCTTTCACTGCTCTGCTTTCAATAGCACAGCAGTTTTGAAACACAAATTTAATTGGTTTAGTTGTATAATGAGACCTCTTTAATGTCTTTCTCTTCTGTGACACACATACTTCCTTCTTTTGATGAACTTAGCACTATTAAGGCTTTGATACGTGTGGTGTCAGGGTCTTCAAACTCCTTAACAGCTTCCATTTCAGAATGCCTGGGAAAATCTTCCTGAGTTTGTCTGGCGAGTTTACTTTTAAACTCAAGATAGATTGCTTGAGCATATTCAACAAGTTGATCATTGCCTTTGCAGACCATATGTTCTCATAGTTGCTGAGACGAATAAAAGAAGCATGTATTCCATAGTATCTCCCACTTTTAGCAACATCTCCAACTTTATAGCAACTATAAAGTCTATCCTAGTCATATCTCACCAGCTGATTTGCTGATAAACCTTACCTCAAATTGTCGTAAATGGTATGTTTAGTTTGGGAGAATATATAATGCACAAAATGATGAGTATTAAATACTTTTTATGATTTAAAAATTATGCAGCTCTGAGATGTGTTTCAAGGTATATTTCCACATTTATTTTTGATTCTAAGGAAACTTGACAGATGGTGCTTCTTAATAGAAAATTACAAACAAATTGAAGACTTAAAAGTCTTCAAACCAGGGCTGGAGAGACGGTTAATTGGGTAAAAGAGCTTGCTGTACAAACATGAAGACCTGAGCTTGGATCCCAGCATCTGTGTAAAAAGACACACATGACCAACCATGCGCCTATACGCTCAGTGCTGGAGGTGGAGAAAGGTGGAGACAGGAGGATCCTTGGGAGTTGCTGGCTGCCAGCCTAGCTATAGAAGAGCATGCTCCAGGTTCAGTGAGGGGTCATAGAGCAGGTCATCTAACATCCTCTTCTGTCTTCCTTGTATACAATAACAAACACACAAACACAAATAGGCACATATTCCACACACACACACACACACACACACACACACACACGCACAAAAATTCAGTCAACTATTTGTTCAAAATGAGAAAAGATGGACTAGGAATGGAGTTAGAAAACAGAACACTTTGAGGCACGCTTACATGGAGAATGTTTGAGTTGTAGGCCATGGCTGCTCTCCCTTACAATGTCTCCGAAGGAAGCAGGGAGCATGCTGCTTTGACAGGGAGTGTATCGAAACAGAGAAGCAAAACAAAGAAAGGAAAACCTTCAATAATGTTTAAAGGTTTTTTTTTTCCCCCTGTAAGTTTTGTTTCATTTTATTTCACAGAGTAAGAGGCTCACATTTGAAACTCCAGTCGACACTTCCAGGAGGGGTGATGACAGCTCTGTTTCAGCAACATTTTCATTTGGATTCCTTTGGATTTACTTGTTTGAGGTATTTTTAATTATGTGCCAGCAGATTTGTAAAATAAATTTACCTCAGAAAACACACATCCAGTAAACATTTTTTCTTTTGTAAAATATGATAAATGCCAAACTGTCATAAAGCAATAGAAAATAAAGACATGAAATTTTAAATGATGTGATAATTTGATGTGACTATTAAAATACTACTTAAAGTTGCATAAACACAAACCAGAACTTGTAGATCTTTGATCTAGACATTTGCTATTATTCTACCACATAGTTTCCAACTTGGTCAATTAATGTCATTAAATATATAAACTACAGCACGCAAGAAGAAATGAAATAAAAAAACATATCACACATATAAATCACTGCAATATGTTGGTTTATTAATTTTTAACAAATCCTCATATCTGTTTGTTACTTGGAATTATCTATATCATGTATAATTTGGATAAAAAATGATGCATTTATTTAAAATTTTCTCAGCTGATATGCTACCTCAATTCAATGATAGTCTCAAATAGTGAAGACTCAGGGTTTAAACTGCATTGCAGTCAAGTTTTGAAATGAAGCAAGTAGGCATAGCCAGCTTACAAGTTTGACCTCTGCAATTTCTATTCATTTTCAAAGCTTTTCTGGGTGTAAATGCATGTTAAATTGCCTTTTAGTGCGTGGAATGATTTTTCTTTAGCCAAATTATTCTCTTTTGGTTCATCAGTTAGATATGTGTTGCATATAATTTAGCAGCACAAAATTTATTCATTTCAACTTAAATGTGTCCACCCTGGATACTGTGTATGACCAGCTTCAATATCTTACACTATTATAAAAGGAAGTGTTTGTGCTACAAAAGCAGGCTTTTAAGCTTACCCCTTTTAATGAATTATTCAGGTCATCAAATGTAATTTCCAACTTGCTTAACCCAATTTAAGTCAGCATTTGTATAATGTCATTTGGGTCAATACTAACTCAGAAGGAAAAAAATTAAAAATCAATGAACATCAGGGTGAGTGTTTTAATTTTCACTTTTTAACCTAAACACTTTTCTGAATTCAAAGGATTGAATATTAAAGACTTCTTGCAAAATATTTAGTGCTTCAGAAGTATCACAAATCTATACAATTATTTACAACAACTGCAGAAGTGCCAGTTTTACTATTTCCTGGGCAACAGAGGATTTGACCTTAATTTCTTCCTGGCTTCAAGATGAAGTGCACCCTATTGGATGAGGTGCTCATCATTTCAAAGGAAGGCTTCTGGGAGAGAATGCTGAGTTCACAGATTCCTCCCTCAGCCAAAGCTCTGGCTGTTTAATCTTATCCACCAGATGGCCTTTTGTGACCAAATGACTAGAGATTTTAAAATCAAGAAAATTTTAAATGGAAAGACCTGGCCTTGAGAAGGAAAGTTGACGGTAGGAGGTTATTGATTTTTTTCTGCAAGTGAAGCAAAATATTCTGGTGCCATTAAGAACGTTGGCTGATGGGCAGATCTTTGTGGATAAAGCAAAATATATATAAATTTCAAACAAGCAAAAGGAACAAGAAAATTCTTCAAATTAAGTTCTTTACAACAAGAGTTCTCTGTGGAGAGGCTTAATGGTCATGATTTGAGGATGAAAGTACTTCACCTGAGACTAAATTAAGAGAAAGACATTCTTAGCAGATTGTTTTGACATAGAAATTACTGTTCATTCATTAATAGAAATAAGTACATTTTTCAAATCAATAGTTTAAACTTGAGAAAGAAATGAGAAGGTTAGAAGAGAATGGGAATGTCTTTACTCTGATGCTTTGCTCTGCTTTCTTTCCTTCATTGGTCCTGGCATACGTTTTTAGAAGAAAACAATCTACCTTTGTCGCTGTCACTACAAATAATGCTCAGGTAGAGCAGGCAATACTCACCTGCCCTCTCCAAAGGAACCAAAGCAACAGTCATACAGCTGCACAGCCAAGTGAGTGACTCCTGTAAAGCACTGGGCCTCAACAGCAGCAAGAATGCATAAAAATCCCATTGATCTGGGACAGCAAAAAATCTCAGGAGAAACAACAACCCACTTGTTGTGCTAGCCTCACAGAGGAGTCTCCTATCTTCAGATCTCGTCATGAACAACAGGGTCCCAGTACACTCTATCAGTGCAGATATCCCAACATGAAGCCTTTCAGAACCCTTATAGGAATATAGCCTGAGTAAGAAATTAGAACCTCCATGGTGCTATAGCCAGGGGCCCTATGGCGAAGGCACCTACTATCTGAGCTTGAGCAGTTCTGGGTGTTAGATTCCCATCTTCAGGACCCTAAAGACATCTACTGGGCTGGTTCAGCAGCTACCTGCCTCATGTGCCAAATATGGCTCAATATGGTGACTCTGGCTTCCACTGGCATGCAGAGTACATGCCTAAGAGCTGGGGAAAAGCTTCCCAGTTCCAGCTGTGCTTGGCGCAAGCTGTGTTTTGCTCTCCACAGGTCCTACACGCTCTGAACTGAGAAGAATTTTGTCTCCCTCCAGCCATACCTTGCTCCGTACAGCTCCTGGTAGGCACTACAGCTCAAAGAATCAAGAGGACAAAAGCCCCCTGCGTAGCCATCATGCTGTCCCCAGCTGAGCCCTTCTGGATGGGAGTCTAGTCTCCAAATTCTGGTTTGGCATGCTCACAATGGCAACAGTCAGAAACAATACACATTTTGATGCCACTGAATTTGTGCAGATCTTTTTGAATTGACCCTGATGCCTACACCTGGTCTTTTCAGCATTACGTAGGTGATGGTGGTGGTGGTGATCAATTCAAACGACTGGCTCAAACTTACTCATCTCTAATATTAGTACTTTATTATTTTTTTGTTGTGTGTGTGTCTGTATTGCACATGTGCATTTGTGTGTCTAAATGAGGTCACATGTATTCCACACTGCACATACTGAGGTAAGAGGACAATTTTAGGCATCACTTGCCATCTTCTACCTTGTGTGAGACAGGGTCTCTTTGCAGCCTTTTTGGTGCATAGGCCAAGTCGGCTAGCCTGTAGGTTTCTGGGGTGTCTTCTGTCTCCATCTCCCATCTTCCCGGAGAAATGCTGCAATTACAGATGTTGATGCCATGCATCTGGCTTTTTTAATATGACTTCTGGGGATTTGAACTCAGGTCCTCATGCTTGCACGGAAAGTGCTTCTAACTCAGTGAGCCTCTTATCCCAGTTCGTTTTAACTTTTTCAGTACCTGTATGGAAACGAACATGCTGTGCATGTCATATAATTGTTCTGCCATTAGTAAAGCCTCTGCCTTATATTTCTTAGTCATACCTAATACTTTAATTGGTTAGTTGTTTTGCTTTTGCTTATATCTAGACTGCCCTTTCCTTCTCTGCACCTGATGGCAACACTTTATTATTTCTCATGATTCTAACCCACTGACTTTCCCTCTCCTTTATATTTTACGCTCTCATTTTTCCCTTTCTCCTTACCTCCTCATTTCACTACTTTGTTATTAATGCTTTCAGCTTTAAAATAATACAAATCGCATATTTTCCCCAATCAGATCCCTAGTGCTACTGACTCTGCACCTCACTGGGGACATAAATGAAGAAGGCAAGTGTTTTCCACTGCAAGTTAACATTGGGGTTGCTGTCAAATCACTGTGTCTATTACCACAGTCAGCTTTCCCCCTAAATACAG
>JAMJFZ010004093.1:5282500-5320000 GCA_026225945.1 Cricetomys ansorgei | reverse complement strand
AACAGAGATGTTATTCGAACATAAATAAAGATTACACAAAGCCTTTTGAGTTACTCCCTGTATGAGCAGAATGTGGGGAGAAATCTGTCTTTATACCCAGTTAACTGTCAATGAGAATTACTTCCATTCTCCCAGTGCTTACTCTCCGTCAAGTAAACAACTGAGCTAGCCAATATCATTTCTGTTATATTCAGATTGAATGTGAAATATTAGATACCATTACAAAGGGGTGACTTTAGCTATTACAGTCTAAGACCCTAATCCTTTGGGATTTCATGTTTGAGCTCTACACTATTAAAATAGGGATCTCCTGAGTTATTCTGTCTGAAGCTTTAAAGGTATGAGTGTTCTCTCTTCGAGTCTCTGCTGTTTCCTGACTCAGTAGAGAGGAATGCTCCCTTTTGATGAAATGATAAAGCTGTGATTCTCTGCAACATTGTAATCTATCTGGCAGTGGGAAGAACTTCATTGTCTTCAAAAATTATCCTGGGATTTAAAAACCAGTGGGTTGCCTCTCATGTTAAGTCTTCTGTGGAAGCATAAAGTTATTTTTAGTTTTCCTGCCACTCCTGTTGGCCCTTTGTATTCAGCACTAGCATTTCTAGACCTGTTTGATGCTTAAAACTAACAAAAAAATTCCTTTTTTTCTGTTTTAAATAACTTTATTTGATCTTATGAATGGAAGTAGTTTATTTAAAAGTAGTTTATTTATTAAGAAACATTGAGATGGTTTAGAACAGTCGTTTACATCCTGTGGGTTACGACCTCTTTGGGGTTCGATTGACCCTTTCACAGTGGTCTTCAAAGACCATCTGCATATCAGATGTTTACATTATGATTCATAACAGTAGCAACACTACAGTTATGAAGTGGCAACAAAATAATTTTATGGTTGAGGGGGGGGGTCACCGCAACATGAGGAACTGAATTAAAGGGTTGCAGCATTAGGAAGGCTGAGAACCATTGGTATAGAGTATTATTACAAATACTATGTCCTTCAACATGGAGAGAGTGAGAGACTTTGAAGTTCACAGTCATGAATGGGATGCCATTCTCATCCCTTCCTTCAAGCTGAGAGTTCTGTGGGGAAGAAGGATTGGGAAGATTTTAAGAGCCAAGCATAGTGGATAAATTTAAGGAAACAGCATTTTCCAGGTACAACAGGGCAGATACACTTATGAACTCATAGAGACTCTGACAAGCACAATCAAGACAGTGTCAGGGCATAGGAGGGAGTTGACAAATCCCATCCTAGCTGAAAATCTCTTCACACATAATAGCTGCTGAGAGGAGGAAAATCAGTTATCTTCAATGGAACGATGCTAGGAATATCAACCAGACTCCAGAGCAGGCTGTGTGCTCACGAATAATTAACCAACAAAAATTTTTTGGACTTCATAGTTTGTAGTTTTTTTTTATTTGAACACGAGAAAAAGAACATAAAGTTGTGTGTGTGTGTGTGTGTGTGTGTGTGTGTGTGTGTGTGTGTGTTGGAGGAAGGTAATCTTGGAGGAGTTGTGGAACGAGAAAGAATATAATAAAATATATTATATGAAATTCTCAAAGAATAAATGAAATAAATATTAGGTTTTGCTTATTTATTACCATATTTAAATATCTAAGTTGGGCACAGCACTAATATATTCAAAATTTTCCTCATTCTTCTTTCTGGTCCTACTATTCCTGGGACACTGTTACTATGTCAAGGATGCTTGCTGATAAATGTATGCATGGCTGAAAGCACTTACTGTTCTTGGAATCATATGAAATCATAGGAGAGCTCAAGGTTTAATTTATAAATATGTTGTTTATAAACAACAAGTATGGAATTACATTTGTGAGCAAGTCAATTAATCTTTGATGGCATTGGAATCCCTGCCAATGGAAGACATATTAGAAGATCTCTGAAACTCAAACTCCAGTGTTTTTAATATGTTAACTTCATGGATAGCCATGTAAATGCAGGGATGAAGGGTGGTGTAAAATGACAACAAACCATATTAAATTGGTCTCTCATTCTTGCGCTTAACAACCTAATTCACAAGCTCTAATGTTCTAGCCACACAGATGTACTGAGTTTATCTCTGTAACGGACCATATTGCTATTACACAGTTGAATTCCCTAAGTTGTTTTTCCAGAATGTTGTGAAATCACTGATTTTTTTAAAAATAAGAAGTAGTAAACAACTCAGATATATTTAACATTTTTCTGCCTTTAGCTCTTTAGGAGCTCCTTTCAGAAATCTGTCTAACACATGAGATGCCTGTTTATGCCTTTTCAATCTGGTATCATGTCTCAATAAATATTTAATTTTGAAATAACAGCTGTGCTCCTCTGAAGAGACTGCACTTTCATTGGAAATTATCACTAATTCCAAAACCATTGCTTATGCATGGACAGTGCCTCTCATTGATTCTCTTTTCATAGACATTATGAACCTTCAATTTACTTTTAATCAGAGCAAAACAATGTCCTCAGTATCTTTTAATGGCTCCACCTTTTTATTGTTTGACAGTGAACAGACAGCAGCTTCTCAATGTCAAGTTGGTTAATTACATACAATGTAGTACTACTCTCCGTTATGAATTTGTGTAAATTTGCAGCCCACCTACAGGATGGGGGAACATTTAACAAAGCAGTTCCTATAGAAACATGTGTTAATACATATGTAACTGTTGATATCCCCATTTTGTTGTAGAACTAACAAATCATGATGACCATGTGGGTAGCTCTTTTTGTTTGTTCGTTTTTGCTTCAAAACTTATTGTATTTTTGTCACCTGAAGAAATAAATCAGAAAGTCAATCCATACTCTGGTCAATATCCTCAAAAGTAATCCTACAACATCAGAGATCTTATTTATAAGATCTACATTCTTTCTTTCCCTTCCTTCTTTCCTTCCTTCCTTCCTTCCTTCCTTCCTTCCTTCCTTCCTTCCTTCCTTACTATAAGATCTACATTCTTTCTTTCCCTTCCTTTCTTTCTTTTTCTTCCTTTCTTTCTTTCTTTCTTTCTTTCTTTCTTTCTTTCTTTCTTTCTTCTTTCTTTCTTTCCTTCTTTCTTTCTTCTTTCTTCTTTTTTTCCTTTTTTACAACATATACTCAATGGGTACATTGTACATAGTACATATAATTTCTTTAGCTTAATGATTTTGGGTCATTTGGGACAATTTCAGTGAAAACTATTTTTCATATTGTAATCTAATAAGTTCATAATTCCTGTTAACCCTGTTGTTCATCATGTAAATATTTAGCTTTCATTCATCCATTAGCTTTTCAGTGTACACTTATTAACCATTTCATATGTGAAAGACACTGAATTATAGGCAAAGGGACTCAGAAAGTAAATAGAGTACTGATCTGCACTTAAAAATTACTGCATTCCGAAATACAGTTGTTAATGGACATAAGTTCATTAAATTGAATAGACTTTGGGTATGATTGGTTTTGGCGTATGATGCTTTTGTTGATTTGAAATTTTTATAACAAATTTTATTTTAAAACAAATAAAATACCTATGTGATGATAAATAAAAAAAAACAAAGATGTTTTCTTTGCATATACTTATAAGTACAACAATACGTTTCTCTTAAGAAGCATGCAAGATAGTGCCTTAGTCTGTAAAAGCTTCTTGAAAGCAGGGGTGACCAAGATAAGATTTGGAGGGTGAGAAGGAATTTCCCATGTCAGAGCAGAGGGTAGGAGTGAAGACTGGGCAAGATGACATCAGAAGCATTTCAGGATCGGGTAAAACAGCAATCAAAGCAGAGAAGGAACCAGGCTCACTTCCATTAAAGGGTCTACATAGGTAGAGTAACTGTCCATTTACTGTGATGTCTCAATGTTTGTAGATGATAACTTAGCCCTGGATGGCACTTAGGTACTGGGATGTTAGCCAGACCATAAAGGACTTGGATCTGCAAGCAGAGGCTATGGAGAAGTTAAGGAAGCATGGGAAGATGGAAAATGTTGTGGCCAGCTTTTTATGGCTCTGTGTGTGTGTGTGTGTGTGTGTGTGTGTGTGTGTGTGTGTGTGTGTTTTGTGTTTGTTAAATATATATCAGTTATATTCAGGGGAAATTCAGAAAAATGGAAGAGCTTCTTTGAGGCTCCTATGTTTCAGGGAAGAAATGAAGCTGGTCTCCCCGTGCTATAATAAACTTCCACTTCTAAACTATTTATGAGGTAGAATCGACAGAACTGGTGAAGAAGAGGTAGGAAAAGGAAGAAATCAGGGTGTTGCAAAGATTTGTCTGTTTGTCTAGGTAGTTGGAGACTTATTCTGGAACAAAAGGTTTAGAGTGTATATAAAAGAATACAATCTTTGGTGTGGTGGAGTTTGTGTTCTGTCTTGCTTATCCAGAGAGTGGGCTACTGAATAGTTAGACAAATCCAAAGTTCAACAATAGCCAGTACAGATTGTGAGTTACTGGAGTGTTCCATGGTTGCTGAAACTATGCACAGACAATACTTATGCAAAGGGAATAGATGAAATGAAGCAGGTCAGCTACATCCAACTGTTACCTCTTCTTTCCTTTAGTTCTGTGTATATCTCTCACCAGCCTAGCCATTCTTCTCTGGCCTTGACAACTAACTTTGAAACAGAGATTTTTTACCTTTTCTCCAATCAAATCTATAAATGATAATAGAAAGTCCATTTCAACTTAAATTGATTCACTTTTGGGTCTTTCAACAATTATTAACTTCAGAAATATGATTGTACAAACTGGTGTATTCTCCTCTACTATTATTTAAGAAATATTAGGCCCAAGTGTCCAATTCTATGACTGTCCATCAAAGTCACTTATGCTGATATTTCCACTGTTGTCTGTAATCTCATCAAGACTTCTGCTACTTTCTCCTTGCTCAAACTTGGTATCTTTCTACTCTTATTCTAATAATAATAATAATAATAATAATAATAATAATAATAATAATAATCTTTTAAATTTTTTTCCTGGTAATCGAAGAGTTTACCATTTTAAGCATTGCCTTTCCAATAACTTATGTGTAGCTGATCCAGAATTAGGTTTTTAGTTAATAAATATTTACTTGTAGTACATTTTAGTCTATTTAAAAACTTCAAAATTTTAGTAATTTTAATTCCCATAAGAATTCCCGAGTCAAGCATACTGAAGATATCTTTTGAAGGAGTAACTCAACAAGAGAGACAATAGAATTCTCTGCTTTGTATGATGCTCTCTATGGAGAAACCAACCATAATGTTCTGAGAAAGACCAAATGATCCAGGAACAAAGGAGTGTGGATAGGTTCACAAAGAGAAACATGAGGACCACAATCTACCACTGATGGCCCACAGCTACAATCAAGCATAGAAGTTGTCATGTGAATGGAGTGAACAAGATATTTCAGCCTCTGGACTGCATTGTCAGCAGAGGCTTAAGAAACTATGGAACCAAGACAAGCCTTTGCTTCAATAGTAAGTTTGTCACTCAATTAAATGAATGCCTTTACAGCATTAATTTGATTTTCTTATTCAACAAAATTAATGCAATCAACCAAACCCTGTTCCTTGAACTATTCCAATAAGGTATGTATGCCACTATGCTTCTGATTTTTCCCTTGAATTATTCTAGTGGCTAATGTCAACTATCACCTAGAAGATCTTTAACTAGTCTTTTTCTCTTTTTCTGTTTCACTATCAACTACTATGTGTTTATCCAAGTTTCATTGGTTCAATTTAGTCAATACCATCCATCTCCTGACTCTCTATGGTTCTCCACACTTACTCTCCATACTCTCCACATTTATAAAGAAGTAGTTAGACTGGATATGGATAACAAAGTAAAGACATTCTTCTGGTTATAATGAAATTGTAAGGTAAATTCATTGATAAAGATCATATATTAAAATGTATCATTAATCACAAAATTTCTTATTATAGACTTATATTAAACAATGTCTTTGTACTGCTAATGAATTTTTGGAGAAAAGAAAATATCCTTGAATAAAGAACAAGCCCTAACTTCTGTTACACATGAAAACAATTGAACAATATTTTCTCTACTAGTAAATAATTTCATGCCAGTAAAACTATTTCTCAGGAAGTCTGAGTTTGAGAGGAAAATCTTACTGAGAATCTTACCACTGACATTCAGCAATGCCTTTGCTGATGAAACTGAACTTACATCAAAAGACAAGCAGCCATTACTGCTGCAAGAATGCTATGCCTGAGATCCACTAAGAGACAGTAGGAAATGTTATCTTCTGAGCACTGCTGTGAGGATCCATTAAAGCTCTTATTGATGCTATATACAAAATGACCTTAATAGAATATTTGAAACATCATTTTCCTTCCTTCTTAACAGAAAAATGCACTATTTTCTCCTTACCTTGTTGTACAAAGGAGCCATACACAAACCACATGGAGTTGTAGAGTGTAGTAGATGTCATTGATCCCATTTGCAATCGTGGGGGATTGAGCCAGTTCAAGAGGTAGACCAGTAGTCCCACAAGAAGGACTGTGCCAGCAATGCATGCCCACAGAGACAGATCAAATGGTGCAAGGCAGGCAAACATATCCACTGTCTTTTCTGCTCTTCGAAGTAGGACCCCCACTGAGTAATCCATGTAACGTGTTGTAAAATCCACAACATTTTCGCGGTCTGGGGTGATGGTTAAAGCAGAAATCCCGATGTCAGCTCTCTGAGAAATGGAAAAAGAGAAGAATGCATTAATAGTGTGAAAACAATTTGGTTTGTGGCATTTCAGTTTGCCTTGAGGGAGGAAAAAAAAATGATGCCTTTGGCAATATCTTAGGCCTCTTTATATAAACTGACAATACTGTAGAGACATCTTATAAACAAGCTCTATGAGAATTTTGCATATCTTACTGCAAATCTTGTCCCAACACAGTCAAATAAATTACCTTGCTCACATTACCAGTGCATGTAGAATCAGTCATGAATACCTCAGACACAGATAAACCTGAATAAATTGTCTGGTCACCCCCCCCTTAATTTGTTTTATCAAAGCCATCATCAAGACAGTAGCAAAGCAAAACTTATCTAAAGAATTCTAAGAACATGTTTCCAAGACGTTTACTATTTCTTACCATGTAAACTTGTAGGGAGGACACTTAAAACTTCAATTAACATTATTGGTTTAAATTACTATGCATAAAAATTTATTTGGGGGCTCTAAACTTGTTAGATATGATTTGTAATGTCATATACTAAAAGCGCCCCCCACCCCGTGTTTAAGTTATATAACCTTTAGAAGTTGACAATAGACAATTAATGATCATGGAGACAGACACTTCTTGAAGTCATAATTCCTTTTCTCAGTGTGATTTCTTTTCAGTGATAGCCATCATAATAGCACATGCTATTCTACTTATTTAAGACACATTGCAGAATTGCAGTGAAGCACCGAATAAATGATTTCACACTCAATTCCTGTGATATGAGAATACATATTTAAATAAATAGGCATCTTGTCTGAAATAATGGCAATGACTGAAGCAGTGGGCAGCCTTCTCCAGACAGATATAAATATGAATAAATGGTATGCTGAACATTTTCTAGCTGTGATACATTCCTCTTTATTGTTTTGTGCAAGGAGACTGAAATGCATTTATGGCTTTTAGGCAACAAGAGGAAAAAAATAGAAAGAAGAGAAGTAAGATGCCATGTGGAATGCTAATCCAAAGTCAATGAATCAATTTTCTGAAATAATAAGGCTCTTAACGCATTCTATGTAAAGAAGTGTGTGTGTGTGTGTGTGTGTGTGTGTGTGTGTTTACCAGGACCAAATCTACTTGTTGCTTTGCCTTGTACTAAATAGTTAAAGTATTTCAATTCATCTGTACAATGAGCCATGAACTGTGTGTTTACTCCTTCATTTTAAAGGTAGAAAACTAAAACTCGGAGAGTTTGAGTAAATTTTTCAAGTCTCAGTTGATAAAGGTGTTCCCCCAATTTCATATGACCTCTGATGGCATATAAATCTATGTTCTCTCTTCCTTTTTCAATGTCAACTTAATCTGAAGATTTGTCTCTGTTTCTGTAAAGCCAGTCAGCCCGAGCTGACTCCTCTGCATATGTGAAACTGGACACACCATTATGGAAGTGGCACTGCAAAGTCTCCACTGCTGAGTCAAATGCATGTGATTCAGGGCTCATCTGCAAAGGCCTCTTGACAATATTTGACAGTGATGTTATTTCTTCCTTGCATTTCAGAGTGTAGACTGACTTATTTATTACTGCAATTTACATATCTACTAAATACTTCAACTATATCTCAGATCTAATATAGCCAGGCCCATACTCAAACAGGCCATTAAAATTCGCTTCTGATGTCTCCTGCTTCAATGTGTGATACCTTTTTGGATAAGTCACAACTTTTTGTAGCCTCATTGTCCCCTTATGACCCATCAAATTTGTCATTATTGATTTCCTTTTATGAACATCCCCCTGTCAATTCTGTCACTGTTTTTCTGGGCCCTAGATCCCTAAAAGTTTGTCTGAAACCCACTCTTGTTCCTCTTTGTATTGCAGACCAAACAATCCTTCTTCAGAGAAAATTTGACTCTGCTATGTCATGTTTTAGTGGTTTTCGGTGGATTTACCTTGTCCTAGGAAGACGATTCATTCTATAATATAAGTTACACATGTTTTTATGGACAGTTATAAATAGTAATTAACACAGTCAAACTATCCTCTTTTCTTACCAATCATCTTCTTGATACATAGTCTTTGCACATGCTGCTTCCGTGGCCTGAACTGTTTCCCTGAAACTCCTTCAAGAAAATTTGTACCTGGGCTCTTTGTATGGTAAGTTTTCCATTCCTCTTTGTTAGTAAAGTCATTGTATTTACACTAACACTTGCCCACACCTGACTTTTCTACCAGTTACAAAAGTTATAATTTCCACATATTGGTATGATTTTAATAACGTTTGATTCCTCTATTAGAATACAACTAAAGCAGACAGAAATTGCTAGTACACACACACATGAACACACACACAGGCCTCGTGTCTACTGCTTATTCTTCGACTTTTCTATAATTGTTCTGTTAACAGCACTCCCAGTCAAAAGGAGTATTCGCGTTACCCTTCCCTCTCCTTTTCTTTTGCAAAAAGTCTGATTATGTGGCCCAAACAGGCCTAAAAACCTTATCTTTCTTCTCTCTGCCCAGTGCTGAGTTTCAAGTGCTTGGCTTATGGAAATGACCACCACATCAAGTCAGTGGAGTATTCTAAGGAGTCAAAAGAAAGAGGTAAAATAAAAATTTACAAAGTTTTATAACAATGATAAAATATCTTGCAGCATTATTTGGCTAATTGAAGTGTGTGTCTGGGTTTTCCAGTATTTATGTCCTTTTCTATTATCTGTAGTATCTAAGTATCTCTTATAGTACGTTTACTATATGATGAAATGTTATGTCTAACATTTAACATAAATTTTGACTAAGATTAGCATTAAAACTACTATATAAATAAGTATATTCTCAAAATTATTCTAATTACACAGTTAAAGCATTTTCTTTGGAAAGTGATACAAAGTTTGCATTCTTGTCATGGGGAGCACCTAGCACATGAGGTATGAGTAAACAGAAACATAACTGGGAGTTATAGAAGATTAAATTTGAGAGATTTGAAATTATTTTCTCCAAACTTAATCAGAAATAAATTATCACAGGAAAGAAGTCATCACCTTGTTTTTCTTGAATTGATGCTGTGAACATCATAGTAACATGAATAACTGGCATGTAGTCAGGACTTACTCTACATCAAGAGCCACATCCTGTGTTCTACATAAGTGTTCTCTTGAACACATCTAAGTTGTCAATATCTTCTCAGATGATATTGATAATTCAGTCTTTTGAAATGATTTTGGAAGGGCTGGGAATACAGCTCAGTAAGTAAAGCCCCTGAAACAGGAGCTTGAGAATTTGAGTTTGCCTCCTAGAATTCATGTTAAAAAAAATAAAGAAAACAAACAAAACACAGACAAGGTACTGTGTGATTATAATACTAGCTCTGCTAATGTGGAGACATGCAGATCCCTGAGACTTGCTGCCCAGCCACCATGGGCTACTTGCTGAGCTCCAGGCCAGTGAACGGACTGTCTCAAAATACAAGGATATGGTCCTTACAAATTACACTTTAAGTTGACTTCTTGCCTCTTTGCACACATGTGCATATGCAGTTACATACATGCACCCACAAGGATATATATCCATACTTACTTATACATACATATGCACACAAATCAATCTGGAGTCCAGATCATTTTATTTGATAGGATATTATGCTAAAGAGCAAGTACAATTTGCCAGGACTTTTAAATGAGATCCCAGAAAAACCAAAGTCTCTTCTAAGTTCTTTTCAATAGGCTTTGAAGAAAATGCTGGTTTTGTATTTGTCTCTGTAGGTCATTTGCATCCTTCACCTCTGTCTTAAATGTTTTGAATACTTATCTGTCACCTATTTTGTCAGCTTCCTAGGGAATTTAGGAAGCAGGGACTTCATTCTTCTTTCACAGCAGGAGAGATGTCCCATCCCTGTTGCCATCATTACAACCACATGCCTCTTCATCTCCCCCCACTTGGACATATCATTACCCAAATGGTGATATGCTTTTCAATCAATCATCAATATTCTTTACCATATTATTATCCAACCAGGTTTCTCACACAGTTTTTCAGTGCTCTGGAACAGGCATTATTGAAAAAAAAATGAATAATCAGATATTCATCCTCTCATGAATGGTCAATGGTACAAAAAAGATAATTAACTATTTTTACCATCTACAGCATATCTGTAATTTTATCTGAGGATAAAATTATACTCATCCCTTTATAAAAATGAACACATAATTCTGTAAAACTTAGAATACACCAAACTCAAACCATAACTCAACTTCTGTCAACGAAGTTTATCGAAACGCATTTATCACCTGGAAGGAGTGCATCCTGCAGACACCACTTGTCCTGATCAGGAATCTGGGCTTTACCAAACAGCCAATTGTAAGTTTCAATCTTAAAGTCTCCCCTGACAGCCCTACCTTATTATTATTGTCATTATGTAAAGAAGAAACAGAAATGTTTCCAAGGAGACTTTGCACACATTCAGCCCACTGAATTTCAGAAACTATGTGTTTTCTCCTCCTTTTCCCAAGAACGATTTTTTCTACAATTTAGTTTTATTCTTGACGGTGTCTATGAATATTACTTGATATTTATTGCTCTTCAACTAGTGACATAATGTATAAAAAGAAAACAAGGAGCCTAGAAAGAAGAGAGGAAAGGGGAGAACGGGAGGGAGGAAGAGGACGAAGGGGAAGGAAGAACCATGAAGCGTATCTGGCTCACAATGCATGACTGAGCAGGTGGCCATACTTGGGCCATCCCAGGGCAGTCCTCTAGGCATAGAGTATAACTGGGAGCACAAGAGCAGTCTCCATTTTGAAATTTTTATGTAAATTATTTTTATGATATTATTACATGATTGCATGATGTATAGTCATATATATGCATGTAACCATAGTGTAAATTCAGACTTCAATTTCCAATATACCTTTCCAAGGAAATACAGGGTGTGAGTTATTACCTATGTGAAGGTAGGAAAACACACAACACACACGTTGTGGAATGAATCCAGTTATTAATTTTCTCAAAGCCAGGGCTTTATGTAGTTATTTGAAAGACAAATGGAAATGTTTTAATATCACATTGTTGCAGATTAATTTTAAATTAAAATGCTTAGCACACTTAGCATTAATTTTCAAATATACTGCTGGAAATGAGTAAATCTCTAGGCTGAACTAATGGAAATGTTGTTAAAGTAATTTTTATTCTGACATTAAGTCATACTTAATAATATTAAAATGTATTTCCTTTTACATTTATATGCAGGGCATTTGTGAACTCACGAAACGACAGAATTAGTATGGTTACAGTTAGTACATGGTAAGGCAATTAACCTAATTTTGAAGTGCGGTGGAGAAATAGGTACCATCTTGTTAATGCAGCTATTAGTATCATTTAACATTTATATAGTACTCCCTACCAGTTTTCAATTATCATTTCAATATACTGTCACAAACACCATATGAGTTAAACTATTATTATCTCAATCTTGCAAGTAAGGAAGGTGAGTCAGATTAAGTCATTTACCTAAAGTCACAAAGAAGAGTCAGGAGCTTCCCACTCAGGGAAACCATCTCCAAGCCAATGTAATGACCCCTAGCCTTCCTGTCTCTTTGTGAAGATTAGCTCACTGCTTCAGAGCTGCCATTGAATTGTTCTCCTTCAGCATACAGCTTCCAATTCATAATCGAAGACTGTTGTAACAGATTGTACCATTTACTGACATTTCATACAGAGTAATAGAGGGGGCTCAAAATAGGGAAGACTCTTTCTATGAATGAAACTTCCTAGAGGCTTCATGAGAAATTTTAGCTGTAGTCTTATTGGATAGGGTTAAGTTACATGACAACCATAGGCCAGGGAAGAAGCTGGGGAATGCATGTTTTGGGTAGGCTATTTGTCATTCATTAAAATAAACAAGCAAACAAACAAATAAACCCTATAGAACTCACACAGAAGGACAATGAAGGAGAGCCAGTAGTCGTTCATTGTGTGACTTCATGTGGAATTACTGCTTTAAGATCCATGTAAGTCCTATAGACATCTATTTTTACATATACATGGGTATGTATGTATATTTCCTTTTCTTCCATTAATACAGTCCTATGTCAGCAACAATTAATATATATATATATATATATATATATATATATATATATATATATATATATTGTCAATACCTGAATCTTGTCTTTGTGAGGAAGGATGTCAAAGTTTAAGCAGCCACTATTTTTGTTACCTTCCCCTTTCAGCATGTAGAAGAATAGCACATAAATATTCAAAAGGTGTCTGTTAATTATGAAGGTGCTCTGATTAATTTAATCATTTCCTCCTTGAAGCATTTTTAGGTTCTTTCATTTTTCACGTGCTTATTATGTTCATTTGGTAATGTGTAGCATACCTATATATCTAAATATCAATGCTTTTCATTATTTCAGTACTAGTTTGTCTCTTACACCATGACGGTAACAGGAACATTAATAGTAGTAGGTTTGTGTTGATCTTCGTTTGCCTGAAAGCATCCATTCTCAAGAATGTGCCTTCCTGGCTTCTAGCTCCCTTCAGCAAGCTCCATGCCTACTTTCACATACTATCTAATTTAAAATCCTAGAAGAGTTTAATTTTCACTAGCTTTCACATGAGTTTCTCTCCTCCAGCCTAAATTCATATGCTGAAACATGTGTGCTTCCAATTTTTAAATACATTTTCACTTGGTTAAGACTTCCATCCCCTAGTTGACTGCAAGTCCTTCCTTTCCTGTTTTCTCTGCCTCTCACAGGACGCTTGTCTTACAGTAGCTGTTTCATCTTCTCAACGGTAACAAGAACGTGTAGAGGTAAGCACTCTATGTTTACAATCACATGCTTCACACTATTGCCCACAGTAGACTCCAAAAGAAAAGTTTGTCAACCTCTTCCTCTTTGCAGTCTGGTAGAAGTTAGTGTTTTGATAAAATCTTAGCATTAGCAGAAAGAGAATAAAGCCGTTCCTTTTAGAAAGAAATCAAGGACTCCATGATTTTTTTTCCATATCAGAATGACGGCCAGGACCTTGACTTTAGTTTTTGAGCTCTAAAATATTCAACACACCACAACATAGGTAAGCCACCCCAAACTCTGTGCTCAAGGCCAAATCTGAAACTTTGAGAAGGCAGATTGTCTGCCTGAGGGGAGAGATGAACAAAACGTGGTTGGCCATGTTACAGTGCTTGGTAAAGCTTTATTGCTTCTTTGGTTTCTGTATTGTCTCCTTATAGAAATTATTCCCCCATTTTATCCATTCTTCTATTTATTCTTTGGTATTTGTGTTCATTTGAATTGCTACTGTTATTTTTATTAATTTGATTTATCTCTGAGGAATACTCAGACTGAGAAAACAGAAAACAATTGCAGACACCGGGGTGTGTATGCACGTACAAATGAGCATATGAGGTATTAGGGGCAGTGCAAGAATTCAAACCAATGCAGATTATCATAAAATTAGAGCATGAAATTATAGTTTAAACAAATCCACGTGATTGCTCTGTTTAAAATAGTCACTGAAGAAAAGGCAATGGTATTGTCAGGGTTGTCAGGCTATGGAAATAATTCTTAAAGAAGATAATGATGGCCTGTTCCAGCTGACACTGTTGGAGCATTGACAAGCAATTGTACTTATGGTCCACTCCAGGCTTGCAGTGGAATGCTGACTGTTGGTGCTGATTGGTCATGTGTGTGGTATGACAGGAGGTGGGAACCCAGAGAAGTTAGGAGTTCTGGACTAGTCAACGTGAATACTGAAGTTGTCATACACTGTTTGGAGCAGACCAGTAAAAACATGGATTCAACTTGGAATATGTACTGTTTGAGGTTCCCATTACACATGTCTCAAAAAAGTTTAGGTGAGAATTATGAGATACAAATCTACAGTTCAGGTGATAGGCTTGAGTGAAGAAACATATTTGCAGGTGGTCTACTTATGAATCATAATGCAATCCATTTGACTGGTTAAATGTACCACTCAATAGAAGGAAAGTTCTAGATGTATGATGGAGCCTTTCTTCCTCCCTTTCCTTCCCCTAACTAACTATCTGATTCTTGGAGAAGAGGAACAGAGTAGAGGAACTCTGCCTTGCATCTTGAACATTCCTCAGAGTATCAGTAACACCTCAGCCTTCAATAAATGCATACCAAATTGTAAGCAAGAAGGATATTCCATGCTATTTATATATTGCCATGTTTCAGGCATTCTTCTATGGCATTATAAGCAATTTAAAAACAATATCATTTCTGCAATCCTCAAGAGATACTGGTGCAAGTTCAAGAAACTGATAATCAGAAATAGCTCTCTTTTGTGTAGATACTGTCTGTTTGCTGAGGAGTTGTTTCAAAGCTACTTCCAGGCAGAATTTGAAATAGCAATTTCTGCCTGAAGTGCTTGCATTGCAAACCAGCATTTCAACAAAATTCAAACAAAGAGCAAGGAATGAGATTGAGTGGATTTTTACTTGAATTACAGTGAAAACTTCAAGAGCTCTAGAATTTTCTTGGGATGCTTTTTCTATATTTTTATCAGTTTGTACAGAGGAAAGGATTGTAACTTCTCATAAATAAGAAGAGCATGAGCTCCAGAGACTGTCTGTAAGAAAAGAGTGATTTGGACCACTCCTTAGTGATCATGCACCACATCTGGTAATGTGGAAAATGTCCCAGCAGTCCACTTGAATGACTCCATGGTGCATAGGGAGCCTCTGCGGTCATTGTGGGCCACTGCCTACATTGATACAGCTGAGTCTTGGTCATTTTGTATTTGTATTTAATCAGGAAAAAAAACTTAATTTAAAGGATACCATTATGAAGTTTTCAAATCTTAAGAAAAGTTCAAAACACCCAAGACTCAGAAGCGCAGACATCTGAAGTGTCATGATGGAAGGGCAGAGTTGGTCTCAAATGCCATTCAAGCAATGGCTCCATTTCCAAACATCCATTCTGAAAATTCGTACGCAAAACCTAACAAAATTTCTTCAGAAGGGGTCTCTGGCTGCTGTAGGTGAGAGAATATTTCAATGTTTCCTGTATGAGTGTTTATATTTCTCTTCAGTCTCAAGACCCAAAGAAAGAAAGAATGAATCCTCTATTTCATCAGTGAGATTCCTAAACAATTCATTGTGCCATCTTCCACAGGGGGCATCCCACATTTCTCTTTGTCTGTAATTTCCAGAGTAACTTCAGCTGTGATTTTCATGGAGTTTACATTGTAAAGAAAAATGGCCAAGAAGTAGCTTACAATTATGTACCCAGAATAAGAAAAAAAAAATTCACAGTTGGAATATCTTTTACATTTTATGGTGAATATTTTCACTCACATATACATTCTTTTATGTGTTTAAAGTCATCTTATTTATTCAATTTTCCTGAATCCCTGGCTTGAGAGAGTTGAAGGCTGAGGTGATAGATGGAATTTCAATATCCAACAGCAGATGTCAGGATTTATACATCCCCTGCTATAGGGTTTTCTCATCAGAACTCTGGTAGTTATATCACCTTGGCTTTGACTGATGCAGTAGTCTGTTAATTTATAACCTTTAACCTACCAAATCTTCTTAATTCTACACATATTTTCCTGAAGTTTGCTTGTATTTGTCTATAAGCCATCTTTAAACCCACAGCTATTCCTGGACAGCATCATTCTCTTTGGCAAATATCCAGTTCATGGTCTTTAGCATGATTCAAGTCTTATTATTGCCACTTACCTATGCTTGCCATCTATTACATCACATGCTTAATGACTCAAGTCCTTTATCTGATTGAATTGCTCCTTGATGTTTGTAATGTCTGCCAATTAAATATCACCTGCAAATTAAGAAAATTGCTCCTACAACAATCCACTAAGAAATTTGCATCTGTGTAATTTATCCTTTCGGATCTCTCTCCTCATCCTTTGTGATTATTAGTGTTAAAACCTCCTTATCAGCAACAAACATTTGGGAACACGCTTTGTCTTTCCTTCTACACACAGTGCATGTGATCTGCTAAGCCTATGCTAAGACAGATGTTGACCATTTAATATTCAGATTTGCAAACGCTCTTACCACATGCTCCATTTGAACTCCTTCCAGGCCTACATCTAATACTCTCTGGGAAACTCAATCAGCCTATTAATATGTGTCTAGCCTAATTTAAAAATTAACATCTTAGTCACTGTTTGATTTAAGGTATCTATATAGAATTCTTTTAAAATATCGTGTTCCTATTCCTCTCTTATAAAAACACTTTGCAAAACTACATCACATTTCAGAAGGATCATTAGCGACCATTGCTGGGCAGCCATGGGCAAGTGAGGAATTGGAGCATATTCTGATTTGGTGACTGACCAAAACTTAATGGACACAGATATTCAAGGCTACCGGGCAGTCCTGAAGAGATGCAGAAGCATGTAGAGATGTGTGTAGGGATACATTTTGAAGGAAGGAGTTTTGTGATCTTGGTTTTTCTAAAAATACAGAATGGTTTTTAGAATAGATTTTTGTGCCCATCCCAGGAGTAGCGGATGAGAGTAAATTTGATTTAGACTATTTGTTACAGGTGGCTATGATTTGCTTATGTGCCGCTATGAAAAACATAATTTTGCCATGTGCAGCTTGTCCTTGTGATTGTGTACAGCTTAGACTTCTGGAAACTGTGTTTAAAGTTGAGACCCGGAGAGATGAGGAGGGAATTAGGTTTGGGGATATTGCTTTGAGACATTAGTTAGTCCAGCTCACTATCAGCTCTGCTCTCCCAGATCCAGGCCACCAACAAGGGCGGTAAGTACTTCTTTCTTTCATTCTATCTTTCTTCTTTCTTTTCTGAGCTACAGGGTAACCAAACATGGTAGCAAACCTGCTACACACATGTGTTCACCTTCCACACAGAAACCTCTGGCCTCTTTCCAGCTATTAATTCTTCTAAAGCACAGGAATAATGAATATACTGCCACCACACACTGGACCTCCTTGGTAATAGTGATGAGATGGTGGTTCTTTGTTGTGCCTCTCTGTAGATTGGCCCAACTGGGAAGCTAGTAAACCTCATCCTTGCTGAGAGCTATTACAGCCCCCTCTTCCCGTGTAGATGAGGGGGGAGAGGTACAAATCAGCATACTACAGTTCTCTGAACTATCCCCACAAAGGCAATGCTCCTGTTCTACTTCTCTATCATATCTAGTGGCAGAAACATTGCCAAGAGTTCTTCTTGCTCAGATGGAATAAATTAGGGGCTCAAATAATAGCTTGGTGCATGATCTCCCTTTAATCCAACCCTTCTAATTAGGTCTCCACATACCCTTTTCAGTACTAGACATTACTTGCTTGTGTTCTAGGTGCCCATTAAATACACGCTCCTAGACGGTTCCATTGGGGGTGCTCCTCAGGTACAACAGAGTCACATAGCCAAAATCTCTGTCTTGGCTGTACTTTCCTGGTACATCTCTATTCTTTGCCATTGTTCTGCCGTCCTCTGACTGTGGGCACAGTTCCACTACTTCTGTGCACATTTCATCCCTCTTATTGTCTCTGAGTTTTCAGGTCTTGTTAATTACATCTTAGCATATCAACTAGCTTCTCCCAATCAGTTTTTCTGGTACTCTGCTGCTATCCTTTTATTATAGGTATCCTTTTATTTCCCAATATATAATGTTTTTCTTCAAAGTCTTTTTCTTCATTCTCCAGTGCCTCCTTGGGAATATCTTAGCTATCTTTTTGAATTCTGAATTAAATCACAATTTTCCTCTACGTAAAAAAGCCTTTCATAGCTTTTACCAGCTAAGTGACAGAGTCTGAGTTCTTGAATACGGCAAATTCATTTTTATAACTATCACTGTTGCTGCCTTTACACTCCTATTCATCTTGCAGACACAGCTCAAGTGTTCCTGTTCTGTGAAATCCTTTCCCTTTCCCAGGCAGGAGCTGCTCCCTGGTCTATGAGTGGCTATGGCACCCTATGTCATTTGACGTACTGTGTTTTTGTTGTTTATACTTTGTCTTCATGTATTCAAGAGAATATATAAAACTAAGAACAATATCTTATATTTATTTATACGATGGTAACCGCCATGCCCAGGATTATAACATGCAGTCAGAAATGTGTCCAAATGAGTGGGTAAATATAGGGTATTCTGATGTACTTGGCATAGAAGTAAAAGCAGTCTTCTGCTCTGCACAAGAAAGACTATGGAAATAAGATCTCTCTATATAGATATCTATATCTATCTCTCTATATAAATCTATACATATGCACACACATATACATATATATATATCTTATAAACCTTCATTTTCTTTTACTTTCTAAAACATCAAATGCTTATAGTCATTTTATATTTTAATCACACTTTATATAGATTCCATTCAGTTTCAGCTTGCCTAAGCTGCTCTTACTTTTCTTCCCCAATATTCAACCCCAGTGAAAATCACACATTGTCTTCTATGGTTCTCAACTCTTCCATCACAGATTCCGTCTTGTGAGAATACCTAGTTCACATCTTTTCAAACTACTCTTTGAAACTCTACACACACACACACACACACACGCCACTATATATTTAATTTTCATTATCATTTTTATCTTATGTGAATGGGTATTTTGCTGGCATATATGTCTCTCTCTCTTTATACACACTCTCACACACACACATAAATGTATATGTATATACATATATACATATACATATACATACATATATGTGTGTGTATGCGTGTATGTATATATATATATATATATAATTTTGTCTTACGTGAATGAGTTTTTCACTTGCATGTAGATTTACCACGTACATGTCTGTTGCCTGAGGAGGCAAGAAGTGAGTGTTGGATCCCCCAGGACTAGAGCTCCAGGTGATAGAGATCCTCTGTGCGGGTGCTGCAATCAAATGCAGGTCCTCTTGTAGAGCCACAGATGTTCTCAACTGCTGAACCACCTCTCCAAACTCTGATTTGTGAATTTATATTTATATTACTAAATAAATTCTGACCCCATTCCTTCACTTAACTGGTAGGAGGGTTAAATTAGCACTTGGATTCTGGAAACAGATGGCCTGAATGTAAAACATGGACTCTTAATGTGGCTATGTGGTCACTTCAAGCTCCTTGACTTTGTTTTGTTACCTGCAGCATTGAGGTAACAATTATCCCTTCTGTGGTGAGTACAATTGTTAATGAATGTAAAGTGCAGAGGACTTTTGTTAGTAAGAGCCAGTTCTGTACAAATGGTAGTGATCGCCACTGAACCACTTCTAAACTGTATTTTTAAATTTTCTGTGATAAATGTTAATTTCCAGCATTGACACATAATGTGAACTGAAATATGTGTCTTTCAGTCAACTGATGCTTTATACAATGACATGTACAATAGAAGTAACTCTACTCTAAAGGTATAATATGAGTTACACCTTTTCTTTATAAAAGCGCTGAGCAACCATGTTCTTTCTGCCTACTGTGCTGCTGCCTTATTAAATGCCTTATTGCACTGCAATAGATTTCTTTTTGGGTCTATCTTGCCCATCAGTTTTTTTTTTCCCCCTTCCTGTTTATTTTCTTCTGTCATGGCCTTAGAACTTCCTTTCAGAGCTTAAAACCTCTTCTTACACCTATAAGATTCTGATGTTGACAGTCCTTCACCCTAAACTCATAAACATTTCGCAGCCTATTGTTTGTACCTTAATTAATATGCACGTTATAACTTTTAATTTGCTGCTGGTTTCTTTGCGTACATGTAACTATTGACATTTCTTTATAATTTCTATAATTACTTTGCACATAATATAGTGTTTATTTTGCTTCTTAACCATTCCCCCTTCTTCCAGTTGAGGGGCAGAGATGCATATGCTTACTCCACATGCTTTATATGGAGCCACTTCCGCCCTCCCTGCCTTGGTGGTAGACACAGGCATGCTGTGCTTGTTTAACACTGGGAACAGTGGTTCCTCTTGGATACAATAGTTCATGGTCAGAGCCAGTGTGTACTCAGGCTGAAGTTCTGAATCAGAGCTGTTGGCAAAAGAAAGCTAGTGTTTATATTGGGATAGATAAGAGGCTGGAACCTAAGCCTGGAGCTGCTGAAAGTCACCTTGCTGCCAAGAAAGGAGAGACTGCCTGAGAACTGAGACCATACCAAGGAAGCAGAGCTGCAAGAGAGAAAGCAACTCCAAGGCCTGATGAAATGTGCCTGGATCTTGTCCCTGGCAGCTTAGCTTTGTGAGCCATTAAATTATCTTTTCACTTCAATTGGATTGTCGTTTGCAACCAAAGACACCTAATTAATTTAACTTAGAGAATACAGAACAGTTATATTTGAGATGAGAATGCCTCCTTGAGCAGTGGGAAGGAGCAAAGATTGGAAGAGATTGAAGATAGAAGAGAAATGGGCCAAAGCAAGGCAGAGGGGCAATTTAAATTCCATCTATATGCTGATGAGCCTCAGATGTGTGTCCACTCCAGATCTCTTGTCTGAACTCCAGACTCTTATATCAAATTACTTATGTCACTTTCTGTGTGGATGGCTCCAAGGAGGCCTATCCACAGCTCTAGAGTTAAACACTGACTCAGACGCAACTTCTTCCTCTTATTAGCTGTTTGACTTTGACCAAGATTCCTAAACTCTAGATGGCTTCTTTGTTTTTAATCTATATCATAGAACAGGTGGTTGTTTCTATTTTTTGGAATAATTAAGAAGACTTCAGGAATCAGCACCCATAAAATTTTGGCCAATAAAATTTCTAAGTTTTGAATTAATTTCTAAAATGTTACACTTTACTCAATATTCAAAATACTCTTCTCAGTATTTCCTTCCTTAGTTTCCGCTATCAGAGTCAGGGTTGTCAATCTCAAGTCAATTTCAGGAAGATGGGTGTTACTGAATAGTACAGGCTAAATGCCTGAAATAGTAGGAGAAAAAACATTTAGTCTCGCCATGAAGATGGGAATTTTTTAAATGTAAAGTCAAAATTAGCAGGCTATATGATAGCAGGTTGATAGAAAACAAAGAAGATCACTGAGGTACAATCAGGACAATGCTGTCAACTACTGCTGTATGAAGACATCACTTAACTGCTAACCATTTCTCAAATATTGGATATTTTAGCAATATCCCAATACATAGGAAATCTCAAATGTACCTCCCAATATAGGGTAGTATAACGATAAGGTAGACAACTTTAAAAGGCTCTTTATATCTGTTAAAAAAAAAAAGAACAAGAAAATAGAAAGGAGGAGAGAGAATGCACTGTATAGAAGCTTCTCTTTGGGATCTAGTTACCATGGAAGGCTTCTGTGATAACTTTTAAGTAGAAACTAAAAACAAATTAGGTATAGATAAGCTTCTCTGAGAAAAGACCATTCTGGGAAGACAGATGGACATGTGAGTAGGTTCTATGACAGTGAGAAAGAATAAAGATCACGGCCTGGCTCACCAGAACATGGCGAGTAAGACAGATGAAAGAGGTTAGAAGGCAAGTGGGTAGGGCAAATTATTCAGACCAATTTAAAGATTATTTTCCCCAAGCTAATTGAAACTCCATGCTGTGTCTTTCATCAGAGAAGTGACTATGCCATTCAGACTGCTGTATTGCTACTTATCTCTGTAATATTCACAATGGCTGTGATATGGATCTAGTTTAGATATTCATCAGTAGACGAAAGGATGGAAAAAGTGAGGTACACGCACAATGGAATTTTACTTAGCCACGAAGAAGAATGAAACAATGGCATGTGGAAGAAAATGGATGGAACTGGAGATCTTTATATCAGAAAGAAAATCTCTCTCATACCCAGAGTTTAGATTTAGGCCAGTAAATTGTCTCAGACATTTGTTACCAAGCCTGACAACCTGACTTCAATCTCCAGGACACATGCATTATAAAGAGTAAACTGATTGCTACAAATTGTTCTTCGAACTCCACACATGTGCTGTGGCACATATATGTACTACCTCTTTCTCTCACACACAGAGACACAGAGAGAGAGACAGAGAGGGAGGGGGAAATAAATAAATATAAAAAAGAATTTATATTTATACACATACATGTAGACACATAGGATGTGAAAATAGGAGAGAAAATATGAGGAGGCAGATATCTAAGGTAAGGACGTTACCTTCACTAACAAAAGAAGTTAGTGAAGAGAAAGAAAAAAATATTTCTTTTTCTCATAAGAAGAATCTAGATTTAGTTACGCTACCACACACACACGCACACATGCACACACGCACACACGCACACACGCACACACGCACGCACACACACACACACACACCACACCAAGAAAGAAGACTATTTAGGGAAAGAAAGAAAGGCAGCAGTATTATGTATGTGTGAATGCATGTGTGTATGTATATAAAGAGGCTAGTGATGAATGAGAAGGAGAGTAATTGAACCTCTGTAGGTGCAGCATACGTGACAGCAAATTCACAAGTTAGGAAGATAATGGTAGCAAAAGATAACTTTTTCTACTGCTGCCGTTGGATAGGTAAGATGAAAAGCTTTGCCTCTGATCTTTCTTCCACCTCTGCATCTGACCTACTAACAAAGTCTGCCAATCAGCCTGCAAATTGTATGTTGAATTTATTATAATTTTAAGCACAGCACCCGGTAAAAGTTTTACCAGTCTATCATCATGAGCTAATGAGACCAACTTTAGTTTCCTTTCTTTCTCATTCCTGGATTGATTTTTCTTGTTAATTTTCACAGTGTCTGTTTTCCACATATGTTGACATTATGATTTAGAGAGGCCTTAAAGATGTACCTAAATTAAAATGGGTAGTAAATGTATCGCTGGTAACCGTGGCTAACATCTGTTTCAAATCAGAGTTGTTGGGTTGCCAGTAGGGTAACAGAATAAATGAAAGTATTTGACATGGAAGAGTAAGAAAAAAGGGGATTGGTGCTTTTCATATTATCTTAGTATTTTCAAGATATGATGATCTTTAATATCATCACAGGTAGACAATCGGCCTGTTTAAGATTTGAAAAGTATGGACAACCACAGCTCCATTCTCAGCTCTGATGATTTCTCAACTTCCTTAAAGGCTATTTCACTCTTTCACCATCCTCCAGGACTTTTCTACTTATCTATCTATCTATCTATCTATCTATCTATCTATCTATCTATCTATCATTTATTGAGATAGGGCCTCACTGTGTAGCCTCAGTTGATCTAGAACTCACTATGTTGATCAAGATGGCTTTAAACTCACAAAGATCTTCCTGCCTTTGCCTCCAGAGTGCTGGGATTATATGTCTGTGCCTCCTCTGCCTCCTACAGACTCTTAGGCACACTTGCTCCCATCACTCTCAGAACACAGCAGGGCTTATTGCTTGTCAAGGAATTTGAAGCGATGTGATCTTTCTCAGCCTCCCAACCTCTGACCTACACACTTCAAAGGCACATACTCCTCACAATTTTTCAGTACGAAAGCAACAACTTTCCCACATCAAAACCATGTCTCAAACTAACACCGATTGACTCTGAGAGTTTTATCTTTTATACATTCACTTCTTTTTCTATATTAGTTTTTTCTTTCTGTTTCTCCTCCTGGCTTATAATCATATTCAATTTTCTACACATCTAAAAGCAAACAAAATCTGCAAAAGCAGTTACCTTTCCAGGATAGCTTTCTCTCCTTTCCTCAGCACATATAAGTGTGCATAGTGTGTGTCCTTACAAGCATATGTATGTGTGTGGAAAACTTTACCTCCTCAGCTCCAAGTTTTCTCACAATCTTGTGCAGTCTACCTCTTCCTCCATGCTGCTGCTTTAAAAAGGAGGCAGATACTGGAGTGTGATCACCTGTTGGGATGGGTACTGAAACAGGAAAGGGATACTGGAAGGTTGTTATCAGTTGGGATGGTTACTGCAGCAGGTTAGGACTACTGTGAGATGACATAGTCATCGAGAGTCCACCTCAATTCATACACCGTTGGGAACTGCAGTTCTAACAGAATGTTAGCAGCTAATGTGTCAAAGAATAGTTTTATATAGAAGATGTGGCCAGATGAGGCAAAATATACTCACAAACTTCCCTCAGATAACTGTCTGACCCTAAGAACTACCTACATTAGAAAATCCTAAGAAAATCAACAGAATGCAACAGTTAGAAGGCCAAAAGACAGATAGAAGATTGCGATTGTCCTTTTTGGTCATGGGTGATACTTAAATTTAAATTTTATTTTGCTATCCAGTTTTCTCTTCACAAGTTAATTAAATAGCACTGGTAAGTCTCTTGCTCTAAATACCACGATCAAATATTTTCCATCAAGCTACTTCATGTGAAAACAGCTTTCATTGATTACAGCTGAAGGTTTGGGTGTGAAACAAATGAATTCTTACCTTAAAAACAAGTTCTCCTACCAGTCCATTCCACGTCCCATCTTCTTGTGGGCTTCCATATTTGTGGTCTGGTGCAACGTAAATTTCATAGTTAAAGCCCAGGTAGTTAGACAGGGCATCCAAAACATCAATGGAGAAGCCCTGGTATTTCTTCGGCTTTCCCAAGACATTTTCAGAGACCATTACAAAAGGCTCCTCCTACATGAAAAAAAAAAAAAAAAACCCTTATTGTCAATCAACATTGCTTCCTTAAATCAACAGTCTATTCTTTAAAGAGTCTAGCTGAGAAAGTCTAAACACCATTTCATGCTTTGAAACAAATTAACTTGGGAATAAGGTTTATGCGTTATTGATGCATCATGTTATTGAACTGTATTAATCACCCAGCTTCTTGTCATCTCTTACTTCATCATTGTCAGATCAAATCTGAGATGGATGTAACTAAACTTTCCAAGAGCATAATTTTCTGTTTTCTGCTATGGGGACAACTTAAGAGTCATCAACAACACAATTGATTTTAAGAAGCTATGGTTTTACTGTCTCTGTTAGACATTTTGTCTACTTATGTAAAAATAGATAGCAAAAATTTAAAACATGTGCAACTCTGAAAATAGCCAATATTCAAAATATATATAGTTTAAGTAAAATTTAGAATATCACACATACTAGAAGTTAGTTGGCAAGTACTTTTATGGTTTTGATATGAACATATTTCATTACAAAAACAGCTCCTCCACTATGAATAGTATAAGAAAACCATCCTTTTAGTGAACCATTTAGCAAATTTGATAAACTGGTTTCATATCCTCTTTCATCTTTTACCGTGCTTGTCTTTTTAGTTCTATGTAATTCGCTAGAGCTCTGGTTCACATGTTCAGAGTGTTGGGATTACAGGCATGAGTCACTCCTCACAGTCTATGTAGTGCTGGGAACCCAGTTTAGGGCTTCAGGCCTGTTATACGAGTAGTCTCTCCTCAGTCTCAGTTTGCTCCTGGCAAAGCTAACGCACAGGTAGCTTTCATTTTTATAACAGGTGCTTAGGGTGCAGTTGTTTGGAAACACACAGGTAGATGACAGAAAATTCAATAGTTTATTACTTAATTCCTGAAACTTTTGCAGAAATAATTCAGACATATTAATATTTTCAGATAAGCATTGTTAGTATAAATAGTCCTTGCAGCACTTGGGACAGACCAAAATCTTTTCTTGGGTTGAAGCCAATATATACAAAGATTTCTTCTTTGAATCATTTTTTCATAGAAGCATACAAAGTCGCTATCTTTGATATGCACAAAAAAATTTGGCTTTTGGCCTTTTCTTGAAGACACAAGTGAGCACCCTGTAAATTCCTGCCCCCGTTTTGCAAGTACTCTCCATCAAAAGACTCAGCTGTTCCCCTTAAAATTATCTTGAGAAACATGCTTTAATTCTCAGGGTCAGAAAGCTTCATTTAAAATGTTGAAAATAATCTCAGAAGCTATTGTATACCCAGAAAATCAGTACAGACTTTGGTGTTCCCTCCTAGCAACATGGATACCTCAGCATTTGTGCTGTCTTTGCCGTCGTGGTTACAGAAATTACTCATGTTTTTCTCTGAAAAAGTTTTTCTGTCTTTCCGTTTTGAACAATACATTGTCCTACTGTCAAATCCATCAGTAAATGGAGTATAAGAGTAAATGACTATTAAGTGTCCCCGTTTTTTTTCTTTTTTTAATAATTACAATTCTCTCCCATGTTTAGTTCTACTGAGAATAAGCACAATCTATAATTCTACGTAATGCCCAGTGAGTACGGAATGTAATGCATTCAGGTAATGCATTATAAGCCATGTGATGTGTTCACCACTTCTCGTTGTCTTTCCTGTAACTTTCTAGCAGCATTGAGCATAATATGCCCAGTGCCCTGGGAATGAGCCCATATGCTACAGAGATATATAAGACAGAGTGCTGTATCCCCGACACTGGAGCTGTTGTACCAGACTAGGATTGTCTTTTTTGGGGTTTCATAATACATTAAAAAAAGAGACATTACAAATGACACCTAGAAATCTGGATCATAAAGTCATACTTTTTAAGGCTACATTCTACCAAACTAGAAAATTTAGAAGAAATTAACACATTTCTCTATGTATATGACCTATCAATCAATGTTAGATGAATGTGAAGTAAATAATTTAAATAGACCCATAACATCTAATGAAATAAGAGCAGTAATTTAAAGTCTCCCAACTAATAAAAGCCTACAGCAAATGGACTCAGTGCACAGTTCTAACAGATCTTCAAAGAAGAGCTAACAGTGCTTCTCAAATTATTCCAGAAAAGAAAAGTGGGAGGAACATTCTAAATTGTATTTCTGAAACTAGTCTTACTCTGATACTGAAACTAGACAAAAACTCAACAAACTAAAGTTATGAGCCAATATCTCTGGTAAATATGGAAAACAAAACAAAACAAAAATCTCAATACCATACTACTTATAAACTAAAGTCACGAACACATCAAAAAGTTTATCCAGCATTATCAAGCTGGCTTTATCCCAGAGATATAGGTATGGTTCAACATAAATAAATCAATGAACATAATCTACCACATAAACAGACCAAAAGACAAAAACACAAACAAACAAACAAAAAAAAAAAAAACACATGAATGATCTCATCAGATCCAGAAAAAGCCTTTGACAAAATCCAACTCATCTTCATGCTAAAATTCCTAGAGAGACTAAGGATACAAGAAATATATCTCAACATACTAAATTCAATTTGTGATAAGTTCACAGCCAACATCGGGTAAATGGAGGAAAACTGAGCATGTCTACTAAAACCAAGAACAGGACAAGGATGTCCACTCGTGCCATTCCTGATTAGTGTAGTTTGTGGAGTCCTTAGTAGACCAATAAGACAACTGAAGGAGACCAAGGGGACACAAAGAGGAAAGAAGTCAAAGTATCTTTATTCACAATGCTATGATTTCATACATAAATGGCACTAAAGACTCCACCAGGAAACTTCTACAGCTGATAAATACATAGTCAACATACCAGAATCAGTAGACTTCCTATATACAAAGGACAAACATAATGAGAAAGAAACCAAGGAAACAATACTGTATACGTAGACTCAAAACAACAACAAAAACATCTTGGAACTAATCTGAGTATCTGAAAGATTTAAACAGCAAAAAAAAAAAAAAAAAAAAAAAAAAAATGACAATGAAAACTACATTGAAGAAGATATCAGAAAAGAAAAAACTCTCTCATGCTCATGTCATGTCTCATGCTCAGGATTAAAACTTGTGAAAACAGTGATCCTACCAAAAGCAATGGAGACATTTTAAACCATTTCTTTGAACATGCCAACAAACTTTTTTTTCACAGAAATTATAAAACATTCTTAAACTTCATCTAGAAAAATAAAAACCCAGAATAGCTGAAGCAGTCCAGAATTTCCTGTCACTACAGAGCTATGGTAATACAAGAAGCATGATACTAGAATAAAAACAGGCCCACACATCCACAAACACTTGCTTTGTGTGTTTTTTTTTTATCTACAAAGATGCCAAAAATAACACTGTAGAAGAGACCATATCTTCAACATTTTTTTTTCTAGTCAAACTGGATAACTGTGTGTAGAAAAATGAAATTAGACACAAATCTTTTATCCTGAACAAAATTCATACCCAAATGAATTAGAGTCCTCAACATAAGACTTAATACCCTAAATCTGACAGTGAAGAACTTAGGGAATATGGTTGAACTTTATAGGCACACGATAGGACTTTCTGAGCAGGACCCTGGTTGTGTAGGCACTGAGACCAACAACTGACAAATGGAAGCACCACATCAAGTGGCTTCCACACAGCAAAGAGCACCATCATGTGAGTGAGAAGGCAGCCCAAGGATGGGAAAAAAAAAAAACACTTACAAGTTGTTCATCTGAATGCTGGTATCTAAAATACAGAACATATCAAAAAAAGTAAATAAATAACTGAATTTTAAGATACGGCATGTAACAAAACAGAGGACTTGACAAAAAAGTGAAACACAAATGGCCGAGGAAACAGTTTAAAATATTCAGCAAAAATAAATAATAGACGATGATGGATGATACAGAGAATATTGAATCATCTTTCCAGTCCTGGTAGGAGTAGGAGTACATACTGATCCCGCCACTATGGAGGATCTCAAACAGTGAGAATAGGTCTACAACAAGATCTAGCTACACCATTCATGCTTGGGCATATACCCAAAGGACTCTCTATATGACCATAGAGATAATGCTTGTCCATGTTCATTGCTTTCTGCTGACAGATAGGATATGGAAACAGCCTATATGTCCTTCATCTGATGGATTAACAGATAATGGAAATGTAGCACAATTTATACATGGAGTCTAAGTCAACATTTAAGAAAAATGACCTAGCCAAGAAGTGGTAGTGCATACCTTTAATCCTAGCACTGTGGAGGCAGAGGCAGGCAGATCTTTGTGAGTTCTAGCCTAGCCTGGTCTACAGAATGAGTTTCAGGACAGCCAGAGTTACAACAGAGAAACTCTGTCTCAAAAAACCAAAAAAAAGAAAAAAGAAAAAAAAAAAGAAAAGAAAAAGTAATATACTGTAAAACACAGTTCTTAATAATTTATTCAGTAATTTATAATTAATGATTACAGATAACAATGTCCTAATGCATACTTGATATAAAGTACCAACTATCCTTCTTCCGTTCTGCTGATAACTTTTTCGAGCAATTGTTTAACATATTTATTTGCTAATTTATTTTTCTTCCTTACATTTTTCTGTCTTGTATTAACCATAGACTCTTTACTCACACAGTATAATCTGAATACAATTTCCCCTCCCTCTACTTCTCAAACCTCCTCCTCAACTCTTCTCTCATCTGGATCCATTCCCTTTCTAGCTCTCATTAGAAAAGAACAGGCTTCTAAGAGATGACAACAAAACATCTGATAAAACAAAAACCATCATACTGAAGTTGGACAAGCCAAGCCGTCAGAAAAACCAAGGATCCCCAGATAAGGCATAAGAATCAGAGACCCATTCATTACATATTCAGGGGTTCCATAAAAGTATTAATTGAACACCACTATAGTATATATGCAGAGGGCTGGGTACAGACCTACAGGTGTAGGTCCTTTGATTGCTGCTTCAGGCTCTGAGACTTGCTAAGTTGTTTTAGAGCCCTTTTCCTCCTGGTGTCCTCAGGCCCCTCTGACTCTTAAACTCCCGTTGCCTCCTTTTTTGAAGGGTTCCCTGGACTCTGAGGGGAGGAATTGATGGAGATGTCTTGTTTAGAGCTGTATGTTCCAAGGTTTCTCTCTCTCTCGGTGTGTGTGTGTAGTGTCTGGCTGTAGTTCTCTATATTTGTTCCCATGTGCTGCAGGAGGAAGCCTCTCTGACGATGGCTGAACAAATTGCCAATCTATGAGTATAGCAGAACATCATCAGGAGACATTTTGTTGTTACTTTTTTTTAAGGCTGGTGGTATTTGGTTTTATCTTAGGTCTCTGAGATATTATACTCTGGTTCTTTGTCACACAAGCATCATTAGGTATGGTTTCTACTTCATGGAGTAGGCCTTACATCAAATCAGTCATTGGTTGGTTATTCCCACAAGGTTAGTGCCACCATCCCTCTAGCATAATTTTCAGGCAGGACAGATCGTAGATCAAAAGTTTTGTGGTTGGGTTTGTGTTTACTTTTCTCTTTTGGTAGCCTGGAGACTACATTTCCATGTAATAGACACTATAACATGGGGGGGGGGATAAAAGTTCTATATAGGCACCAGCTCAATTTCTCCAAGCTCAGTGAGTTGTTCGAGTGTTATCTTCAGTAATGGGGTCTTGCTTCCAGTTTCTGGAGAGCAATCTATTGTCTTGGCAACAGCTTTCCAATATGTTGTGATATTTTCTTAGTATGATAAATTTCCTCTTGAAAATAACTTTAACGCCACTTTTTAAGTAAATGCCTGTACAAGTAGTTCTATCTCACAGGTGTGTTTTCAAAATCTGTTTTAGGAGTGGCAACTAAAATTGATTAAAAGTACTGAATAGAAGTGGTTATACTAAGGGTTCTTTTAAGGAGAGCTGATGAATTATTGATGAACATGCCTTTTAAATTTTATACCCTAAATAAACCTTTATTATATCCTATCATTCCTTATCCAGATCAATGTTTTAAAAGCTTTATTCTTAAGCTCCATTACAGATTTGGATCATTATTCATAAATTCTAACTCAGGCCAGTTGTTGTCTGAGAGGACAAGGAGTCAATATATCAGACAGGTAAACACAAGCAGTGAAATTAGATTGAAGGTCTGGAAACTATAATAGAGGAGATACTTATGCTCTGCTGTGGCAATACCTAGCTTGATTGAATCATTTTTATATATGCACCTATTTCCAAAATTTATTCACTCATTGACATAGCCATTTAACATCCATTGAGCTGCTACTGCTTCAAATCATGTACTTAATAGAGCAGGCTGATGTAAGAAGTCATGCATACCACCTTCAAAGAACGATAGCCAAGAGAGGGATGAGTGCTCTGTGCACTAAGATGCAAAGAATGCAAAGCAGAAAGTGGTGCCAAGGGAGCAACAAGGAAAGAAGGTGGGAACTGTCACACAAGAATAATTAGGATTTGCAGGTCAGCAGTTACACATTTTGTTTTTTTAATAGGTGAGAAAACAAAAATAAAAAGTATTAGCTCAAAGTCATAACATAGGTTATAGAGAAAGTAGCATCAAAACCTGTTTTCTTCAACTTCACGTGCCTAGATTTCATCTGTTTCAATGTTGTGCTCAATAAGCCAAGATCATATACTTATGTAAAATTTTAGCACAATTTAAGATAGTATTACTGTAGTTGTTAGGCTGCTGTGGTGGCTCAGCCAAGAAGTCAAGGAGGCATTTTCGTATGTGGAAGTCTTGATAGACCTCAGCAGAGGAAACCACCATCATGGCCAGTACGATATTGGACAGTGGAACCCCGAGCATCTCAGCTCAGGTATTCTTATTGATTCAGAAATTCTCAGGTATTCTACTGATAGCATGTGCCGATCATTAGCAATCAAACATCCACCATATAAATCCAATACCTGCAGACAATACAAAATGCCAAGGCATAGACAGCTCCTCATCCATTGAGCACAGCACACAAAGCAATTATTTTCTACATAACTAAAAGTAAACTTCCACACCAGTTCCCCTTTTCTGTATAAGACAAAAATTGCTTTATCTCTACAACACAGTTTGACACTACACCAGCAAAATTATTTACAAGAGGAACAATCATGATGGTTGCTTATACACAGGACCAAATGAAACTAAATTCTATCAAGCTTTTCACAATGTCTGTGGACAGCAGAAAAACATTATCAATGTCCAATTATTTGGAATTCACTCACAATCTTCTGAGCTCCTCCAAAGGGCTTGGATCACTTCTCTGGCTCTAACTTCTGCAGCACACACACACACACACACACACACACACACACACACACAACACACACACACACACACACACATACACACAGTTTATCCTCCAGGCTCTGGCGGGCTCCCCCTTCCATTGCTGCTGCTGTTCTTGGTGATCATACCTTGGTACTGGCATCTGGGATCCCTTGCTACAACTGGGCAGCACTTTCATCATTAGCTTCTCCTGGGCTCTCTTCATGGTGCAAGGCCTCAACTTGGTTACATGATGCCTTCATATGGGTCTTCAACTACTACCGAGGCAGCACCTTCACCAATGGCCTCTCCTAGCCTCTAACAGTGCCAAGCCTCAGCTGCTCTCCAAAGACCCCTTCATGCCTTCAAAACCACCTGGGTGACTCTTACAGCAGCAAGTTCAGCTACCAGCACTAGATATAAATTTGGCCAGTTCTTGAAGACAGCTTCTGTGTGCTGAGCCTGAGGAAACAATTCCCAGATTTTAAAATAGAGTGTGGTTGGCAGGAAAAATAACAGGTCACCTTGTCTGCAGGAAGGGTTCTCTCGGGTGTGGAGTTCTCATCACCTTCACTAGTATTTGGACTGCTTGTAGTCAAGTTTGCAGGAAAAAAAAAAACTGTTCAGTTTAATTAAGTGGCTTTTGGCTGCAAGCCTTGGCTTCCACAATAGCAGGGAGTCCTGGGCCAGTGGGAAGAGTCCCTGGTTGAAACATTCTGATGACTTGGGATTCTTTTTCACCACTGCTAAGGGGAAATATACAATCCTTTTTATAGTTCTTGAACACAACATCTTGAGCTCACACACAATGCAGCTATCAGAAAACTTGGTTTGTGAAACAGTACACTAGCATCAGCAGTGGGAGGGATGGGAGGAAGCATCGGCTCCATGATCAGGAAAAACAGTTAGAACTTTGTCTTTGCCCACTCCCAGCTGGATTCTTTATCTTAAGGGCCTCCATTCTGTGGCTCCCACCTCAGAGCTTTCTTCCTCACTTATTTATTAATTTCACAGCCTTTTCTCTTCATTGAGGGCTATTTCATTTCTCTTTCTCCTCTTCTTTCAGGTATCTTCAATTAATACCTTAATCTCTATCCTCTGGTAGCTCCCTTCCCTGAGTGTACTTTGCCAGATTTTGTGAGACCTGGAGTTTCTTTCTCTTCTTCCTTGCCTCCATGTTGGATTAGCTTGTGTGGTGTCCTACCCCATGTTGGTGTGCCATTAGTAGTCGCAGCTGGTATGGTGGCTGAGCAAGGACGACATAGAGGCATTTTCATTGATTCAAACCCTCCCAGACCTCAGCAGAAGGAACCACCATCCTGTCCAGCACCATACTGGATAGTACGGCTAACCCTGAGCACCTGAGCTCAGCTGTTTTTATTGATTCAGAACTCCTTAGGTGCTCTACAGAAACCAACTGTAGATCATGGGCAATCAAACATCCCTCACATAAACCCAACACCTGCAGACAATACAAATCGACAAGACCATGGCAGCCCTTCACCCAACCACCCAACAGTGCACAAAACAATTACTTTATACATAACTAAAAATAAATGTTATAGTGATTCTAGATCCCGAGAGAGGAAAATCAAGAAAAATAAGCCAACAACAATGAAATCTAGATGATAGTCCCTTCAGAGGAAGTCTTTGTTTTAGGCCCACACTATTGCTTCAAATGAATTCTAAACACAGTGTCTAAACAAAAGAATCCAAGACCTGAGTCAAAGGTATGGTGCTTCAGACAGTAGAAACAGCAGGCCTCATGAAGGACCAGAGGATGCTTCAGGGCAGCAGTTAGAATCCCTACATATACATCAGAAGAACTGTGGACCACTGTATTTAAAAAAATAAATGGAAAACATTTTAGTCGCCAGAAAGCTGGAATCTATCTGAAAAGTCAACATAGTTTGGAAAAGGACAGATCAAAATTTGAGAATTAGAAAAGATAACAACCAAATTAAGAACTTGGTGACTGAGTTTATAATAAGACTCGAATAAGGCAAAGTAAGAATTAGTGAATTGAAATAGGTCAGAACTAATATCTAGAATGCATCAAGAATGAAATATTCTTTTTAAAAACATCTCAAAGGAGAAACAAAGAGAGTGTTAGATCTTGGAATACTATGATGCAGGTGAAGAACTAGGAACTACCATTTCTTTCTTGTTGGCTGTGTAAACTGTTACAGATATTTTGGGAAATACTTTCACACAGATGGTAGAGAACTGGGACACATATACCAAATAAGATCACCTGCTTTTGGGAATTCCTAGACATACATCTCCTACGAAGATGTTGATTTCTGTGGTTTGGGTGAACACTAGAGGTAGTCTGACCAAATTGTATGTCAAAGAACATCAATAGGAACATTAGAATTGCCATATCTAGAAGTTACCTAAATATCCCAATGCCTACCAACATGGAAAACAGAAATACAGTATGCTGTACTCATACAATAGAATATCAAATAGTTTCAAATGTAAGGAACTGCAACTATACATTAGCATGAATGCATTTTAAAAATGACTTAAGTTAAAAAAAAAACTAAAATGAAAGAGCTTGATCCCATTTATAGAATATCCTCATCCAGGTACATTTACATTATTCAAGAACCCAAACTTTCATTGTGGACACTCCTTAAAGAAGTCAACCCTCTGGTGGTTAAACCTAGGATTCTGGACAGAGAGCAACCAGGAAAATGCAAAAAGGGCAAGTGATTCTTGTAGAAATAACAATTTCTCCCTTTTTGATCTGGGAAGACATTCTTTAATGGATCATGGTCTTTTTCTGAACATACTCTTAGTTACTTTTTCTGCTACTGTGATAAAATACCCAGGCAAAAATCTCCTAAGGGAGGAAGGGTTTATTCTGGCTCATAGCTCACAGTATAGTGAACTAAAGCATAATGTGGGTAAATCAAGCAATAGGAGCTTGAAGGAACCGATTAAGAAGTACAGTCAAGAAGTACAAAGTTAAAAAAAAAATGTTTGTATTCAACTCCCTTTCTCCTTTTTATGATGTTCACAGCCCCAGCCCAGGGAATGATACCACACAGTAGACAGGTCTTTCCACCTCAATTAATCTAATCAATATAAAGCCCTAGAGGAACACCCAGAGGCCTGTCTATCTGGTGATTCTAGGTTTCCTCTAATTAACAACTGAGAGTAACCACAACAATGTATCCTATGCTGTTCATTAAACAAAAACAAGCAATAAATATGTGAAGAGGGGGACAGAAAATAGAGTATTTATAAGCCTGTTACAGTTGCTCCTTTGGTAGAAATCTTCCATGAATACAATAATCTGCAGTTGTGAGAGTAGTGTTGGATGGCTTGGAGCAGGAGCAGATTAACCATCCTTTTGAAGTTGCTTAGATGACTGAAGTTTGAGGCCTGTGCCCATTTAACATATATTTTCAAAGTCTAAGTATGTAGCTCTGGGACTTCTACTATAGGGACAGAGAGGGAAAGAAGAAATCACAAATTCCTGCTGTTAAAATTCATTTTCCAGCAATTACTTTCAAAGCATATTAATAGGACTTGAGTCTAAATTGGTGCAAACCTGTCTGCAATGGAGATGAAAACAAATTGCAGAATCCAGTCTGCTGATCATTTGTGTGACAGCTTCTCTAGGCGTGAGGTCTGCTTCTAAAATAACAGCTTCCAGAGAGTCTCAGCAGTTTATCAACTGAGGACATTAGCTTGGCTATCCATAGACCTGCCTGTAGCAAGGGATGTTGCAGACCTTGAGAATTTTTATATTATCAAAGATTTATTTGCATCACTTGTAACATCATTTGATAATAACTTCATAATTCTGAATTTGTATTCAGTCACTTAAAAATCTCATGCTAATTGCTTAGTTGATTCACAGCACTGCATGTGCCGTGCAGATTTTGTGGTTAATTCCCACTTTAATTGTCGCTAGTGCCAGAGGTTTGTTTTAAGTGTGGCGTTTTTGATAAGTACAATCTGCAAGCTCTCCTGCCAAAGCTTTATCAAGGATTATTAGGAGCCTTCATAATACATGACTTCACAGAATGTCAAGATGGCCCAAACCAGGAACAAGTCACTAAAAATGCCTTAGAATTCTGTTCACACACAACTCAAAGCCATTATAGAGAGAATGAGAATATTTTTTAATGTCTTCTTCTTCCCATAAAACATGCTCTTGGCTGTAGCAAATAAGAGGTGTCTTTATGCATGGTGGGATCTCATGTTTTGCTTAGTGATGATACATTCTACTTTGATATAAACAGAATTAATGACCATCATTCCCCTTGGGAAAAAAAAAACCCATTGTCTCTTATAGAGAATATATGAGTATTTTGTAAGTTCAAAAAGACAGAGATATGGAATTTGTTATTAAAGAGACCAGGATAAGAAATTATGGGTAAGAAAACAATGTAAGGGACAGCTGGGAGGAAGGAGCTACCCCAGAGTTATGACAGGGATATCCCAGCTGCACAGGGAGGAGAAGAGCATATCTAGTGAAGTGTGAAGGAGACATTGTGAAGGGAAGTTTTATAGGAAGATCTGACAAAGGAGTAGCTGCTTCACAAATATGGCACTGAACTTTTTTTTTATTGTTGTTCTACTGATGTATGGAGTCTTTACCTACATGTGAGTATGTTTCTTATATGAGTAACTGTACCTACAGAGCCCAAAGGAGTATATTAGATTCCCTAGACCTGCAGAAACAAAGGTTGTACACTGACATGTGGGTGCTGGAAACTAAATCCAGGTCTCCTTCAAGGGCAGCATTGCTCTTAACCACTGAGCCATCTCTCCAGTCCTGAACTTGAGCTTTATAACATCATTGTTTATATATATATATATATATATATATATATATATATATATATATTTTTATCAGACAATAAGATTCAGTTATTAGTGGTAAAGATAAAATAGTATATAGTATTTCTGATTTCTATTTTGTGAACAATTATTTAAATGGATAAAACCCTTTAGGTTGAAGATAAAGCAATCATTGTGCAAAATATTTCTTTTTGAAGATGAAATGCTTGCTTGCTTTCAAAAATGGCATTATTGCCTTAGAATTTAAATGGAGAATGAGAATA